>JAZGUH010000194.1:1200000-1712838 GCA_037893225.1 Hippasteria phrygiana
AATTTTATCACACAACAAATAAACACTTATTATTGCTGATAAAGAATAGCCGAGTTCGGTAATTCTCAGGTCAAAGGTCAGCTGTACCAAATTCCACCTGTCGTATAGGCCCTGCAGGCTGTTTTGGTACAGCTGACCTGTGACCTTTTACCCACATTGCATTGCAAAAGTCAATTATCTAACTCGCTTGTTATGAATTGAATGGGTTTTTCTAAGAGAAACCATATTCCTTCCTATGAGTTCATTAGTTGTGTTTGTTCACACTACTGATAGTTTAGCGGGCCTTGGAGATGTAATTTAAAACAGTAGTTTACAAGTTCCAGCTGGAACATGCCTGCTTGAAAAACTAACCTCTCATCAAACAGTGCATTCAGTACCCCTACAAGCATGCAGAATTTAATTTTTCAGGATTTTGAATTAAATGTTTTTAAAATTATGTTTTTTATATTTTACATTTTTTATTTTTTGGGGGGGGAAGTTTGAATTTACACATCCAATTACCAGCTGCACTTAAGTAGTGTCTTTTCACAGATGCAGAAATCATTATAAATTAAACATCGGGTGCAAACCTATTGTCATTTTTAAAACCCTTTAAAAGACTTTCGGATAAAAAGGTATTTATGAATAGGAATACAAATGTGATTATCCAATCTTTTTACCAGCCATGGCAAGTGGCAAATGGTGTCATTGCACTAGTACTGCACCTCAACTTCAACTTGGTTCCCTATAACTGCCCTCAGCCCAGATCATTAGACAGATAAAGATCAGAACATCACATTTTCATTCCTAGCAGAGTTTCTAAAAGGTGAGTGTTACAAGAATAGATAACTCTGTATAGGTTCAACAAAATAACACAAAGCCTGGCCTTTTCAAAAACTAAATACATCTCACCCAATTAACTTAATTTTGGGCAGAAAATCTTTGGGAAAAATTGAAAGAAACTCACCTGCACCTGTCCATGTAGTAGCTCATCCACAATCACACTTTGAAACAGGTCTCGATTAACTGCAAGTTGAATTGGCTAGCCCTGCTGTACACGTATGCTACATGTACATGCACATGTACTTAAGTCTTTTCCAGCTTGTGGGTGCTAGCTATCCGTACTGCAATATCAGACTGAATGCACATTGTACCGCAGGGTACAGCCCTGACATTTCCTGTGTTAAAACTTCCATCCTGCCCATTTTTTTTGGCAACCGTTGTTACCGTTGGGAAATAGGGGGAAACTGAAGGCTTTCTATCAATACTGTAACTGAGGGGGGAGGGGAAACTTTTACTGGCATGGTCACAGGCACTGTTCTTCAAAGAAAGTGAACTAAAAGAGGACGGAATGTCACTTTGTAAAGTTCTACACACATGTAGATTAAGTGCAACATTTTGACACAGTTTCAAGATTTGATTTTTACAAATTTCAGAGTGCAATGAGCCTCCTTCAAAGGTGGCCCCGTGGCAAAAAATAATTTACGCTGGAATAAAACCAGCAATATTAGTAGAAACAAATAATTATTTGTCAATTTCAACAATTTTCAGTGACCTGTTGTTTTGTGTTCCATGTTTGGAAACAAGGGCATTAATAATATATATATTCAAGTTGGCACATGGTACTGGCGACTAGTAAGCGTCAGCGCTACCCTGTGGGTTTGATCCCCAGCTCTGGTGTGTATGTTTTTTTTCAAACCCTAACTACCCCAAGCCTTACAAACTCCAACAGCTGGTTTTGTCTAATGTTGATGGGTTCAGGACTGCAGTGCCTTGGCACCATTACTTTTAATAGGTTGAGGACACTTCCTACTCCTAGTAAAAATGCCAAGGGGGGTTATTAGGGTTGAAGTAGGAATTTTTTTGTACTGTTTTAAATCAAATCCCGATTTAATTGCAGACAATAAACATTTTTGTTCTGATTCATGGCTCTGGAAGATTTTTTTTAAAGGAAAATAGAGTCCGAAATTGCCTTTGGTCTGATTCCTATCACTTGAATAAGAGAACAGAACGACAATGAAGGCATGGAACCAGACTAAATACGTTATGGTAAAAATGTCTAAGTTCCCCAAAACACTCACTACGCGTGTTCAGTACAGTGCCCAGTCAAATAGCTAAAATGAATCTGATGCTGTTCTATCCTAGTCATACAACTAATTTAATAATACTTTCCTGAGTTCCTCAAGGGACCCCACTGAACACTAAAGACGTGTCCGCATTGGATTTTTTTTTGTAAAACGTACGGAGACTGTTGTCAACTTGTCAAAATTAAGTCCAGTTTTACGGTGCGGAGAGCCGGTAAACTTTTCAAATTGTCTAGTGTCGATCGTCGGTTGTCCGTTTATCCCTCCACAGTGGGAACTTTTACAGGGCCAACCGTGCAGCGGAAGAGTTACGTGGAAGTAATTACATCACAGTCGCTGAAAAGTCCAGTGCGATCTGTGTTTGACCACTGTAAAGTTAATACATGGCCGTAATCCAAGCATGCCAAGTGCAGACGCACGGAAAATAACCACAGTGGAATGTTAACAATCTCGCACAGAAATACTATTGAACAATACATTGTGTAGTTACTACTAGTCCAATGCGAATGCGGCTTAAGTCGAAAGACTTTTGTGCGCTCGGCAAATTGGCAAATAAATAATAAAGAAATAATAAATACATGTAAATAGGAAAGAGTTCCATATCCGGACATCACTTATTTTCCCTTAATATGACTTAAAAACTACAAAAAAGTGTAAATCTGATCATGGAGAAATCTTATTTCTAGCGTTATGGTTGTACATAATGCTAGGAAACACGCACTAACAAAAATGGCAATTTTTTTTCAGATACGACAAATCTTATAATATATTCAATATTGAAGTATAACTGAAACAGTATGAAGTATGGACCTATCTATATGCACCAAATGATGAAAAGGTGAATAGTAAAATAATGACAACTCACGTTTTTACAGCAAATTTTTTGAGGTCTGGATTCGTCAACACACACTGAAGCACACACAAAATGACTGTCAGAGTGTAAACACATGTTACAGGTCAATGCAGGTACTTTGCATTAAGTAGCACGCATTGTTACCAGCGCCTAGCAATGGTCGGGTACGCTTCCACCACCTTTATTTTCCAGTACCAGACGACTGTTTGGTGTTGATATTATTAGTTTAGATAAGCATCAACAATGAAAGTACATACTTAAATATTACATAAAACAGTCGTTAATTATAATGTGGGTTGGGGACATGATCAACATGTCTTCAAATAACCGCATGATGGCGATGTTTAAAGCAGGAAGAAAATGTGTATGCATGAGGCAATGAAAAGACAGTCAGATTTGTTGACGTTTTGGTAACAAAGGACTCCTCAATTTTAGCCAAAATATACGTAAGTAGTTAATATTTCTGGTTTTATTTATCATTCAACTGATGGAAACAGTTCAGCAACTACTATTATCCAGGTTTTAAGACAGTTCTAGCTGTGTCGAGGAAAATATTGCAAAGGACATGGTTCTGAAAGAGATGTGCACTAGCTAGATCTGATGAAGAAACACGAATTTAGGAGGGAAACAATTTCACCTTATTCTTTGAAAATACTTTTTCTGTCATGGCCCTAGACTTTGTGCACGATGTATAAGTGATGTCCGGATATGGAACTCTTTCCTACATCATGGGTAAAAGGATATCGATACTGCACAGAAAGTTATCCTGCCACACTGTACTCGCGGGCATAGCACTTATTTAGCAGTGAAACTGAAAGGATAGGCCTACTTGTACGTCCAGCTCATCAACAACAAATGGTACAGATTAATCTTTAAGCTCCAAATCTGTTCTCACCTGGCTGGTAGATAAACGTCAAAGGAACAATTAGATCACTTCCAGGGTTGCTTAGCTTCGTTCGATGACCACATGGGCAAATATCATGAGGCAACAACTATATTTACTCTGGCCCGGCGACCCAATCATGCATCATCATCCACGCCATGCCAAGTACTCGACGCGCATGTACTTTAATAGAAGGATAGAGGGCGCTATTCGCAGATTACTTGTTCGGGCTACGTGCTAGCTCATTTTATCGTTCAGTGCCGCGAGGTGGCGCTTTCAGAACCCAAACAGTCGTGTGTTTGCGTGCTCGTCCTTTTCGCCGAAAACTTCGGAAAAGGGGTAAGGAAACTAGCTGAAAATTGCACTTTAGGAATATCGTCACAAACCCGTGGACCTCCCAACCATGTTAGGGGTGTAGAATAGGTGGACGAAATTTGGAGTACGACAATTTTGTCTCAAAAGAGAAATTCCACGGGGGAAAAGTTGGATCATGTTTATGGTGTAAACGCGAACGTTAGGAACTGATGAGTAGGCATGGTTTGTGTTCTTCCTCCAGGCAGAGTCCATGGTGTAGGTAGGGTACCCCTAGAACCTGTTTATATGCTGGCGACTGTTTCGTGAGTGGTACAACGGTCGCGGTACGTGTACGTGTGTAGATACATGATGTATACTTCCAAAAATGTAAGGCTCCGTTATGCACCTATCAATTGCAAGACGGACCCTCGGACCCCCGGGGAATGTGCGTCAGTGTTCAATGTAAGGCCAGATCCTAGGGTCCCTTGACGCACCCTTGCGCCCTGTTCGTGACGAACCATTCATGTAAAACTGACGCTATAAACCACAATTTTTGACGCACCATGTCTAGAAAACAACTCACCAAGACGGACCAATATGACGGACATAATCATGAAGTCGACGAACGAATCTCACTGCCGCGCCGAAGCGGCATAAACGCACGCACAGTGCACGTTAATACGCGGGGACCTATCTACACCACGTGCCAACCTTTTGCGTGTGCGTATTTGTGATTTGTGCAGAGGATACTACTCTACATGGATTACTTTGAGGACGATGTTGAATGGCAAGTTCGGTTCCTATTTCACTAACGAAACGTACGGCACAACGCGATCACGACGTACAGAACAGTACAAGGCACAACACTGTCCGTTTATCGTACGGTGGTAAGCGTGCGTGATGCACTTTGTGTGGCGGGCGGCGATGAACCTCGTGTTGCGGTAGAAAATGTCGGGAAAACACGCTGCGGTGTACGAGCGGTACAACCTCGAAATAAATTCATGAACACGGAAAATGCATACACAGACAAAATAAATCAAGTTCTGTGAATTAACGTCAGAAATCTTCTTTCTCTGTCGAATTTTTTAGCCTAATTATTCATCAAAACTTTTGACAATCGGAACACCGCGTGTTGTGACCAAAGTTCATGAAGTTACTGTATGAAGCGCGCCTACAGGGCGCGTTTCCTCGTACACGAACATCGATGTGTATTGTGCATGTGAGGCGCACACGTGCAAGTACTGAGAAAAAGAAAGTCAGTTGACTGCACGTAAACGTTGCCGTACATGTACATACTCCTGCTGATTTGTGTGTACGTACGAATACACACATTTAATCTTGCGGTGGGGGTGTTGATGCTTAAAGTATCGGCATACTCCGAAACTGGACCAGATTCAGTTTGTGTGCATGTAATTCTGTACGATCGCCAACATGTTGTGCAGCGAGATTTTATGAAGGGCTGGCATGACATCGAAAAAACAAATGATATGAAGGATTGTAGTGGCTGTGTTTTTGCAAAAAGGGCACGGCGGCCAAGGTAAATATGGGGCAAGACAAAACTGGCCGTAAAGACGGAGATTTTTTGTGGGGCACCTCGGCCAGTAAGAAGTCGTTCATTTCAAGCCCTGACTAGTGAGCGAGCTACGCATTTAAAACGTTTTGGCCCGTTTTGGCGGTAAGCAATTTGGTGTCGCTGACTTATTTCATACCGTGTGGTTTTCTGAAAAAAACTCAAGTATAAATGTAGACATCATAACAGATCTGCAGCAGTTTTTATTCAAACAAAATATCAGTATTTTGGATTTTAACATAGGTCGATTAAAATGTGTCAAAATTGCTACGTATGTAGTGCAACAAGCTTGAAACTGCATGGCGCACCATGACGCACCCGCGACGCAACCCGCTTTGTATTTACGACGAACCAAAGCCGTACTTGACGCACCCCATTCGTCACGATTTGACTGACATTAGCGGGACATGACGCACGTCCCCCGGGGGTCCGAGGGTCCGTCTTGCAATTGATAGGTGCATTAGCCTTGCCCCTAGAACTATGGGCCGGGTTCCGACAGGAACCCCATAGAAAGACGCCGATTTTTCCCATAGGCTAGTAGTACAGCAAGAATAAGAATGTCATTCCCATGCAATCACGTTTCTACAGTGCGTACGAGAATTACTGCACGGTTTTCGCCCAAAATCATACTATGCCTCATTTACATCCTCACCTTGTGTGCGCCAAGCCAATTTTCGCCTGAAGCGGTTCCAATTTGCGGGGAAAAAATGACAAAAATCTCCAGTCGTTCCGAAGCGATCACACACACACACCATGGAGCTGGAGGAAGCCGCACACACACGAAGCTCCTGTTTGGTATCCCGGCATGCATCCTGCCGGGTCATGCGGGGGGGCCGTGGGTCGGACAAGTCATGATTATTCATCAAAAATTTGAAGCGCGGTACGAACGTGTAAACGGCAGGCAACTGCCGCGTGTCCGTTACCGTCTCTGCATGCATTGCCTGTCGTACCGCACTTCAAATTTTCGATGAATAATCATGACTTGTCCGACCCACGGCCCCCCCGCATGACCCGGCAGGATGCATGCCGGGATACCAAACAGGAGCTTTGTGTGTGTGCGGCTTCCTCCATGGTGTGTGTGTGTGATCACTTCGGAACGACTGGAGATTTTTGTCATTTTTTCCCACAAATTGGAACCGCTTCAGGCGAAAATTGGCTTGGCGCACACAAGGTGAGGATGTAAATGAGGCATAGTATGATTTTGGGCGAAAACCGTGCAGTAATTCTCGTACGCACTGTAGAAACGTGATTGCATGGGAATGACTTTCTTATTCTTGCTGTACTAGCCTATGGGAAAAATCGGCGTCTTTCTATGGGGTTCCTGTCGGAACCCCATAGTTCTAGGGGTATGTTAGCCTTACAACGCTAAGCTTTTTTGGACCCCGTAACTCAATGGGATTTGCAATATGCTTTTGTTAGGTCAGTTACAATGTTCTAGAATTCCACTTTCCCAAACGTTAATCTCCCCAGAAAGTTATCCAATCCCTCCTACAGATCTTTGAGACTTTTGTGGCACATTTGCGGAACATTGAAACGGACAATTTATTGAGAAATCAGAGTTTTTACTCACCAACCGACGTATTCAGCCGAGATGAACATGTACCACACAGCTGACTACTATAGTCCACCAGACTGCGCATGCGCGTGGAGTTGTGGAAGAGATGTGGGGCTCGACCATTTTTTGAAGGGGGGGGGGGGTCATCTTTTCTACATCGCGCAACGGTGATGTGTGCATGACGCGCTTTACACAGTGTTGTGTGTGTTTGAACATTCCTTTGGTTTTCAAATGAACAACGTGAACAAAATAATGACCATCGATCCAGATTCTGTTTTTTCTGATTTGCATAAAATAAAAGCTCGCATTGGCCAAAAACAACATCAGACAAAATGCCAAATATCACTATATATTTAAAGCCACTGCAGCTAGGGGTTGTGCCTATTTGGGAAAAGTTGTTAATATAATTTGATTTGTTGCATCATCTAAAAATAGCTCACGGCTACCTGCCCTACAATTTAGATGTCTGGGCATAACAAACATTGTCAGGCCAAGGAACCACACTAGGTATAATAGCGCGCCATTAATTATCCACATTCCACACATCACTGTTGCGCGATGTAGAAAAGATGACCCCCCCCCCTCCTTCAAAAAATGGTCGAGCCCCACATCTCTTCCACAACTCCACGCGCATGCGCAGTCTGGTGGACTATAGTAGTCAGCTGTGTGGTACATGTTCATCTCAGCTGAATACGTCGGTTGGTGAGTAAAAACTCTGATTTCTCAATAAATTGTCCGTTTCAATGTTCCGCAAATGTGCCGCAAAAGTCTCAAAGATCTGTAGGAGGGATTGGATAACTTTCTGGGGAGATTAACGTTTGGGAAAGTGGAATTCTAGAACATTGTAACTGACCTAACAAAAGCGTATTGCAAATCCCATTGAGTTACGGGGTCCAAAAAAGCTTAGCGTTGTAAGGCTAACGGAGCCTTACATTTTTGGAAGTACATGATGTACATGTAGTATATTGATTCGAGGTTGCACGCGCGTCATGGGGGGGGGGGGAACTTCCTCACGAAACAGTTGGTGGCATAAACAGGTTGTCGCGCAGTACATGTGGGCGCTGCGCATCAGACCGCGAAAAGATATGTTCTGGAGGTGTCTCTGGGAATTAAACGGTAAATTTCATTTATTTGGATGGTAAGTGAATCTTGGTACCTCCTTCTGATCATGGAACTCCACTTGTTCCTGAGGTGGCTTATTTTGGTGGCCGTTGTAAGGTTGAATTCGGATGTTTTTGTTGGGATTTTAGACGTATTTAATTAATGAATAGAAAATCGCCGTACAAGGCCTTGGACCCTTTACTACTATCGCCAAATCATGTCAAAATGTTTTAAAAAGCGATAAAGGGTCCAAGTTACTTGTTCCTGAGGTGGCGTATTTTGGTGGCCGTTGTAATAAGGTTGAATTTTGATGTTTTTGTTGGGATTTTAGACGTATTTAATTAATGAATAGAAAATCGCCGTACAAGGCCTTGGACCCTACTACTAATCGCCAGATCATGTCCAAATGTTTAAAAAAGCGATAAAGGGTCCAAGTTACTCGGACTACCTCCATGCTCGGACTAAGTAGCCTATGGGGAAATTGGGCTTCTTTCTATGGGGCTCTGGGAGGAGCCCCATAGTTCTAGGGGTACAGGTACGCGTAGCCAACACCCAAACCCCAACTGAATATTTCAGCACCTCATGCAGACGAATCGAGTGAGTTTTATATCCAAATCAATCGTTTTCCATAAATCATTTCCATATCGCGCACCATCCATTCATGATACGCAATGGTGGAAATGTTATTGATATGATTCTCTTCATATCTTATACATACATGTATATCAGTAGAAATGAATGAAAATATCGATTGTAATCACTTTAACACCTCGATCAAAATGGAGAGAAAGTGCTGGGTCTAAGCTTGCAGCAGCAGTTGAAACAACAGATTTCATTGGTTAACTCGTGAGAGTTCGTGGGTTTGTTGGTTTGTTACCAGAGATGGACCAATCACATCAGTGGATAGAAACGGCACTAGGTTTGCAGTGAGTCAACGCGATTTCGTATACCGCCGCGCCGCGATACGTGGATCCATGCACCGGAGCAACCTCGTTACATGTACCATGGGTACGATCTTGCTGCGCCATGTTTCTTTCCACCATGCCTTGCGCACACGCGCCCATGGAGTCGAGGCTGGTACTGGAGGGACCGCTGTACTGTGTAAGATATATCGAAGCTTGCTGGCGGTAACTACATGCGCGTACTAGGCCCCCCTATGTATTATGCGTAATTTTTCCCTTTTACAGCTGTTTGATGATTTGTAACTTGAATTTTTGTGATGAGCTGTTTTTATGTAAAATTGAATTCTAAAAAAAATAATGAACTTTTTCGGCGGGAGGTTTTAGAGCATGCGGGCGGTGGACGCGAATCTAAAACTTTCTTTCTCATGGCCTTGTATAGGGAGTCCACCGTTTTGGAGAAATTGGACCGTGTATCTGAACCCATGCAAAATTAGGGGTCTTCAAACATTGATAATTAGTATTTTGAGCGGTTCAAAACACAAAAAAAAGCAAGTATTATATGGACAAGAGGTTTATCTTATAATTCATCTACTTTAAATTCACAAACTTGGAGGTGAAAAAGTTTTTCATATAAGTTGCCATTGACAGCATTGTTTATATTACTATAAAAATAATAATTTGGGAAATATTATTGAAACATTTTTCACAATAAAATCTGAACCAAAGAAAATGCCTCAAAATGCATTCACGTGTAGACAGATTAGACCTTCGTTAACACAATGCTATCGATAATAATGTCAGCACTTGGGCGCACATTGGTCGCCACTTTTACAGACACAGCAGAAATTACACCCTTAAAGTGCCATAACTCTGAAATGCTAGTACCTATCGAGCTAATTTTCATATCATTCAATTTGTCTTGCAATTTCCTTTCCGTTGATATCAAATTTGTGACAAATACAATGTAGCTCAAAAAACGCTGGACTCCCTATTTCAGAATTCCAGGCTCATGACGTGATATGGTGTTATGCTTTGGGCAGGATAACTTGAGAAGGACTTGACATATCAACTTCCTATTTTGTATGTGGGATGTTCTTGAGGTCCTCTAGAATCCTATTGGTTATGGACCCCATAGGTCAAAGGTCAAGGTCATGCTTAAACAATATAAATAGTTGGGACATGATAACTTGCACTCCCTACTGCTTCTGCGGGATACTGGACCAAATCCGCCAAAATCCATCGGTCAATTTTCTTTTTATACATGGGCTAATGGAACCACCACTGAAGCGATGGTTGATGTTGATGGATTTAGTACACATGCCTTATGACAACACTGCTACTGGAATCTGGATCCTAGACAAAATTCATCAATTGCACCGGCACTGCTTCAGGCCTCCTGGACCAAGTCCATCATAATCCATCAATCATTTTTCACGCCAGGCCTTTAGGACCAAGTCCGCCAAAATCCAACAATTTGGGGGGATGGATTTTGGCAGATTTGGGACGGTTAGGGTTAATCTGAAACGTGCAAATATATTTATTCCGAATTATTCCAACCAGCAAAGAGGTATTCAAATATTCGGTATGATCGAATATATTCGGGACAGGCTTGTAAATTTTCCTTTTTAAAAATTATAATTTTCTTATTAAAATCTTCTGACAGGCTGAGAGACTGAAGTTGGCATCAGTTTTCCCCTTTGCACCTGACAACCTTTTGTTGATGACAATGAGTCTGGCATGATTGGTCTGGTTCCCTGATTGAAGATGAGCATCCGAGCTGTATGGATATTACCATTACCGGGTGGTGACTCTGAAGACCTCCTCTTCATCAGGTAAGCTTTGTAAGGTCCTAGACATGCAGCTAGCTAGGGACTGTGTAAAATCAAATATGTAATGCTCACACAAGGGCATGCTGGGAAATTGAATATTAAATTGGCACTGATTGCCAACTGCAAAATTTAACATTTTTCTCCAAAGGTTGTAATTTGAGGGTATTATTCTGGTTATTACTTTGAACTGTTCACTTTGGAAATTAATTCAAATTTACCTAGTCAGTTTTCCTTGTGGTTTGTTTGACAAATTATAAATCAAAAAGTTGTATCCTCATTGAGTGATCCCCACAATGTCGCTTCCCGTGTGTGATGCCTGGCTATACGGCATTATGGGTTTATGACTTCTGACTAGCGCCCACCGAACAAAGACACTGACAATTTGGGAGACCACTAAAAAAATAGGGCAGTTGGTAGAGTATAGTTGATGTGTGTAAAGAGACCATTTCATATCATTTCATTTGCAGAACTTATCCCACTGTAGAAAAAAGAGCACTTGTCTTCAGTGGCTCGGACAACTATGTCTCCCTTCCGTCAGAGAGTGTCCTATACGATGCCACCTTGGAGGAGCTTGGACTCAAACAAGCTGGCAATAAGGTAGAAATGAGATCCAGTAAAACTTCAAACTGTCCTTAGCACACCCCCCCCAAAAGAAAAAAGGCAACGGAAAAAAATGAGGTAGGGAAGAAAAAAAGCCAGTGAAATATCCAGGAGGGAGTCTCCCTGTTATGGATGGAACCTATGAAAGAAATGGCTGTGCCAGCATCAGTAAGAGTCCTATCCCCCTCCCAATCTACATTTTTCTGTAATTTTGAAATACAATGTATATGCCCTCCAAAAAAATACACCCCCCCCCAACAAAAAAATACCCCCCCCCCAAAAATAAATAATAATAATAAAAAATAATAACAAATCACACAAGTTTTAGCAAAACTAACCTTGACAAAATATCAATTATTTTAGCCTCAGAAATAGTTTTGGGTCAAAAAACCTGACAAGACTTCGAAGGGCCCCCCCTCTTGTCCTCTGTGTTGATATTTTTGCGAGCCTTTCTCTTGTGCATTCAGTATGTGGAGTCAAGAGACACGTGCGAAAAGGAGTTTCAGAAGCCAGTCTTTGAGATTAAGGTGCCCGAAGGAAACCTGTGGCCGGTAGTCATCATTCAAAAGGTAAATAGAACTGACATATCTGAGGCGCGGGGGGGGGGGGGGGGGGGGGGGGGGGGGGGGGGACTTGCGTCTGAAAACCAGAAGAAATTCTATGAGTATCTGCCCTCTTCTGATGATAGCCCTTCAGATTGTGTAGTTCCTGGTTGCTTCGATTATGCTAGTCAGTGAAAACAGTGAACAAGTAGATTATCACCATTTTATGGACGTTGAATGTGGAATTGAAGAAGGTGATGTGGTGAGTTTTCTGCGGTACATGTCTGTGACCTACATTGGTTTGAGGAATTCACAACGGTGTGGATAAGTAGTGGGCATTAAATCTGAGAATGCAGCTCAGCAAAAGCCTAGTGCCACGGCTTTTGTGAAAAATAACTGTGGTCAACAAGGGTTCAAACAGAAAATATAAATGTTGAATGTTTATTATGTATCTTTGTAGTTTGGCCTTCTCTTTTGCTGTCTGCCTCTGGTAGAGCAGGGATGTGAACCCAGGCCGCCGCTGATTGAGATGTAAGTCCATCAACTATTCCAATGCCAGTATCGTTGGTGTTTATTGGTGATAAAGAGCGTGCATGTCTTGCGACTTCTCAATCGCTGTTTATCACATTTTTTATCTGAACGTCTTGGTACCGAACTCTGACTAGTCTGGTGACGGACTCTTATCTGTCTTAACCCTGTAGCAATGTGAATGATACGTTCATCGGAAGCCAAGGTCAAAGTTTTCATTACTATTTTGGTCATCGGTTTGCAATATTTTAAAAATCTAAGTTGAAATGCCCCTTTTATTCCTTCACAAGACCCACAATTTTGTAGTTTCTCAGCTCAGCCCAGTCAGAAAATAAAATGGTTTCATGAAAGTGGACGCCGCCCACGTTGTAGCTCCCATAGGGTGTGTCCGGAAGTTTGTATTCTCTGCAAATCTTGTTGGAGTTTGAGGTCAACTTGCACGCTCTATTGCACCTAGCCTTTTTTTTTTAGTACCCATTCATTTTTTTTTGGGGGGGGGGGGGGTTGACGGACGAAAACTGTGTGTATAAACTGCCATAGAACATACAACAAAGTTTATAACACATCATCCATATATTCGTAGATTCTGTTTTTATATCTTGTTACAACTCTATTTTACTATATATCGCCGCTCTCTGCCATGGTCAAAAACAGTATTTGATTTTCATGTTAAATGGCATTTTGGACTTTATTCACGTTATTAGTTGCAAATATCTCTTCAAAACTTTGGTTATTTTGAAGGAATGATTTTAGTACTGTACTCCTGACCTTTAGAGAAGGGGTTTTACCCGAAAAAATAGTGCCCCATTGCAAAAAACAGGTAGAAGAATTTTCAAAGAATTGAAAAACCAACACTTCTTTTCTTTTTCATTGAAAAACTAGCATTCAGATCGTGTTTGTATTTTTGTAACTCATGTGTTACATGTTGTGTCTCTCTCTGTTAACCCGTCTAGTCTTGGTGTGTCCCTGGCGTTGTCTCTGCTCAATGCCATAGCTGACTTCATAGGACATTTGCCAAGAGATGCCAATGCAGTGAGTATCTTCAGCTTAAAACTCTGTCCTTCCCTCCCCATGCAAACCAATTTTGCAGTCAAGAAAGCGTAATTAAGTTTCTCCCTTCACAAAGTCAGTTTTTAAACATGGCGATTGAAAGAAAACATCAAATTTGACGTATTGTGCTAGAATCACTTAAGTGCAGCTTGTGAATTAAACGTTGTCCAATCACGTCAAATATAAATTTAGCGCTGGCACGGTGCTCTTGCCAGTTTTCTTGCTTCGCTTTGAAAATTGATTCAAAATTACCTAGTCGGTTTCCTGTGTGGTTTGTTTGACTATATTGCAAGTTAAAAAAGTTGTGTGCTCAATGAGTGATCCCCACAATGTCGCTTCCCAGGTTGTATCATAAAGTTGGGGCATGATTCCTGGCTATACGGCATTATGGGTTTATGACTTCTGGCTAGTGCCCCCCCCCCGCACAAAGATCATTGGGAGACCGGCAACTTTTTTAGCTCAGTTGGTAGTGCCGGTATGGTATTCTAGAGGTCGCAGGTTCAAATCCCACTCCAGCAAGTTTTCTTTGTTCACTTTGAAAATATAATTTGATGTGGATCTTAGACAGGTGAAAACGTGCTCCACAAAATTGCACTGGGCTGTCTAAATGGCTTGGCTATTCACCTGAAAATGTCTTTTTAATGAGCATTTTAACTGAGCAAGCAATCTTTAATAACACCATAATTTGAGCTATGTTGGGTCATGAGTTCTTCGTACCATCTCTGAACAGAAACGGGGTAATAACATTCTTGATGATGCAACAGGTCATATTCCTACAAAAGTACCCTTAAGGAGACTTTGTTGACATATTTTATACCTTAGATAGACAAGCGGAATTAGGGAGACATTTCAGTGTTTCCCTAATTCCACAGCATAGGTTATATTGATAGATATTGGTCCAAAACTTAAATATACCAACATTTGTGGGGGTAGGATAAGGGAAAGTGGGGTTAGGCTTCATGAAATTTGAAAAGATGCTGTGCACGCGTCTATGGCTATGTTTCCTAAGTGACTAATTCCTGGTCATTATAATATTGAGTATTATTTTGACAGTCTCATCCTAAGCTATTGGAACTCTATTCCTACATGTGCCAAGCAGCACCGTTTGGTACACTGGTCGACATCAATCCAACGACCGTCCGAGAGGCCATACAGAACAAACATTCAGCACAACCAGTGGTCTCCCATGTCAAGGTAAGTACCAAGGTTTAACCTTGGGTGGATGTAGGGCTGTTCATTTTCGAATAATTTAGTATTCGATTATTCGAGACCGGGCTTGACCGAATATGAGAATATTTGATACTTGCCGATCAAGTCTTTAAGGCGTCTGCTGCAACTGCATGCATCGCCGGTAAAGTTGCACGCAAAGCACGCAAAGCACGCTGGTGTTTTGCATGCGGCGATCGATATTATGGACCACCCGATGGACATTTTTAGTGTCAAGGGTTTTACGGTAGGGAACAATAAACCTCTGTCCACAAAAAAATGCGCCATATTACGCGCCGTAACTTTTCTATTAAAATAGCATCAGAGTCGTATCTGTACGTTTTTTTTTTTTAGTATTCGAACCGGCAAAAAACTATTTGAATATTCGGTTGATGATTAAATATTTGCTATATTCGGGACAGCCCTACATGTAGGTGGACGTCATGTTACGATGCAAGAATACCTGAAACCATAGCAATCATCAAAAATGGATGTGCTCGTGTTTTTTTTAAAGTTTTGCACCAATTCCAAAATTGAATTGCAAAAATAGTGAAAAAATAGTGAGCAAAATATTTACGTATGTTTAAACTTATGTTTACTTAGTTTAGCGAATTACAAATTTTGAATTAATAAATCGGTTCGCTGGCGTATCAAACATTAGCACCATGATTTTTTTGGTGAAACTTTATATTTTTCTGATACTGGTGACTGGTATAAGATTTTCAAAGTATCTTGATCAGGGATGATAGGCTGGTGATAAAATGAAAGAATCGACATGGAAGAAGAATCGGTTGCATTCCACATGTGTGTCCTGATGAACATGTGGTCCGGGCAGTCCCTCATCAAATTCTAGGCCCTCACTTCTAGTCCGGGCCCTCATTTCTATTTTTAGGTCTTTTGGCTAATAACGAACAGTACTCTAGATACATGTGCAGGTTGAAGGTAAACAGAAAAAAAAATCTCACATGAAGTATTTAACTGACCAACAGCAACCAGCCTGGAGACCAGTCATGACCAAAGGCAAAGGAATATTGCACTTCTCCATCACTGAACAAGTGAGGGCGGTGTTGTACAACAGCAGCAATATGGAGGATGCCTGCAGTGTGTACGGCACAATCTCATTCAAGGTAATCATTGGTCTCTCTTGGTGCTTGTTTTGTTAATCATGCAAGCACTCTCCATTAAAGATGTACTGGACGTGCTCTTTTCAAGTTTTTACCCCCAAAAGTTATGCACTTTTGTTAATTATTATTTCTAGCACTGTAATAGTTATTCAGAGTTTATGACTTCTGACTAGCGCCCACCCGAACAAAGATACTGACTGTTTGGGAGACGCCAACATAGAGCAAGATAGCTCAGTTGGTAGAGTGCCGGTACGGTATCCTGGAGGTCGCAGGTTCGAATCCCGCTCCTGCCAGTTTTCTTAGTTCAATTTGAAAATGTATTCAAATTTACCTAGTCAGTTTCTCTTGTGGTTTTTTGACATATTAAAAGTTATTCACTTTTTATTGAGACATAAAATAAAATAAAAATCTGCCATGTTTAGTTTTTAATTAATTAAAGAGGATTTTCTTTTGCCCTTTCCCGACATAGTATATGAAGCACTGTATGCACAGAGCTTTCTAAGAGCCTGTGGGGAAACAAATTATAGGCTTAATTACTCGGGTGAGACTTAATTAAACCCACAACCTCCTGCTTACTAGTGCAGAAATCTTTTTAAAATTTACATCATCCCGATGTTTATCCTCGGGCATTTTGAAAAATTGCTTTACAAATTTCGAATTATTTGCAGCCCGACAATAATTCAGTTCCTGCATGGCATAATTTTTTCAGAGACACAAAAGAAACCAAAAAGCAACCAATTAAGCAACCAAAAAAACCAAAAAGCAACCAAGATGCCCTAAAATTTGTTTTTCCATTAACCACATTCTTTGTTCAGTCAAGCATAAAACCACTTATGCAAAACAATCAGCTGACTGCTTGTTGAATGGTTTGTATTTTCAACCAAAGATTTCACCCTCAAGAATTGATTGAAAAGGAAAATGTGTGTGTAAAGTTTGTTCCATGAACATTTTTCTTTCAAATGGTGTAAAAATGAAAGACATAACTGCTAAAATAGCAAAGTTACAGCTGTTTTCTCTTCTGGCCCACTTTATCAAACAGGAAAATTGTTTGTCACATGAACCAATGGCACTCCATGCACATAACTCTACAGAGCAACTTCGGATACAGTTTTCTCAAAATATTGTAATGGTGACACATGAATTTGATAGCACCATTGGAAAGATCCGTACAAGCTCTTTCTGTTGGTATACAGATCATATATGGACAGCGAAAAACACAAGCACTACTACAGTTCATTGAAACATGTTGAATATATTTGTTGTTTAGATACTCTGGTGTGCGGTTTCCTTGTCGAGTAAACTCGACATTGGTAAGGAAAGGGTTAAATTAATAAATTTGAAGAGTGGGGTAAAGTACACTTTACAACTAAAAAATACTGCCAGTGTAGTAAGAGATACTGCATACTAGTTTACTACTAGTAGTATTTCTATTAGGTGAGGTAAGGGTTAACCCTAACCCCCTGGACCCTTTTTGCTAGGAACATCCTCAATCCTCCAAAATCCTCCGATTGCCCTGCCCCAAAAAATGCATTCATCCTCAATCCTCCAAAATCCTCATGTGCTTTAAACACCATTCATCCTCAATCCTCAAAAATCCTCTACTTGAAACACCATTCATCCTCAATCCTCAAAAATCCTCCTTGCTTGAAACACCATTCATCCTCAATCCTTAAAAATCCTCTACTTGAAACACCATTGATCCTCAATCCTCCAAAATCCTCTTTTAACAGAAATACCATTCATCTTCAATCCTCCAAAATCCTCCTCGCTTGAAACACCATTCATCCTCAATCCTCAAAAATCCTCTACTTAAAACACCATTCATCCTTAATCCTCAAAAACCCTTTACTTGAAACACCATTCATCCTCAATCCTCCTCTCTTGAAACACCATTCATCCTCAATCCTCCAAAATCCTCTTATTATAAAAATACCATTCATCGTCAATCCTCCAAAATCCTCCAAAACTGCAAGGAGGATTTTGGGAGGATTAAGGTGGGTTAGGGTTAAAGTACTTGTTGTAACACAGTTGGTTCTCAACTGGTGGTTTCATTAGTCTCAAAAGACTTACACGCATAAGTTTTTTGGTCATTCATACTTTTATACACAGTGCTGCAAAAATACACATTGGTAGCAAAGCAGTAGGCAGCTAAACCACTATTACATGTCAAGCACAGTACAAGTCATATAATAAGCCATTTGCAAGTTAAATTTGAATAACATCTGGTACACTGACGTGCTCAAAATGCTTTGCACATTTTAACTTTGAATTCTCCAGACCAAAGAGACTGTTACTATATCATGTGATTCGGGGCAAGCCTCATGCTAGCAACCCCCGGAATGGTCTGGTGTCTTTGTGCCATTCTCACCCATTGTGAACAATGTATTGGTGCTAAGCGTCTCTTACGTAACTATGCAAGAGCTTGCCCCGAATCATGTGATATAGCAACCAGTGCTGTAGTCGAATCCACCCAATCCGAGTCCGAGTCCGAGTCCGAGTCCTTGGGTTCGAGTCCGAGTCCGAGTCCGAGTCCCTGGGGTTCGAGTCCGAGTCCGAGTCCCTGGGGTTCAAGTCCGAGTCTGAGTCCGAGTCCTTGTGTCCGAGTCCGAGTCCGAGTCCTTTTGTGAATCTCAAGTACATGTACAGTGTTCTCGTTGACACCGAGACAGTACACAAATACTACACAGCATGGTCAAAAAGGGTATTTACGGTAATAAGAGGCTTAGAGAGGCTTTTAACACTTATGCGCCTATCAATTGCTTCCCCCACCTCTCCCTCCCCCGGGCTGCCCCACCCAAGATGTGGGGATTGTCACTTTTGAAGTGACCAAATCCCCACCCCTGGGGCAAAATTTTAGTGACAATCCCCGACATATATGGGTGGGGCACCCCCACATCATGGTTTTAACTTCTGATGATGGGGAAACAATAGCAAAATGAGTGACTAAAATCCCAACCCTGGGGCTTGAAAAATGTGACCAAACCCCCACATATAAGACCTGGGGCAGCCCGGGGGGAGGGGTGGGGGAAGCAATTGATAGGCGCATTATTGAATTACATTTAAATATACATTTGTAACCTATAAATATAGTCCATACATGACATACATGTATGTGATTTGGGGCACATAAACACCTGCAAATATTGTCTAGTAGTTTACTCAAGCGAAGAATCCCTGAAACAAATTGGATTTGCACAGTAGTTTGAGAAACTTCAAAGGAACCTTGCCGTGACACAACCTTGTGAAATTACTTTCAGCCATTATTATTTTAGATTATAAAGAAAAACTAATGGGCTTTGTGATGATACTGAACTATCCCAGTACCTTATTCCAATTTGAAAATATGACGTCAAAGAAATAACACCTACTGCAACCGTGCAGAGAACATGTTTAAAAAAAAGCTTTGAACAAAAATCACGCATTGCATGTGCATCTAACGTCACCATAAAAATGTCGATTTTTTCAACTTTATCTGTCTTTTTTCCAAACCAAAATTGCCCCTGGAGATTTAATTATACTGAAAAATACAAAAATGTATTCAACCAGATTTGTTTTACTTCAACCAATGATTAGTTTGAATACTCAAAAACTGGTCTTGGGGAACATTCCTCTTTAGCAGGGCTGTAGTCGAGTCCCGATGTGAGTCTGATGACAAGTAGTAGGTCAAACTTTAGCTTTAACATAATGTTGCAATGATTTTTTATTTAAATTGTAATACACAAACTATTTTAGCAGACAACAAAATATGAGAATATTTCTATGGTGCAGAAATTTAAATAAGTACTTCACAATTTTGAAATGTAGAAGATTAATGATGTCATGAATATCAGTTGGGAAGTATTGCTAGTACAAGCCTACTAGCGCGAAATAGATTTTTGTGAATGAATCACTTTCGGCCAATCAAAACGTGTACCGAGCACTACATTACAACTGGTATTCCGTCTTCCGTATTCGCAAGTAATGGACGTCGAGCACCAGCCACATGCGGCTCAACTGGCAACTACACAGACACTGCGCCTTCGCACATGCATGCAGCGCATTCGATCGCACACGCACGTACGTAAAGCGAGCAAACGGCGAATTCATGCCATGTTTATAATCCGGTACAGTCTCAGCGCGTCGCTGTTGGACCGACGTCTCGTCAGGCAAACCGTCCGTACCTCACGTACTGAGCTCGTATACGTGTACTTAACCTCGTCCCCAGGGTCTACTTTCATACTCGTTCTGGAAGCGTATTGCTCGAACACTATGGGGACGAGGTTGGCGCGTACTGTACTACCGAATTAAGTACATGTGTGTGCAGGCTACTAACGGGATTTGCGAACTAAACACTCCGACTTTGTTACAAAATTGCGGTAAAATTTTAGGTAAAAATCAGCTTTTTTGGGCCGGACTCGGGGCCGAGTCCTCGAGCTGGTCGAGTCCTTATTGTCCGAGTCCGAGTCCGAGTCCTGACTGTCCGAGTCCGAGTCCGAGTCCTTGAAAATCGGGACTCGAGTCCGGACTCGAGTCCTCCAGCACTGATAGCAACAGTGTCTTTGGTCTGGAGAATTCAAAGTTCAAATGTTCCAAGCATTTGGAGCAAGTCAGTGTACCAGATGTTATTCAAATTTAACTCGCAAATGGCTTATTAGGATGATTGTATTGAGTTATGTAGGCAGGATTTTTAATGGGGGAGTGCCTACGTGTCAACATTTTCCAGACCATATGTTAATAGTGTCATAAAAACTGGCCTTGGATTGTTTGAGCTGGGCAAAAGCATTTGAAAAGGGGGAAGAGGGGTGGTGTTCCAGTTTTTTAATGGTGGCGCTTTTAATAACCGTCTTGCTTCAATGATTCTTTAAAACCTAATAAAATTAAAAATTGACCTTCGGGGAATTGGATGAGGTGGGGTAAGCTCTAGTTAAACAAACCTTTGCATTCGTGTGATTAACTGTTTTTTTTGTGAGAAACACAACACACAGTAGTCGACCATATTTCAAGCAAATTTGCGTAATTTTTGGTGATTAGATTCAGCTAATTATTGGATATTATTTCAACAACCTTAATGATATATGTACACCTGTATGCATTTCATTCCAGTCACAACTCCGGAGAATGGTGGAAACTCTAATAGTCATACCACTAATTTTTCCTGTTGGGCTTTCAATGGTTATAATTTAATTCACAAACATCTACTTTCAGCCTATAACGTATGTACACAGCCGATGTGATCGATTCTTCCATAATGTTTCTGCATTTTAATAAGCAAAAGGCATTGTTTATTTCTCATGTTGAGAAGTTCCCTCAGTTCTTTCATGGGTAGATTCCTTCATGTTTCATTTCACTAGTATGTGTATAGCAAAAACTTGTTTTTGTACAAGAGCGTGTGAATTTGTACCTAAACAGGTAAGAAACTGACCATATAAGAACTAATTTTGACAACTTTCAGATCTAAATGCCAGTGGGAAGTCCCAGTCGTCAGCTTCGGGCATTAGGGGGGGGGGGGGGGGGGGGCCAGAGTGCCAGCTACATGTAGGGGGGCCACATCACAAGAAAAAAAACCACAACCCTGTATACATTTTTGTATAACGTTCAATGAACATTCCATGTTCCATCACACGTTAATGATTTTCTGCTCTACACAACCAGTTATTTTGATGCTTTTGGTTTGCCAATGGGGTGCCTCTTAGTTGCCAGGGGACCTGGCCCCTCCGGCTCCTCATTATCGACGGGCCTAACAGTGGGCCTAATCAGTGTATTTAGCGATGAAAATTACGACACTGATAACAATGTAATTCAAATACAATTTCCTTCATTTCTTCAGGCAAAAATCATAAGTTGCTGTGTTGGACACAAATTTTAAAGAAAAAACAACATCTTCCAGGAATTGTATTGTTTGGGAAGTGAAACATTTCAAATTTGACTATTTTGTTATTTCGGCCAAACAGGCAGACCTGGAAGGGGTCACCCCAGAGGTCAATGTTGCCCTGATTGTGCCGCCCGACTCCCCACCCCTGGATAATCTCATTGTCCACCCGTGTGTCCAGGGTGGTGACACACAGATCCTAAGTTCGGGTAAGCACAAAACAATGCAAAATGTTCATGGTAGTTTTTATTCTACTGTGTGTATTCTTCTAATTTGGAAGCCAGGCTGTGCATTTATACAAGAAACTCTTCATTAAAATTCAACACTAAAAATTATATTACCGGTAGTTAAAAGATAGTACATGTAGTTGGCTGGCTGGCACATAAGCAGTGTTGTACGAGAATTTTATGCATGATTTTTATTGAAGCGTAAAATTGGTTGAGGCAGTACACAGTGCATTGCAAAATGAAAAATACCGGCTGGGTTCTCCATGAGGGGTTTTTATGGGGTTTTTTGATTGTTTGTTTGGCTTTTTTGCTCGTGTTAGATTTCTACTGCCATATGGTATTTATCAATTTTTAAATTTTTTTTTTTTTGGGGGGGGGGGGGGGGTTCAATGGAGGGTGCTTTGTGATTTCCATGTCAAGTTCTAATTCCAGGGGTGAGATTTGTCAGAATTTTTCCTGATTTCAGGATTTTTTGTTGGGATTTCAGAATGTGTAAAGAATCTCTTTTGCAATTTGGAATTCCTGAGGTAACGTTGTCCTAAAGGTGTGTAATCAAACAGTTGTAGACTAGTTGTAAGCTAGGGCAGTAAAACGCATGCGCGAAAATGCATAGTGCGCATTGCGCATTGCGGGTGTGGTCCGGAGTCAGTTTTGGTCCACAGTTGCTTGCGTGCGTGCAGCAGCCTGCAAGTCGAGTTTGGTACTCGCTGAGTCTGAGAGTCGTCGATCGAGTCTGAGTCTCCGGTCTGGTGGCTTGCGGAGCTGACTGGTGAGGTTGCAGAGCCACGGTGCAGCAGCGACAGCAGCAGTAATTGGTGATTTATGAGTAGTGCGGTGGTTGTAGTCCTGTTTAAGGGCCTTGTATGCTTTCTTGCTTTGCCCTGTGAGGTTTACTGGTTGTAGCACTCATAGGTTCCTGTGATGATTATAGGAGTCCTTAGGTAAGCCCATAGTACAACTAGCCGGCATTCCACTTTCCTGAAGTGAAGTCAAATCATAGTGCTACCTCATAAGGTATAGTTGGGAGGTATACCAGTGTTGGAGTCGAGTCCCCAAATCCGAGTACAGAGTACTCCGAGTACTTTAGGGGCCGAGTCCCAGGCCGAGTCCAAGTACACTGGTGACAAGTCCGAGTCCAAAGCACCGAGTGCGAGTACATTCAAGGCCGAGTATTGGGCTGAGTCCGAGTACCCAAGTCCGAGTCCGAGTCCGAGTACAGTACCAAAAAAAGACAAAAACAAATAAAATTTAATTAATTTATATAGGGCGATAGAGGTCGCCATTTTTCCGAGGGGGCTGGAATTAGACTTACGTGCGTAATTCGAATAGGAAGCTCGGGAAAAAGTCCAAGTCCAATCCACCTCCGAAAAAGTTGATACGCGGATACGGTGGAAGAAAGTCGGGAGGGGTGATGAGGGCGCCATTTTTTGACGGCCGACATGCATACGGTATGAGATAGTTTATTGAGGGCAATCAACCGTGACCCGTATCTGCATATCCGGATACGAGTGGCGGGGTATTCTGCAATTGTGCCTTACTTTGATTGACTTTGTTTTATTTTATTTTATTTTAGACTAAAGCCATATTCATGTTATTCTTGACCTAACAAGTTACATTGATTGAGTGCACTTAGGCCTAGTCACTTTATACGCAGCTGAATGCTTGCGACGCAGATGTTTGTTGAAGTTTAACGTCGTCCCACTCTTCTCCGAAATTCTCGTTTGACACAGCTTGCACATGTCACTGTGCTGCTTTTTCCCACCGGTGACGAACTCTCGGTGATCTTTATATCCCCATCTAATTATGTCCGAAACTGATAACATATTCAATCTTTCATGCATAAACCATAGAGCAAGGAAAACTAAGCCAAGAAAAATGCAACGACATGAACGATGTAGCTAGCAGCACATGTGATATAAATATGTACGCACGTACGTAGCCGGCCTAGGCCGAGCCATGCCGCCACCCGGAAAAAGCCTTGCGCTGTTTTGCGCATGCGATCACGCTGTAAAATTCCCAAGATTTCCCTAGGCAACGGAAAATACATGTGCTTAAAATGTGCAAAAAGGATTTTGCTTGGGAAAAATCCCGAAATGGCCTCACTGGTAACTGTGAAGCGGCGAGCAAGCATAATTAGAGCAACCAACAATGTGACAAGAGCAACTAATTAGTCCTAAGTGGTGGTAAATTTTCACCAAACGAACTGCCCCTAGGCTTATTCCGCCGTTCGTTAATTGTCCCCCCTTTCGCATGGGTAGCCGCTCACCCTGGCGTAAGGCTAATAAATATTTTTGTGGGATAATAGGAGCAGGTTGGTGACCCGGGATAAGTAAGATAGGTCCCCCAGGGTCCCCCGACGTACTGCGCCCCCGCCACAAATGGTGTCAGAAGTGGGATGCTTAGGATGTATTTTGAGTAATTTACTTTGTGATAAAGAGCAAAATGTTGAAGGTTTATCTGCTGATTGTCGAGAGTGAACCTCGCTGAGGTACAATTTGAGGTTCACTAGTAAAGAGGTCACACTGTTATGCTGACCTGGGTAATTACTGCCTTCTGTGCTGTTTTGTTTGTTGTAGTGCCGGTTGGTGTGTGGAATCGAGCTGAGTTGCGATCTTTGCGGCGTGATTTCAAGACAGCAGATTTTGATTCTTCTAGGAATTCGTCAAGTGGTTGTTAGCACGCGGTTTATAGTAAATTTAAGAGGCTTGGGACTGGGCGTTCATAGCGAGCTGGAAACCTCAGTATGAGTGTTAGTGAGGACAATGGTGTCACCTCAAAGGCAGAGGTTGACAAAGTTTCTGTCCAAGAGAAACTGTGTCACTCCAGGATGGAGGTCCAGTGGTTGAGATGGGAGAAAGAGCGTATCTCTGCAGAACTAGAGGCTGTCAAGAAAAAGGCACAGCCGCAAGGTGTTAGTGAAATTTCCCCTAAGAGTAGGGATGTACCTCGTTTTGAGGTTGATTCTGAGGTTGATTCTGAGGTAGACTGAAAGTTGCCAGAGACTATGACTGGGTATGCCTCATGGGAGGCACGGGAACGATCCAGTGTTGGCACATCACCTGAGTTAGTTTGAAGGAGAACAAAGCACGTAGAGAGTAGACCTCAGGTGAGGTCTACCCCATTACCTGTGCGTAGTCCTTGTACAAACCCCTTTCAGAACACTGAGGTTGATGCCGCTAAGGAATGAGGTTTACAGAGTGAGTTGATGAGTTTTGTAACTCGTCCCAATGTGGAGAAATGCCGTGAAGTAGTTGGTGAAGTAGACTCGCCTAGAGTGGGCCCTTGGCCCCTTAGAAGGGAGTCAAGGTTGGTGGGCAATGAGGTTCTCAGTAAACCTCGCGAAGGGAGGCCTCACCGGCCTCAAATCACCCCCGACCGGTACAGTGGTAAAGTTCTCTGGAACGATTATTACCAACACTTTGAGGCATGTAGAAGTGGAGTGACGAGCAAGCTGCCGAATTCTTGGCTGCTAGCCTCCAAGGTGATGCACTTAGAACTCTTGGCGATGGGTCCAAGAAAAAGTTCACATATGGTGAACTGGTGAGAGTGCTGGAGAAGAGATTCGGTCTTAACCAACAGGCCGAAAACTATTGGGTAGAGTTAAGACACCGTCGGCAAGGGCCGAAGGAAACTCTACATGAGTTGTGGCAGGCCATCCAGAATTTGACGGTAAAGGCCTATCCTGAAATCCCTGAAGAGGCACGAGAGCGCCTTGGGAAAAATCACTTTGTTGATGCAGTGGATAGTCCGGTTGTGAGGGAAGGCATATATCGCGTTCGCCCAAAGACAGGCTGCTCTGGAAACCGAAAACTTTGAAAAATGTCGAAAGGGAGAGAAGAGCTGAAAGGAAGCCCGCAAAGTTTATGAGGGCTGTCGACTCAGGTACTGAGCAGTGCCTTCACAAACTGGAGAAAAACGCTGGTCAGCAGTCAAAGAAGATGGACCTGATGGTTGAGTTGCTTACGGAACTCGCTAAGAAAGGTCCAAGTGAGGGTGATCAAGCGAGGTCTCCTCGGAAACATTCACCCAAGCCTCAGAGGAGCAGGCCTGGTAGAGTGAAGTGCTTCAGGTGTGGTGAGGTATGGGCTATTTGTCAATGGAATTGTGAGGGGGACAAAATGTCGGTTCTTGGTTGATTCGGGGTCGACTGACACACAAATTATTAGTCATGTTTACCATGAAATCGCCAATAAACAGAAGCCTGTGCTGGAAACAGACAACAGGTTGATGGCAGCTTGTTATCAGTAATGGGCGTGGCATGGGTGGCTGTGCAGGTCGGTATTGAGACCGTCTACCCGGTCAGAGCAATTTTTGCCGATATCAAATGTGCCAGCATATTGGGCATGAATTTCTTGTTACCAACTGGCAGTAACTTAGACTTCCGGAGCCTGGAGTTGAGGGTAAACGGGGAACGGATAAGGTGCACAAGCGGTGCTAGTGAACTGTTCCTTGGTAGAGTTTTGGTTGTTAAAACCACTGAGATTCCAGCGGGTTATGAGGCTGTTGTGCCCAGTACAGTAGCTAGTATCGGTGAGGCAATTGCTGGTACAGCCTGAGGCTGAGATTCTCCCATTGCGGATTTTCAACCCGAATGAGGAGAAACGGGTTGTGCGAAGAGGTACGACCGTTGGCACGATTGCGACAGTTGAGGTTCAGTCAGTGGCTGTTCCTGGTCACAAGAGTGCATGCGAGGTTGAAGAGAACCTCCTGAGTCACCTGCATGACTTGTTTGACCGGAGTAAGGTCAACCTCAGTGAAGAGTATCATGCAAAGGTGAAGTCATGCTTAAGGGAATTTCAAGATGTCTTTTCCTCTGGCGAGCATGACATAGGGCGGACCGAGGCAGTAAAGCATCACATAAACACTGGTTATGCGAGGCCTATCAAGGAGAGGCCTAGGCGGCACCCCCTGTGTAACCAGGAGGAAATAATGCGACAAGTCAAAGACTTACAGCAGCGAGGGATTATTGAGTCATCAGATAGTCCCTGGGCTGCAAATGTCGTGTTAGTCAGTAAGAAGGACAGGACCAAGCAGTTTTGCGTCGATTATAGAGGCTTGAATAGGGTGAAAATCAAAGATGCTTATCCTGTCCCTCGTATCGACGAAACGCTTGATGCTTTGGCAGGTTCCGAGTGGTTCTCGACGCTAGATTTAGCATCGGGGTATTGGCAGGTGGCCCTTGATGAGGATGCCAGCCAGAAATCAACCTTTGTGGTGCGGAATGGTTTGTACAGGTAGAGATGCATGCCTTTCGGCCTCTGCAATGCTCTGGCAACATTCGAAAGGTTGATGGAAAAGGTTATGGCAGGCCTCCAGTGGGATATACTGCTAATCTACCTGGACGATGTCATTGTGTTTGGCAAAACTGTGAGGGAAGAGATTGAGCGGCTGCGAGTTGTTCTCTCCAGGCTGAGGCAGGCTGGGTTAAAGTTAAAGGCCCAGTAAGTGCTTCTTGTTTCAGAAAGCTGTGACCTATTGGGAAACATTGTGTCACCCGAAGGTGTGGCTACCGATCCTGACAAGGTTCGGGCAGTGGCAGAGTGGCCAACACCTGGGTTTGTAAAGAAAGTCCAGAGCTTTTTGGGCCTCACTTCCTATTACCGGAGGTTTATCTGGGGGTTTGCTGAGGTAGCCTCACCGTTGCATGCCTTGACTGAAAAGTCAAGAGAGTTCATCTGGACTGAGGCTTGTGAGCAGGCATTTGTGGAGCTTTAGCAAAGGTTGCAAACTGCTCCGGTGCTAGCATACCCCGTACCAAACAGTGACTACATTCTAGACACCGATGCTAGTGGAGATGGAATAGGGGCAGTCCTGTCCCAGATCCATGAAGGCGAGGAAAAGGTCCTCGCCTATGCTAGCCGTAAACTTAGCAAGGCTGAGAGGAACTATTGTGTTCGTAGGCGGGAACTGCTGGCAGTAGTAGTATACCTCTAACAGTTTAAGCAGTACCTGTATGGTCGCAAGGTTACACTTCCTACCGACCATGCTGCTCTCTGGTAGTTACTTAATTTCAACAACCCCGAGGGTCCGCTTGCAAGGTTGCTTAAAGTCGTCTTGGAGTATGACATCACCATCCAACACAGGCCTGGGCGTAAGCATGGAAATGCTGATGGGTTGTCTCGAAAGGCATGTAAACAGTGTGGATGGGGTGTGGACAGTGGTGACGTGGCAGAGACACTTAAAGTACCGGAGGGTTATGATGAGGTGTCCAAGCAGCCAGAAGTTGCAGAGGGTCACAGAGGAGAGTGGCCCCACTTCAGCAGTACAGAGTCGGTGAGCCAATCGAGAGAGTGGCTCTGGACTTGCTGGGGCCACTGCCACGGAGTGACAGTGGCAATGTGTGGATCATGGTAGTCGGTGACTACTGCTCTAAATGGATGGAGGCGTATCCCCTCCCAGATGCCAGGGCTGAGACAGTAGCACACAAGTTTGTCACTGAGTTTGTATGTCGCTTTGGAATTCCTTTGGAATTGCATTCCGACCAGGGGACAAACTTCGAATCAGCAGTTTTTGCTGAGAAGTGCAGAGTCCTGGGTATCTCTAAAACTCGGACTACGGTTTACAACTCAAAGTCCGATGGGATAGTTGAACGCTTCAACAAGACATTGGTCAACATGGTGGCCATGATGATCGAGCCAAAGAGACAACAATGTGACTGGGACGAGTGCTTACCTTATGCATGTTTTGCTTATAAGTGCACCCCACAAGAGTCGACTGGTGAGTCTCCGAACGTGATGATGTTGGGGAGAGAGTTGAGGTTGCCAGTGGACCTCATGGTGGAAGGTCCTATAGTGGAGGACAATGCGACGACAAATTTCGCAAAAGGTGTGAGGCAGAACCTGCAAGAGGCCCATGGCCGGGCCAGGGAATGCCTTAGGCGGAATGCTAGACACCAAAAGCGAAACTATGATCGCAAGGTACATGGTTAGAGGTTAAGGTAGGGCCAGTTTGCCTTGCTCTTCAACAAAACGAAAAAAGGGGAAGTCCCCGAAGCTGCAGCTTCGCTTGGATGGACCATTCTTAGTGGTCAAGAGACTCCGATGTGACATACCGTATTCAGCTGAAGCCTAGATGTAAGGCTTTTGTTGTCCATGGGGACAGACTCAAGCCATATACTGGTGAGACTTTAGAGGCTTGGAATTATCAGCCTGGTGAGATGGTAGAAATGCCATTGGCTGAGGAACCAGTTAAGGTACAAGAGTCTGTACGTGTTGAAGGAGTAATTGAAGGACCACGAAGTAGGGGATGCACCTGCTGAGGTTCCTGAGGATGGTCCTTGCAGTAGTGACAATGAGGGGGAGATTGTCCATAGTTCAAGGAAAACCCCCAGACGGTATCCACAGAGGGAGCATAGACTCCCTGTGTACAGGTAGACCAGTTGGTCAGAATACTAACTTAAGGTTGGCTTTGTTTTTTAATTTAATTAGTTAAGTGTGTGAGGAAGATGACCATCACGTGCTTTGAATGCAAGGCGACCTTCACGTCGAAACGGGGTCTGTGGCCACCTCATGGGTCACCGATGTTTTTATACTGTAGGCACTGCAACTACAGGGACAAACATCGAGACAACCTCAAGCGCCATTACCGGGCCTGCCACCCAGACAATGTGGAGGAGTACAAGGGAATCCAGAAGGTCGATAAGAAGCGGGTGGGGGGCATCATGATGCCCAACCCCGATGGCCAACCTGCGATGGTGGGAAGACTCGCCTCTGGGTCGTCAGGGAGGAGTGCACCCTTCACAGTGAGTGGGGCGCCGACGACTGAAGGTGAGGTACCACTTTCGTCCACGCCAAGTCACACCTCCCAGAGTCCTGCCCTGATGAGTCTTTCTCCGACCCCCATCACCCCGCTGCAAGACAAGCCATCGTCACCAGTGGTCAGACTGACTAGGAAACCGCGATCTGCCCTGGAACTCCTTCGCAAGATGCCGGGCAGCCCAACTCATCACGATGGATCATCAGACTCGATGCCGCCACTAAGCCCGGTAACCGCAGCAAGCACTGACGATGAGGACATCGACAGCGATGGCGAAGGACCAGCCAAGTGGATAAGGATTGCATTGGTGGAGGAGATAATCCACCAGAAGATCTACCTGAGAGGGGAGTTGGTCCATGAGGAAAACACTCATTGAGCCTTCCGCAAACGCGTGGACGCGATGGAATACAGCCTGAAGCCTTGAGACGCCATGTGATACTCCTTGCCATCTTCACCCATCTTGCCAATGACTCTTGAAATAGCCTGTGTGTGTGATTATTGATGATTTAACAGCCATTCCATTTTGATGATACATAACCATGTTTTCATTTGTACATGTACTCCTTATACGTTTTAAAGAGTTTTGTATAACTATTTTTGTATTCGTCGCCCATGTGCCCATTTTTGTTTTTGAAACCAAGGACATTCTGTAATTTTGTAATTGTGTAATTTGATTATTGAACTACCTCTTTATGATTGTAAAAGTCTAACAGGCAGTTAATTAGAATGTTGTACAATGTGCATTATCCAGCGTGAGGTTGAAGTAAACCTCATACGTTTTGCCATTGTATAAAGTGACCTCATGATGTGTTATTTGAACATTGTATATTGTAATCAGTGTAAAGCCGTAAGTCATTGTGTGAGGTACAGAGGAACCTCACAAGATGTGTTTATTGCAATGTGTATTATAATGCTTAAGGTTTAGGTTAACCGCAGATATTCTGATTGTATAGATTTTATTTACCTAACTGTTGTATAGTTTTTGGTTATTAAGCTATTTGGCCCGGGATGGACCAAGCTTAGCTGGGTTCTGTGTAACAAAACAGTCATAGATTAGTTGTGAGCTAGGGCAGTACAACGCATGCGCGAAAATGTACAGTGAGCATAGCGCATTGCGGGTGTGGTCCTGAGTCAGTTTTGGTCCAGAGTTGCTTGCGTGCGGTCGTCTAGTCCAGCAGTCGCGTGCGTGCAGCAGCCTGCAAGTCGAGTTTGGTACTCGCTGAGTCTGAGAGCCGTCGATCGAGTCTAGTGGCTTGCGGAGCTGACCGGTGAGGTTGCAGAGCCACGGTGCAGCAGCGAGAGCAGCTGTAATGGGTGATTTGTGAGTAGTGCGGTAGTTGTAGTCAGCGTAGGGTGACTTGGGGTATATAGTTATCGAGGAATGGGTTGGGTGTGAGGTATAGACTAAGTCGGGCAGCTGAAAGGCATTGTTAGGCTGGGAGGATTACGTGCTGTCTGTGGTACACCGTCGGTGTTGGTGACGGCCGGGTTGTAGTCCTGTTAGTGGCCTTGTATGCTTTCTTGCTTTGCCCTGTGAGGTTTACTGGTTGTAGCACTCATAGGTTCCTGTGAGGGTTATAGGAGTCCTCAGGTTAGCCACATAGTACAACTAGCTGGCATTCCACTTACCTGAAGTGAAGTCTAATCATAGTGCTACCTCGTGAGGTAAAGTTGTGAGGTATACCACGTTTGTTGAGCTTGGCTAGTCCTGAGCCAAGTTGGTTGAGGTATACAGGATTTGTGGTGAGGATTACCACGTGAGGTGTACTTATATTTGTGTACAAAAGCATTGATTTATAGCAGTAATTGAGTGATACCAGAAATAAACCAATCATTTATGTCCTTGGAAACTCTGTGTTCTTGTGAGGATTATTAAGGTTTCCTTAGTTGCTCTTGTCACATTGTTGGTTGCTCGAATTAGTCCCAAGTGGTGGTAAATTTCCACCAAACGAACTGCCCCTAGGCTTAGTCCGCCGTTCGTTAATTGTCCCCCTTTCGTTAATTGTCCCCCTTTCGCATGGGTAGCCGGTCACCCTGGCGTAAGGCTAATAAATATTTTTGTGGGATAATAGGAGCAGGTTGGTGACCCGGGATAAGTAAGATAGGTCCCCCAGGGTCCCCCGACGTACTGCGCCTCCGCCACAGGTGTTTTTACCTGTAAAAGTGGATATAGACCAATAAAACGGATATTTTGAGGGGGTGCCTTTAGGCAAATACAAACTGTATGTTGATCTTGGGTCTTTGTTGATTTTTTTTTTTTTTTTTTTTTTTTTTAGGATTTTTTTGTGGATTTATTGTGGATTTTGTGGATTTTTCATTTTTTGGCCAATCTCACCCCTGGTAATTGATGTGATCGGACAAGATTTCACAAGTTGATGTTTGTCGCTATTCTACTGTGATAGGTCACTTAGGTTAGGACCCTCATTTGTCAAGGCCATACAAACCTTAGCTACATGCATTTCTTATATGGCACATTAAAATGCGCCATGGCATTCCAAAATATGTAAAGCAGAGACAGCCATTTTACCTCTAGAAAAACCCTTTTCTATCGTACCAAAAAAGGAATGTTAGTGGTTGCTATGGTGATCTGTTGTGTAGTATATAGTTTGCACGGTTTGAGTTTAATTTGTCTCAAAACAAGGCTTTATGATTCTAACAACTTCAAAAGTAATGGCATTGGCTAGAAAGATACCTGACCTGCAGCAGCAAGAAATTAAAGCTTGTAATAGGGCTGTCCCGAATATACCGAATATTCTAATATTCGATCGTCAACCAAATATTCGAATACCTTTTTGCCGGTTCTAATATTCGAAAAAATATATAAGCACGTACAGATACGACTCCGATGCTGTTTTAGTAGAAAAGTAACGGAGCTTAGCAGTGTGAAATGCCGCATTTTTGTCAAAGGTAACTTTTTTGTGGCTAGAGTTTTTTGTTCCCGTCCGTAAAAACCCTTGTTTTTACACTTGTAAAAAAAATATTCCTGCAAAAACGCAGGCTGAAGTTTGGTTTCTTATCAGAACGTTCCGTACCCGTAATGATCTTGATACAACTGCGCATGCAAAAAAAATGTTGATTGAGCAGTCCATAATATCGATCGCCGCACGTAAAACACCGGCGTTAGGCGCGGCATGCAGTTGCAGCTGACACGTGAAAAACTCGATCGGCGAGTATCGAATATTCGAATATTCGGTCGAATCCAGTTTCGAATAATCAAATACTGAATTATTCCAAATTGAACAGCCCTAGCTTGTAACTTGTACTTTCAGGAAATGCCATGATCTCATCTTTTTCAAATATTGCTACATGTCACCCACATCACATATTAACCTCTTGAATACAGACGACAGCCATCATAGCCATGGTTTGAAAAAGACCACCTGGCCGGTTGCTGTCTATGCGCATTCCTGCGAGTACTCAATATAATTAACGTTTCCACTATATTGTTCTTGAATGGGAGTGTAATGAAATTCACAGGAAATGAGGGGGGGGGGGGGGTATATGCAATGTTAGGACCACTCTTTTCAGTGTGGTGCCTATTGTATGCTTGGCTGCACTGCCCGTTCTTGGCATACAAGCCCATCATTAACAGCTGGACACAAAGGGTTAATTAAACAAATGTTGGTCCCCACAGGCATGCCAGAGACAACCAGCCATGCAGCTCCGGCCAAGCTGACCAGGCGGAGGCTCCGTTTCATGCCCCCACGGGAGATGTTCGTCCTAGGCTATTACACCTCTGCTTCCCCGGCCCCCACGCCCCCGATCTCCGCCTCCTACCAGATGAGGGGGACAGAGAGAGAGGTCAAGCTCACAGTCACAGTCAAGCTGAACAGTAAGGTCAGGAATGCCTTGGAGTACTGCGAGGTGCAACTCCCATTCTACAACAGGTGAGAATTTTTGAGGAGGGAAAAAGCAATATCTGATCGAACCCGAAAAAAGTACCGCAGCTACTAGGCTCTTAGAAACAAATCTCACACAATGGAAATCGATTGGAACTGTCAGTGTTTTCAGCCACAAAATGTCCATATTTGTCAGGTTTCCAACTGAGTATGAAGAGTACATAAAAACTATTCAGCGAGAACATTTCTATAAAGGGATGAGATTTCTCAGGATTTTTCCCATTTTTTGGTGAGACGTCTTCCCGATTTTCAGAAGATTTTTTGGTCCTTAATTTGCTTTTATTATTCCAAAATGACCTCTGCAACCTGAACAGTTTTCTTTTCATTCTAACGACTGTTGTTTGCAATTTTGACCTGTATCTTTTTGGCATAAATTGCAGTTTTCTTATGCATTTTTCAACAACGGCAGACGAATTAAATGCATCCGAATGTTTTGTGGATTTTTCATTTTCCTCAAATCTCACTCCTGGTATAAGACTCATCTTGTAGGATCCAGTCACATACACAGCCGCCACTTTCATTTCTAGATAAACCTAATCATGCCAGTTGTTGCAGTAACAGTGACAGAAGATCGGTTAATTGAATAAGAATTTTGTCATGAGGAGGAGGAACAGATAAAAAGTCACAGACATTGTTTGAATGGGGCCAATTTTGGGTAGCTGCTAAGCTCAGAAGTGTGCTATAAGCAGAAATATATCTGGCTTTAATAGTAAAAACAGCAGGGCCGTAGTCGAGTCCCTGCAAGTCCTTTCATAAAGCCAGTCACAAGTAACTGGATAAACAATGACAAAGGAATGCCTTTGTCAAAGCTCATTTGAATAGCTTGTGATTGGAATTAAGACTGGAGTGCTTGTGATGGACTTGCAGGGACTTGTGATGGACTTGTGATGGACTTGTGATGGACTCGACAACAGCCCTGAAAAACAGGTTACCAGCCAAAAGTCTATCATTTTCATGCTACACACACAAAAACACAGCTGAATACCAGTGACAACCCATATACATTTATACACAAAAATTGTGTTGGTAATCCTGTTATTACCAAGGAAGATTTTTTGCAAATTAAGCAGCTCCATGAAATTTGCCCCAGGAGACAAATCTGTGACTTCCTCCAGAAGTCTGTCTGAGCTCTGAGTTGGCCATCCAACCCTGCAAATTAGGTGATCACGTGGTGAAGACTTCAAACACACATTACAAGAAGATTGTGGATTTGCTCTCGATTCTTAACATCTTGGTCTCTGTCAACCTCCCAGGGGAATCATTTCTGACATGGATGTGATGCCCAGTATTGGAAGTGTCGTGCTGCCCAATGACAGACGTCGTATGGGCTGGAACCTGGGCACGCGTTTTCCTTCCAAGAGTCTGGAGGCCACACTGCAGGCCAAAGTGCAATTTGCGGAGTACGACAATAAAAGACAGGCAGGCACCTATGAAGATCCATTCTGCGTGGGGTTGAATGCTTATGCCATGGTGAGTTATTAATGATCCCTAAACTCCCATGGATATTTTGGCTCAGTGGCTTATGCCCCGGGGCGGTGGGGGGGGGAACTTGCCGATTTTATTTATTTTGTTTTTATTTATTTCTTTTTGAAGAAATTAAAAACACCACCACCTCCGAACCAGTACTTACACACCCCCCACTTTTCAGAATATGTTTTGACAAAAACATGTTTTGGGGTCACCTTTTGAGAATGTTTTGCACCCCCAGCATGTCCACTGTTTATTTTGTTATAAAAAGCAGAGTGCAAATTTAATTTCAGAAGAAGATGAGGATAGACCAGGGCTTGAACTGGAGACCCCTTGATTACAGCGCATCTCCCAGCTCAAGGATGCCAGTAGGTCTTGGCTGCAGGGCCGGAAAAAATTGCGTGTTTGGAATCAGGGCCATGCTACAATTACATACATGTATGTGTATACCTACATGTACATTGTACAATAAGCTTTGCCCAATTTTTCGGATGCCGCCTTCTGCTTTATTTTTACGAAGTGCTCGATTTATTTTCCCAACGAGAATGTTTCCAAAGTGAACATAGATCTATCGTACAACAATGAACAGTACTTGTATACGCAATCACATCGTAGATGTTCAATACGCTATGCATAATCATTTCAACTTCCATTTTGTCAAACGATCCCCACTGTTATTCCGCCATGTTGTATACACACTGCACACGCGGTACGCACGCTCGCGAAACAATTTGATGCACGAACATAACTGGTTCCCTACTTTGACTGCGTAAAGTGAATACAAGTTGCATGGGAATCAACGAAATCAGCAATCTCTGTGGAACTAAACTTGACCAAGTCATCGATTGATTGCATTTTGTTCTGCACGCGCATTGTGTGTACGCACCAGTTGTACGCAACGTACACAACAATTGTGACCGTTCCTCACAGACTGAAATTTACCAGTTGCGTGTACAAAGTATGTAATAAGTCTAGTGTCCGCTGCATAGTGCCGGCCCCGCGCTATTGAATCGTTGTACACGTGTATTGCGGCATGAAGGTAGGAAAGCACTGCATGTATGGTCTTACGGGAATTTGTATTAATATTGTCGTTCCGGCCCACAAATGCCGAAGGCCGGAGGTTTTTCCCAAAAATATAAACAAAGCCGGAATTCCGGCAATTGTCGGAAGTCTGGTATCCCTGCCAGCTGAATATTGACCCTAACTTCCTAGGGTGTGTGGAAAATCATATTAACATTTGAGGATTCAGGGCTGTTAGGGTTAAAGCCCCATATTTGCATGCTCCTGAAATATTAACTTTTCCACTGATGTGCCTTTCAGAAATCATAACCCATTACAAACCCTGTATCCACAAATCACCACCAATGAATGCAAATTACAGTGTAAAAAACAAACAGCACAGTTTTGTAATGACTTCAAGATTTTTCTCACCAAAGCTGGTGCATATATATAGCGCATGTCAGGAAAAGAACAATAACATTGGCTTCCTACTTCCAATGGTGCCCATCAGGTCAGGTCAGATCATGTCATCAGATCGTGTCACAGTTCATACAAATTTGCGCTCAATGATGAAATAGTGAATGCCCTGTGTAGGAGCCCAGTCGACATGCACAGCAGGCCTTCATTTATAACTTCCAGCAACCTAGATTTAGCTCATAGCGAGGGGTGCTATCCTAAACAAGAAAGCAGCAAGACCGATGTAACGTTACCGTAAGTGACTCTGGAATGAGAGTGAGCAACATTTTTATTCTTTTTCAATTTACATACAGATCTACTTCAAAGTGCCAGACTACACCTACACAAGTTGCCAGATCGATCCCAAATCAGTACAGCTTCACCCAAGTACAAAACCAAAGTTGAATTTAGGTAAGATTGTTTTTCCCCGTGTTTTCTCGGTCAAGTACATTTTGAAATGATGTTGAAATGCACCGTGTTTTCTTCTCCTTCGATGGTTTTTCTTAATTTTGTTTAATAAATTGAAGTCTGGTGTTTTATTGTTATGGTTCAACCCAATACATTGTTACTAGAGCGTTGGTGTTAGTATTAATATATTTATTATCTGGGCATCCTGCATTTCTGTTGTTTTATCAATTCCACTTCTCACCAAATGTTTAATATTTTCTATCAGTATTTTTGCTGATTTATTTTGGGTGCGGTTCTTAACCCCTTGAGTACGGTTATTATCAGGAGGTGCCGGGGCGGCCTGTGCAGCCAAGCGAAATAAACACAATGTGCTTGTGCAGTCAAGCGTAACATAAACAATAATCCAACAGTGGATTGAAACTGCACAAATAGCGGCTGCAGGCGTCATCCGGCCTGGTGGCACTGTTTTTGTTGGCGCCATTTGGCATCATCCGTACGCAAGGGGTTATAACAGTAAAATGTTATGCATGAACCCAATGTGGGACTTTTGCAGTGACGTTAATACTGTGCAGTGCATACTGACACATTTTATTCCAATGGCTCCAATAAGCCAGTAGTACGTGTTGTTACATATTACATTTACAACAAAATATAAATCAGAATATTATGGATTAGTTTGCCAAGAAAGCAACTTTATAATTGTTTGACACAACCTTAAATTATTCAATTTGCAGCGAGAGAGTTTACGTCCGCCGAGTACAAAGTGTGGAATTCCCATGGTGATGCCCAGGCAGTTTTTCCCGTCCCAAAATATCTTTTGCACTGATGACACCGTTGCTAAATTATGGGGGGGGGGGGGGGGGGGGGGGTGGGGTGTGTGTTTCTCTGTACTTCAAGAACTGTGGATCAGAGTTTCCTGCTTGTTGGTTGTCTGCCTGCGTGATCGAGTTAGCTGCTTAAGGGCAGCGACTGATGAGATCTCCGGTTGCTCGGGTTACTCCTTTCTCCTCCGCTGACAACCGATTTCTCACAAACTGTTTGATAAGAAATTATTTGTTTTGCAATGAGTCTGCCATATGCCTTTTTTGCAAGTCATTCAAACTGAAGTGTACTGTGTAATCTGCATGCCTATCATCTAGAAAATAATCCAGTGCCTCTTCGATTTTGTATGTCAATATTAATTTAACAACAGAGAATTCTCATTTGATTTTATTTATTCACAAAATTTTTGAATTATTATAACTCGGACCAGTAAAATAAGTTTATGAATTGCAGGTTGCTTCGTATAAATCAGTTTTTCGCTGGAATAAGATCATTTTTACGAACACCAACATGAATATCAATTGCCTTTAAACATGAATGAATTTGACAATGGAAATCATTATAAATTACAAAATTTACCCAAAGTAGTGTCTAATTACAATGTATATAGGATGTTCACCAAGCGTTGAGTAAACTTGAGTCAAAGAAGAACTACTCTGCATAAAACAGAATTGTCCCAACGAGTTATCTAGCATTTAGTTACTTTTTCACTTCTCATTGTGGCGAAGAACGGGAAAACGGGTAGAGGAGGAAAATGGTATTCTCAAAGAAAACTCTTGATAGCGCTGCATGCCACCAGGCGGAATAGAGCAAGTTCGATCAAGGACTAATGGTTAACTAGTAGTTGTTTCGTGACGTACGTAGCGCATGAGCACTGAAGTTGAAGTGTGAACGACTCTAGTCGAACTATTGTCACGTCAACGCGACCATGAGAAGATGGCGGTGGCTACTTGGTTTATGTTTTTGGACGAGTTCATAGATGAAAGCGAGACGGACGATATTTGCTCAGTATATGTCACAAGTGGTAACGTGTGCATTATTTCAACATGTTCAAAGAAAGACAAAGTAACAAAAAAATGATCGTTCACTGCTGCTGAATATTTACGTTTTTTCGCAATTTTTCTGATAACTGGTCCTCTCTGCACTGTGCTATTAAAACGGCTATTGGTAACCGGCGATGTGACCAACCTCGGTAGGCTGGTCGCGAATCGTCGACTAGCGTGCGTTCCATCAGAGTTAGTCGAACTATATGGTTAACTATAGTCCTTGATCAAACTTTCTCATAGTTAATTAGGCCTAAACCTCCGAAATTCCACCTCTCTGGTTTAGCAATTTGCGATAGTCGACGTGGATCCGGGTCAAAAGATATTGTAACAAATGTTGTTTTATTATCACAAGAGGGCGTCATTTAAATTTAAATAATGTTGTGCTGCCCTCGTTTGGCAAGTTAGGTTTTGCTGAAAATTTTGAATTCAGCAGTTGCTGCTCTGCCTCCACTCGTTGTGTTTTCTGTTGGGTCTAAGACTCGAGTTTTGCTGTTATTTTTTGTGAGTTGCCTCGTCTTAATTTATCCTCTTTATCGCCATGGATTAAGGAGTTGCAATTGTATTTTTTTAGTCACATTTAAGGTACATTTTTTTGTGTTTTTTGTTTACAGGAAAATTTGGTTGGGCTGTGAGAGGGCTAGGGTGTGGCATGGTGGCCATGCGACCGGTTTAAGTTTTCCAGAATTTTGATTAAGTGTGAGACAAAAATTAGTTTAGAGGTTTCTAAAAGTCGTTTTGCAACTCCTTGACATGGGATTTATGGGGATTGAAAACGGATGGCTGATATTTTCAGGTTTTGCTGGTGAGAACTTGTCAGGTTACTTTTTTTGTATATTAGCCACAAGGCCTAGGCCCATGTACATGTGAGTGCAAGTACATGGATGGCCTAGTGCCTAATTGTTAATCTTTTAAGAGTTTTTTCTGACACGTCTGAGCAATTCTCCTGGAATTTTTGGCAAGTGTAGAATCCTTATTTTTTTGGCATTTCTCAAATAAACCAAAATCTTTGGTTTATTTAATTCAAATTGTAAAATTGGGCATGGCTTGGATATCACAGGTGCTGAGATGTTCTTTTAAAATGGGGGTTTTCCCAAAATGATCAGTTCTTACCAGCAGCTGGGTGTGTTTGATTTGTTAGATCGAGTCAGAGGTTTACACCACTTTAAATTTATAAATTTGTATTTTTCTGTTTGGGTTGGTCGCACACCTTCAAATTGAAACTGTCTTGAATACTTAATTGAAATCTGAGATTTTGCGTTGATTTAATTTTGCCAGCATATAATTTTGTTTGTGATTTGTAAAAAGGAGCTCTCAAAAATGTGCAACTTTTAAGGAGTTTTAAAGAGGATTATAGTTGCCATCGCTCCCCTCGGCATGCTACAAGTTGGTGGCAGCGGTGGGATATAATTCTCTTTAAAAATTTCGCTTTGCAAGACAAGCCAACTGTTGGAACAAATTTTGTCTGATAGGAGTTTGTTGGTTCATTATTATTGTGGTCGAAATGAATGGTGAAGTAAAACAATAGGATTTTTGGTATAGTGAAATTTTTGTTTATTCTGTTCTGCAGTTTTCTGAAGACACTGTATCCTTTTGAAAGTGATTGACATTTGTTGTGACATTGGACAGTATTGGTGATAATTTGCCGTAGGAAAGAATTTTCCATCATTGTGCGACCAACTCAATTGTGTATTATTTTAGGTATTTATCTTATGTATCAAGGAGCTCGGTCTTTCGGACATAATGTCTGATAAGGCTGAGTTACTTTCACCCAGTGTGAAAAAGTCATCAAAAAAGACGAGGCTGTCGCCTACATGGGCTGATAATTCTGATGAGGTGGGGCAGCAATTCACAGGGTATACTTCTCCTTCGGAAACTAACCCTTCAGGGGCTCGTCCAAAATGTTTGGGTAGATTTGCCGATACATTGTCTCATAAGAAAGATTAATTAGACCAAAAGGTTTTCACTAAAAGTACTGAGGGTTCGAAAACGACTAATTTGGAAGCAGTTGGGGAGAACCGGGTGTCTTTTCCTGGGGAGGCAGACATCCCCAAGAAATGTAGTACTACTGTAACTGTTGGTCAGCAGTCGGCAATAAAGGCGAATCCTGCAGGAAAAAGTTTAGCAACCGAGTCGAAATAATCAATCAAATTCTGAGTCATTTCATTCTGGGCCAATACAACCTATTGTTATGCCTGATCCTTATCATGGGAGGGGGAAGGTCTCCTTGTCAGGTTGGTTAGTCCATTTTGATTTTGTTACAAAAATTAACAAATGGGGAGATGAAGAAAAGGCTCAGTACATGGCTGTGAGTTTAAGAGATGAGGCTTTGACTGCTTTAACTGAGAGTTTGCCGGGAAGGTCCTCGTTGTCTGTAGATGAGATCGTAGGCATTTTACGTGAAAATGTTGATAGGCCTGACTCAATGTCGACTTACCGACAACGTTTTCAAGCCAGGAGACAGAGACCTGGGGAATCACTGACAGTTCTGTGTCATCAACTGTTGAAGGTGGCAAAGCAGGCTTATCCTCTGGCATCTTCATCGATGATAGACGATGTTACTAGGGCCGAGGGCCGAGGTTCAGCCCACTGGAGGGAAGACTCATCTCAATAGTGGTCATGCTTACTATGCCAGAGCGTCAGTTTATAGGATTTTTGTTAACATGCTCATTGATACAGGATCTGTACATTCCTTTCTTCATACAGATGTTTGGAAACGGATTCCATTGTCAAATCGTCCAATATTGCAGCCTTGTGATGTTTCATTGGTGGTAGCTAACGGGGAAGCTTTGAACGTTAGAGGAATAGTTGAGATACCTATTTCTCTGGGTTAAAGAATTTTCTCACATATGGTGGTTATTGCTGATTTGGATACGAATGGAATTTTGGGCGTTGATTTTCTTCGTGCATATGATGGAGTTTGTGATTTGGGAAATGGCCGGTTCATTATCCAGGGCAGAGAGGTTCCGGTTGTGGAGGAAAAACATGTCACTTTCTGCTGTAGGGTTACAGTTGCACAAACTGTGGAAATTGAACCTGGAGGTGAGATGGTATACTCCCAGGTCGAGTCCTGCCAAGAAATTCTGCACAGATTAAAGGAATAATCGAACCCACTAATCGATTTCAACAAACTAAGCCCGGAATTGTAGTTGCTAAGTCGTATGTCATGCCAACTACAAATTTAGTTCCATTGCGATTGATAAATTTGAATACGGAACCAGTTGTGATGTATGATCGAACTCACATTGCTTCGGTTCAACCTGCAGACGTGGTCTCAACTGAGGAAGATGAGGGTGAAATTGAGGCCGAGGTAGAGTTAAAAAAGGAAATGAAAACTCTCTTGAAACGAAGTTCAAAAGAATTAGATGACATCAGACAAAGATTTTGGAAGAGTTTCTTGGAAAACACCAAAAATTATTTGCTAAATTGGGAGAATTAGGCAGAACAAATCTTACTTATCAAATAGACAACCACCTATTAAACAGCAAGCGAGTCGAATTCCCTTTCACAAAAAGCAAGAAATTCAACGACAAGCGCATGAGATGCTAGGGCAAGGAGTTATCTCTCCTTCTGATTCACCTTGGAATAACCCGGTGTTGTTAGTGATGAAGAAAGATTGGTCAATGTGGTTCTGTTTGGATCTACGTCGTTTGAATAGCTGTACCAAGAAAGATGCATGTCCCTTGCCAAGGATAGACGATAGTTTTAATGCGCTTACCGGGTCTTGTTGGTTTTCAACCATAGACTTGGCCTCCGGATATTGGCAAGTTGAAATTGATAAGACAGCATTCTCGGCAGTTTCTGGTCATTATCATTTTAATGTAATGAGTTTTGGCTTAACTAATGCTCCAGCCACATTTGAATGCCTTATGGAGAGGGTCTTATCAGGATTGCAGTGGGAGATTTGTCTGGTGTATTTAGATGATGACATTGTGATGGCAGATTCGTTTGAGCAACATCTTGAAAGATTGGAGACTGTGTTTGGGCGTCTGAAGGCGGCTGGTCTGAAGTTGAAACCAACCAAGTGTACATTTTTCTGCTCAGAAGTTCTGTAGGCCTATTTGGGACATCTTGTCCCCTCCAAAGGACTGTCAACGGATCCGGAAAAAGTAAAAAGGGTGAAGGAGTGGCCAACTCCACGATCTGTGAAAGAGGTCAGAGCATTTTTGGGTTTAGCGGGTTACTACCGTAAGTTCATTCAACATTTCAGTGTGGTAGCCTCGCCTCTTCATAAGTTAACCCAGAAGGGTGTGCGCTTTAAATGGACCCCTAGCTCCATGTGAAGATGCATTTTTTAAGCTCAAAACTGATTTGACATCGGCCCCGGTATTGGTGTATCCTGATTTTTCTAAGGAATTTATTCTTGATACTGATGCCAGTGGAGAATGAAGTGGAGCTGTACTGTCTCAGTTAGTGGATAGCCAGGAATGTGTAATACCCTACAATAGTAAGAAATTTAGTAAGGCTGAGCGTCAGTATAGTGTCACTAGGAGCGAATTGTTGGCAGTGGTTATCGCGGTAAAGTATTTTCGTCATTATTTGTTAGGGCGCAAGTTCCGGGTGCGAACTGATCATGGCTCACTTCGCTGGCTTATGAATTTTAAAGATGCTGAAGGGCAAATGGCTCGGTGGCTTGAGACTTTAGAAATGTTTGATTTTGTTATAGAACATCGCCTAGGTCCTAAACATGCAAACGTACGCCGATGCATTATCACGAATGCCACACCATGGGGAGGAGGAATGTGAAGCAAGCCAATCTCGGTGTGCGGGAGTTTTTCTGAAAGAAGTTATATAGTCTAGATGAGATCAGAAAGGCACAAGGAGATGATCCTTAATTACTTCCTTTGATTTTGGGGTTAAAGGATAAGAAGAAACCAGCAAGTTGGAGCGACATTGCTTGGTATGGAATAACCACGAAGTCGCTGTGGATGCAGTGGGACCAGTTAGTTCTTCGTGGAGGAATTCAGACTTGTATTCGAGTCACCAAACATCTAGTCCGAGTCCAAGTCACCTCTCTCGAGTCCGAGTCCGAGTCCGATTCCCGAGTCATACAGGTCGAGTCCGAGTCACGAGTCACAAAGGTTGAGTCACGAGTCCGAGTCACGAGTCACCTTTAAGTTTAACTACTGTATTGGAAATACATTTTGAGGTACCGCGAAAAGCTAACAGTGTAAATGGTTCAATTTTTGTTTACAGCGTTTCTCTAATTTAATGAACTAGAAATTAATGTACATGATATACAGTATTCTCTAATTTAATGAACTAGAAATGAATGTACCATATACAGTATGTCAAATAGCCATGAGATTAGCCATTGAAGTCATTAGATCTAGTCTAGATGTGACCTGTGTACCTTGTCCTTTATTTAATTAACATAAGAAACGGAACTTTTACAAACAAGGGGTTAATTTACACTTTCCATGTCGAAGCCTTTGACCAAATGATACAATAAGAATTTTACAAAGTATACGTCAGATCCATGCATAAATGAGGGTAACCAGCTGCGACTCGGATGCTTCATACAGCAACACACATGATTCAAAGCTACATGTAAAATGCCTGGAAAGGCGCTAGTCTGTGCCTGGAACGGATACTACAATATTTCATGGTGACAAAATTTCACACTACACCGGACAATATCAGGCTGCATCCGAAACTCTTGTCTAGGGCTATTGTCTAGGTGTGCGCCCATTACAACTACGTGAAGAAATGCTGACAATATCCGTAGCCGTAGCCGTAGCTCTGGGAGCCCGTTTCGGACACGGCCTTCACTTGTATTCACACAGTATCACATGTGGACGCCAGGGTACATGTTTCGACACATTGATTTCCCTAGTCAATATATCGGAAACAAGCCAACCGCACACACGCATGTATATTTGTACATATTTGTACATGAGATCTCGAGATGCGTCGGATCTGCGTACACTGCATGTATCGCTTGCTCGAAGAAGTTGCAAGTTTCTTGTTAAAATAAAAAATGGTTATGGTATTTTTGGGGGTCGAGTCACAAGTCACGCAGGTCGAGTCCGAGTCATTTGTCATCGTGACTCGAGTCAGAGTCCGAGTCACGAAAAATGGGACTCGAGTCGGAGTCTAGTCTAGGTTCCAAGACGTTCTTAGCGGTGCGACGTATAGCGGCCGACAGCGCCCTCTCGCTACACACACACACGCCAAGGCCAAATCGCTAACAACGTCTAGGGAATTTTGCAAGTTCCGCTCGCGAAATCGCGAGCAGAACTGTGTGGCATTTGCATGCGCGTGTGACGTCACTGTATTATCGCATGTAAATAGCCAACACTCACTAGTCTGGTTTCTGTACTCACGTGGGAATTACGTGTACGTACGTATGAACGTGCAGCGCAGTACCAAGCCATTCGTTGTTTGTTGGAAAAAATGTCTGAGCGCGTGGACCAAGCGATCGATTTTACAGCAAACAAACTGGGCTTTGGAAAGCTAAAAAGTCATCAGATCAGTGCCATTCATCAATTTGTACGTGGCCATGATTTGTTTGTTAATTTACAAACGGGATTTGGCAAGAGTGTAATTTTTCAAGCTGCTCCATTGGTCTTAGATTTCTTGAACGAAGCCATGAACGAAGTAACCGAAGGTAAACAGGAGAAACGCTTGTTATTGTCGTCGTGCCATTGAAAGCCCTGGCCGTTGATCAGTTACATCATGGAGAAATAAGACATTTCTCCATGGTTACATCGTGCTGAACATCTGGGACTGAAGTCGGCAGATATAACGTCTGATATTCCAGATCACATTTTGGAACAATCCGAAGATTTCTCAATCCTGTTTGCCAGTCCAGAATTACTCTGCTCAGAACGTTAACAGACTAGTAAGTTATTACTTAAACATGAGTTTCCTCCAGTGCGCAAGCGCGATTATTCGTTTGACCCGCCTGTTAAATTATGCATGAGCAGGTCGCGCGCGCTCCCTTGCGAAATGCCCAAGACGTTCTTATCGATTTGGCCTTGGCGTGTGTTTGTGTGTAGCTAGAGGGCGCTGCCGTTCGCGCTGTACGTCGCACCGCGATAAGAACGTCTTGGAACCAAGACTAGTCGGAGTCACGAGTCATACAAGTCTGGAGGAATTCTGTACCGACGATTTGAGCGAGTTGGATTTGGGGAGATTTTGCAGTTGGTGGTTCCAATTAAATTGAAGAAGACTGTCCTTCAGCTGGCACATGACCATCGTTCTGCTGGCGGGACATTTGGGTCAAGCCCAAACTCTAGAAAAGATCAGGCAGGGTTATTTTTGGGATATTTATCGGTAGGATGTAGCAGATTGGGTTCGAACTTGTGTTAAATGTCAGCGGAGAAAGGGGACCCCTCGAAAGAAGAGAGCAGCTTTGCAACCTTCAGCCGTGGGCTTTCCTCCAGAGCGGGTAGCCATGGATATAATGGGCCCCTTACCTGTTTCTGAAAGAGGAAATCGTTGTGTCTTAGTCATTATAGATTATTTTACTAAGTGGGCCGAGGCCTTTCCCCTACTAAATTTCTAACAGTGTGGGCGTAGAATTTTAGGGAGGGGGACTGTCAAACTAATAATATACGTGCACTGATTGGCTTTTTATCCATTACGATAATATTCACCCATCTAAAATGTTGAGGTTGGGAATGCACCGTCAGATAAAAGTTGCATATTGGAAAAGCTGACTTTTGAAACTCATCATTCAGATATTTTTGTGCAAGAAAGAAGTTAAGTGGCGAGTTTACGATCAATATGCACGGGCGTCCCGTGATATTATTTATGGGACCCACGGCGTGGGATTTGTGCCGTTCCAGACTGCGCGCTCCTTACTGGGCCCAATTTCGTGGCTCTGCTGAAAAGGTGTGCTGACTGTAATTTAAAGAGGAATTCTGTTAGCGATATTGTAAGGCCAACTCTGCTAATTCCTGCTCGTGACGAAGATTTCCATATGACACCCCATGTAATTAAATTCGGTCCCGGCTTCATACCGATGAAGCACTTTTAAAAAAAATTGTTAAAATTTCATTTGAACTTTTGAGTTAAGACGTAATTAAAAAGCTGGGGCACCATAATAATGTTAATCTTTTTTTAATTTTATGTGTGCCATGTAGTAACATTTTCATTAGTAGTAACATTAGTAGTAACATTTTCCCAAGGAGTCTGACCTCCCAAGGAGTCTGACCTCCCAAGGAGTCTGACCTCCCAAGGAGTCTGACCTCCCAAGGAGTCTGACCTCCCAAGGAGACCGGCTTTGATAGCAATTATTTGCTCACCGGTATCCTATATACCCATTGTATTGTTTGCCATAATGGTTATTTTTCTGGATTATATTTGTACGTACTTTACAATGTGGTGAAATACATTCATTCATTCATCCATTCATTAGCAGGTAGGACTAAATGGGGGTATTTATCTGACTGACACAAGATGCAGCGGTGGCGATTTCTTGTCAGGGTTGGAGGGGGGATGGAGAAAGTATTTTGTACTCGGTGTCTCTTGTGTATCCTAGGACATTTTTGAATAGGTGTGCTGATCTGTGAAATCTAATAAACCCCCCCCCCCCCCCCCCCCGCGATTGCCGCCCACACTGTGAAAAAGTAACAATGGATTCAGTGCCAAATAACAATGGATTTTCATTGTTAGTGCACCGTTTTTCTTTTGTTAGATCTTCATAGTGCCAAGACACCTACACATTATGCAGAGTTGTATTCAAGTCCCTGCAAGTCCTTTCACAAGTCCTTTCGCAAGCCCAGTCAGAAGTCCTTTCATAAAGCCGGTCACAAGTAACTGGATGAACAATGACAAAGGAATGCCTTTGTCACAGCTCATTTGAATAGCTTGTGATTGGGATTAGGACTGGAGGGCTTGTGATGGACTTGCAGGGACTTGTGAAAGGACTTGCAGGGACTCGAATACAACTCTGACATTATGTGAATGACACTTCTAGAACGTCTCCAACGGGAGGTTTTCAACTGAGCACATCCATGGAACAACTGCAGTCAACCATGAGGTTGAATGGCCTCCTCGTTCCCTGCGTTTTATGCTGTTAAAAGCTTTTCTTCAAGGGTTCATAAAGTCATAAGTTTTTGCAGCACCCGAAACCTAGACGATGTTTAAAAGTAATCATTACTGAGATGGATATCATTGATCAGAATCATTCTGGTACTAATTAGTGGGCCGAATTAGCCTTTTCAAAAATAGTGTGCCCAGGGTATATAATCTTTCAGATTTTCAAAGAAAATTGGGAAAAATTCGAACAAATGTGAGGTACATTATCTTTTTAGTGAACATTTTCTGAAACCAATTAATACAGTAATATCTAATTTTAAACAGTTATTTTATGAACAGTGGAAAGGTAAAATAATTTGTTCGTGTACTAAAGTGTGCTAACTGGTCTCAGATGGAAAAACGTAACCTAAAAAAATGAGTTTTGTAGAAAATTTACAAAAAGTGTTTTAGAATCTGCTGATTTTATGCAGCTCCCTTTGCTGCATGCGTTCTAGTTTTTCGAATTCGCGACTGAGTTCGTACCCACTATATGCACTTTAATACACCAAGCTTGCTGAAAAAAATGTCACGTGAATATTTGCGACCGCACCAGGGGGACGTGGATTTTTTGGCGCGAATATTGACGTGAATATTTGTGGCCGGAGAGCGGGACGTAAATTTTTTGACGCGAACATTGACGTTTGCGAGTGGAGAGCGGTGCCTAAAAATGTTGACGCGAATATTAACGTAAATATTTGCGAGCGCGCGTAGAGCATTGCGGGAATTTGTTTGTCTTGAATATTGACGTGAATTTTCACGATTTGGGGCAAGTCGTGAAATGTTGTCGTGAATATTGACGTGAATATTGACGACAATATTGACGACAATATTCACGATTTCCGATGTCCCTTTAGGGCCACCATATCTTGCGAAAACCTCTTAAAGTTCAATGCGGTCCGCGGATCAATAACAAAAATGCTCTCCCGTGGCTTTTAATGAATTATGAACTTTGCAGAGTGTCGTTGAAATTTGCCCACATATTATTGAATGCATAATGCATAAGATTTCACTGCGCGCAGCCATTGTGAGACTGCATGTGACGTGTCAGCAATTATTCTTTTTAACGATGGCAACGGATTAGGCCAACACGATAAACGCTCGTGCAGTACTGTTGGATATACCTGCCAAATGCACCAGAAATATTGGGCCACACCCAATGACTATTCATTTTGTTACAGTGCGGTGATACCATGCAGCAGCGGCAAGCGGCCCGGCGATACCGGGAAGGGGGATGGGGATGGGTTATCGTGTTGGCTGCATTTTTCTCCAAATTCTGCGTTTATGGCAGCCTGAAGGCATTTGGAGTTCTCCTTATAGCCATGACGCAGGACTTTCAGACAGATATGTGGATCATGGGCTCCATCACCATTCTGACGTTTGGAGTACAATATATTTTCGGTATTAAGCATGAATTTCATTAGCCTTTTAGATGTATGGCGGACACAATAGGAGGGCGCTATTTGATTTGGGTATAAATACAAAGGTTTTACCCAAATCAAATAGCGCCCTCCTATTGTGCCCGCCATACCTCTAAAAGGCTAATGGTTGCCTAGCTGGATGTAATTATAATGGGCGAAATGCGCCTCGGGGAATTAAGTTGAGATGGTTAGGCCTACAGGAAGTGCGTGGTACAGAGGCGACATAAGGGGGGTTTTGTCTAACTCTAGCGCTGGTTGTGAAAATTTAAACCTTTAAAAGATCTAAATTTGTCGGTAATAATGGTTCGAAGAAGTTAATTACTTATAATTTTCTTTATTCTCGCTTCTGCTTGCTCGTTGGTATTAAGGAAGAGCAGACAACGGCAATCGAAAAGAGCATTCCAAACACAAGTAATGTTGGAGACGTGTTTCCGTCATTTTACTTAATACTGAAATTCAAGCTTGGGTTAGAAATGAGAGTTTTTAATGTAGGCCTATACACATTATAACTCTATGATACGAGCATCGAGTCTACCGCGCAGACGTCCCCGTTGCCCCTCCATATGGCAGCCCTGGTTTGTGCATAGACTGGTAATGTCAGTAGAAAGGGTCTATTTTGTGTAAGATAATTGACTCATTTTGTTCCAACTCCTCAGCTCCGGTGGCTGCGGTTTTGGTACGTTATCTTGGTAGTCGTAAAGTTATTGTTGTCGGCGGGCTGTTTCTTGGACTTGGCCTTGTACTAGCTTCCATCACTGAAGACATCGTCCTCTTCGCCACAGCTCTCGTTGTACTCTTTGGTAAGATTCTGCAATACTATACTCGAGTCGGTGATTTTATGATACCCAGCACGATATGGGGCATAGGGGTCCACCACCCCCCCCCCCCCCCCCCCTTGTCCCTATACCCTAAACACACTCCAGACTATTGTTACCTAACACATCCCCCTAGATTTCTGAAAAGAATTCATGCGATTCTGGGAACACAATGACCAACACAAAAGAGGAAGGGGGTCCCTTTGCCCCATATCGTGTTTCATATGGTTTTTATGGTTCTTGTAGGCCCACCTGGATAGCAAATAGTAGCAGGGGCGGATCCAGGAATTTTTGCAAATTTTGCAAAAAGAAATTACAAGCGGGGGGGGGGGGGGGGGGGGTGATGATACACTTTCTCACCGTTGGTGGCGCCATTTAACCTCTGTTTTGTTCTCACCCATAGGCAAAATAAGACCTGTATTTGCAAGGCGTAGGCCCCTACAACTTGTACAAGCAAAAGAAAAAGAACAAAATGGCCAACGAGCGGGGGGGGGGGGGGGGGGGGGTGGTTTCGACCCCCCTGGATCCGCGCCTGAGTAGGCTCACATTCCGAGTCCATTTTCGGCACTCGCACTCTAGGTTAAAATGTACTGAGCTCAGTACATTTTAACCTAGAGTGATGAGATGCATATAGTCCATGGGACGAGAGGCCGAAAGTGCTTTCGTTTTTGAGTTACGTGATCTGGTTTAGTTTATACAAATTTCCAGTTCTATAAAATATGATGTACTTAATCGAAAAAAACTTTGGTCCCAAATCCACAAATTGTTTGGGAATGAGAACATTTACGACAAAAACAAGCCCGAAATGTGCATGAGAAAAAAGTTAGAAATAGCGCCCTCTATTCAGACAATATACAAACATTTTGCAGTTTGCACGCATTGCATGCGATCGAGGCGGGTGCGCCCGTCTTCCAGAACGTTTATTCAGTTAAATTTTGGCCTTTTTTATTTCTAAACGAAGGTGCCTCATTACAGTTATTTTTAGTTTGAAATAATCACGGAGACCCTAAATAATAGGATCTCTGGTAATTTACTTTCCTTTATGAAAAATGTACTGCGAATTGTAAAACCCATGGCCTACAGAAAACTGTCGATTCTTTGATCTAAATCTTTGAAACTGGGTTTGATCGAGTGCCCCACAAAAACTTTAAATCAAACCAGTTGATATCCATTCCTTGACTAAATTTACTTTTGGAGTTTCCTCATATAATATCACCGGCGTTATCAGTGATGCAAAAGTAAAAAAAAAATACAGATATAGCTGCCAGATAACTGGTCATAAAATCCCTGAAATGGGTCAGTTCTCATAATTCGATTTGAATTTGAATTTGAATTAAACTTTGTAAGAACGATTTGGAAAAATCAACAAATACAAAACAAAGACTGTTTCTGTAACATTATTTTATTCCAACTTCAACCAAAATAAATACATGTATATGTACAAAGATGGAAAATAGTAATGGCAGGTCCCGCTTGGTAAAATTTGACATTGAACAATATAGTTTGTTCATGCTCATTTAAAACAGGTACTAACTAGTTCATATTTATTTCAATTTGCTAATTTAACATATAAAAGATGAAAGTTCACAAAGAAAAACATTTTATCCATACCATTTTTCTATGGACAAAAAGTAGTTTGTCATTTACTTTTGCCAGTTTCACTTGGTTTGTAAATCATGTGTTCTAAATTAAATAACAGAGAAACACCACAAACAGAACAGCTTTTAGTATTACAAAATGTTTGTCACGTGTGAAGCTAAGGCATACCATGCCACTATAGAATACTAGAAAAAGAAATTGGATTCGAAACTGTCTTGCAGTTACTTGAAGCTTATAATAAAGGCTGAAATCATAAAATATTGAACAAGTTATTACACCTTCAAACACTCCCAGTTCGGCAATTTGATTTTCGGCCTTTATGGAAATGGGGGGGAAATTCATACTTTCTCAATACCAGTGTGTAAACATGTTCACAGACATAAATGAACCCGACCATGCCAATGTAATGTCACTTCTTCAGTGGAACTACGTGGATTACAGTATGTGTATGACTGTCAAATACAAGACAAATGCATAAAATACGGTTAGGAAAATACACTTACACTTCTGAACACTTCAATTTGGGATTAGACAGTGTACACTATTGAAAAAAATGTCTAAAGTTGGACTCCAAGTTCACTCTATTCTGTCTGTTGACATGTCTCATTTACAGATTGAACAATTTACAAAAATTCCCATTCATATACTGTAAAAGACATTCAAAAATAGTTATCTGCACCAAGTTATTTTTTTTCTTATAACTATCACCGCCTATTAAAAAAACCAACCCATTTCCTCTCTCACAGTGTGTGTGTTACAACTTGTCAATCGATAGGTTTAGATAGATAGGGTAGTTGGGTCCATTTTGGCACAGGGAGGAGCTGAACAAGGGGATGAGGTTTGGCTATAAATACAAAAAAGGTACAGTACAAATCGGGGCATAATTTTGACAAGAAAATTTGCGTAGCAGTTATTGCTACGCAATATTAATATTGCATAGCAGTTTGCTATACATGCGTAGCAGTTTTGTCCGGAGTTGCACCTGTGCTTAATAAAGAAACAGAATTTTGTCTCACAGCCGTTTACTGGTATAAAGCTTTCAAGAGAGGGCGCTGTCCACCATACGACTAGCCTTTAGTCAAGGCAGTAAGGCACTCGTGGCAATTCTGGTCGATCACATGCATTATTATATTTAAAAAGGAAAAACTTTCTTCAACGATTTCTATATTTTTGCGCTTTAAAATGGCGTTTGTGGAATTTGTTTCTTCTAACTGGTGTGGAGTTCTTGACTTTTTTTCAGCGTAAATAAGTTCGAATTTTGACTAATTCACAGCGCCCTCTGTTGGTAAGGTCCGTCCATTTTGTAGTACCCGGTTGAAGCATGCACATACATGCTCACTCTCGCTCAAGCGTAACCACATCGCGCATGCATGGAAACAACACAGCGACGCAATCCAGGAAAATGGGGCCGAGGTTGCTGCTTGTAGCGGGCATCTTTGGTTAAGAGGTTTGGATTCTCGTTGTTGGCTGTGTACGTAACTTTAAACCCTCAAGGCTCAACGTAGCCTTTACACACAGCATCGGACTGGACTACTGCTAATATCGTACCGGTAATTGCAGGCATCAGTTTCCCACTTCAGGGCAGAAGTTGTTAGCCGAAACTGCACATTTTTTAACAAAACATTTTTGATGTTTTGGGCTACATTTTAAGATTTGACTACTTCATTAAAGCAAGTTTGATGTATCGCAGTTTAATGCGATCCATTTTGGAAAATGCGTCGCAAACGGTGCGTTAATGCGTCGCAAACTGCAATGCGATACCAGGAAAATTATGCCCTGCAAAATCTCAAACATCTCGCGCGAAATCGTGATAGGCCAGCTGTGCTCTCATCAAACAGCTGTCAGCAAGCTAGCTGTTTGGAACAGTGTGACGTCACTTTAATATGGCTGACACCAGTTGAAATCGTTGCACGGAAGACTGGAGTCCAAGTTTACTTTAACCCTAACGTCGGCATTCATTTGGAATCCAGTACATTGTTATGTACTACAAAATACTACTCAATTCTCATAGACATAGACCAGTGTAGTAATAGTACTCCATACTGCAGTTTACTCAGCTCAAGTAGTAATTTTAAATTTTGGTAGTATTCAGTCATGAATCAGTGACGCAGGGTTAATGTCCAATTTCGGAAAATGGTGAGTAAGATGGCTAGCCTAACATGCCTAACTAGCCGTTAGCAGTTTGGGATAGCTAAGACGACAGAACACATCCAGATTGTTAAAAACGCTGTCCAGGTAGTGCTACCCTACCGCACGAACTTTTGAAATTCTCACTACACGAACATATCGGCAGGACGTGTGGCTATAAGGATCAGCCCGATGTTAGCTTGAAAATTCCAGCTCTAGGCTCATGACATGGGAGATTCGCCGTTTTGAGCTAACTGGAAACACTCGTATTGGGTTTTCAGCGGTGTGTTGTTGTTTTTTGCCGATATGATCCGATATCTGCCGTTTCCCTGATTATATCAACCAAACACTCACCTACCGGCAGAGTAGTAATTCATGCAGCTTGTGATCCCCTCAAAATGAGAATATGCTCAAGTTAAACCCGAAAAAATTGAATTTTTCGTGCAACTTCGGTGCATGCACAAACCAGCTGTGTACAAAGTAATGGAGCGGATTTTTGAACATGGACGATGTTTTCCGATCGGGGCTCGATATACAACGAACAGCCGTTTGGGGCTCGATATAGAGCTGCATTAACTTATAAGAGCGCTAACTCCTCATACCTACTCTGAAGCCGCCTTGGGCGCGGCCATGATTGGAGGGTGTGCGTGTTGTCTGCGTGATCTAAGAGCATTTAAATGATTTGAACATTGAAACTCAGTGCGTTGCCGTCATTTCGTTGCTTGCGTCTCGAGCGCGCGTCTGTAAACATTCAATTCAACTTTCACTTGAAAACAAGCATAATAGAGTCGTCTAACGTGGCGCGCTCGGCGACGTTTTTCCCAATTGTCGTCAGTTAGTTTTGACCAAACTCATTCAGTTGAATATTGGTAGTATTGCCTTAATAAAACTTGCCTTAATAGAACTTGCCTCGCAAATCATGTGAGTTTTTTTAGTGTCTTGAAATTGTATCCAGAATTCAAATGTGGTGTCCGGAAATTGGGCAGAATAGCTGGCCGACGGTCGTCTAACGTGGGGCAATTGAACACATTTAAATAAATCCCAAATTTAACACTTGCAATTGTTTTAAAGTTGACAAATTATACGATTGGTCATTATCTCCATTCACATACGCAACTTCTTGTTTGTCAGAAAATTATTTTCTGACTTGTTGGCACATTTTAAATAAATAAAATCGGGAAATCGTGTGGAAATAAAATTGTCCTCGTAACTTTGAAACGGGTTAGCAAACAAAATATTTATGAACAGAGATATTTTAAACTAATTTCACTTTCTGTACAATTTGGGGTAGGCCTAATAGTGCCAGAAGGAAAAACTCGAAAAAAATGCACCACATTACCCGCCATCAATAATGTAACGTTGACCGTTCCTAGGGTCTTCTCACACCTGACAGAAGGACACAGGCACTCTTTCTCTGCGATCTTGGGGCACTTGGCCTTTATTTCTTAGCACAATTCACAAGAACAACTCGATTACAACTCTCAAGAAACTCACATTGCCGTTACCAAAGAAAACTCTACTGCGCCGGCGCCCTCCGGCAACGGGTCTCCCTGGCCGGCCATCGCCAGCAGGGGCCCCACACCGCGCGCTCGTTGGTCCCATTGATCTCCATTATTATGGTTGGTCCGTGCTGGCGCCCTCTGCTGGCCGACCGGCCCTTAGACAACCCTATTAGGCCGTGGGCCGAGTCGCAAAAAGTGCTTTAGTTTTTAATTTTCGTAACGTACCTCGGCAATATACCTGCAAATCATATTAAAACGAAGACAAAAATAGACTGAATTGTGTGAACCTTGTTCTTTTTGTCTTGTTTTGTTTGCTTTTATGTAGTAGTAAAAAGTTCGGGCTATTATTTCCTTCAAAGCTCTTTTTTTGGAGTACGTGGCTGTCAAAAAAAGTCGGGTCCCTCTGCTATCGATCAATGTTAACAATGTATTGGAGAGTCTGGTAACAAGATGTTGCGCAATCCAAGATGGCGACGTCCGGAGGAGACGGACATGACATGCATTCGTGATTTCGGTGCATAAAATACATGTTGCACAATCTGCCAAAGGCAAAAGTGTTCCCCTTTACTGAAACGTCATGGAACAAGGTGACACACTATGTGCAAAGGGAGAACAACTGGACAGCAATTTCGCCGAGATCGCTCGTGCAGTAGCAGCGACTGCGGATGTCTATCCGCGGCCGCGTTATTACAAGCGCTGGGTTTCATCGGGAATGCTGTGTAATCTCACTTATTTCATTACTTTATTAAAATTGTAAGCCAGGCACCTCGACTAATATTATTTGTTAACAAAATATAAAGACTTTCATTCAGTAGTAAGTAAAATTAAGGCATACTTGTATGGGGGAAGGGCGGTAGCTTTATCCGAACAAATCAATTTAAAACTTGTTTACGATATTGAACAATTTACGCATAATTCCAAAGACATGTATTTTTTCAAAGAATTTTATGAAAATCAGGTCAGAAGGAACGAGTACAGAACCCCCCCCCCAAAAAAAAAAAAAAAAAATTAAATAAAATAAAATTAGTATTAATGAAACCATGCCTGACAACGTTTTGAAATTATAGCTCGTGGGGGCCATACATTCTAATTCTACGAGGAATCTGGGTTAAATATTATGGATGCACATTTTCATTTTTACTACTAGTACTACAAGCTATATTAGCTCATTATGAGAACCAAAGCAAACATTTAAGTAAGACTGAGCTGTTCTAGTAATCCTTATGTTCATCTTAATTGTCTTTACTAGTTAAAGATGCTTTCTGTGTTTTTAGTGTAGTTTAATTTATTTAAAAAGAAAGCAAATACGTATTGAACTTGTGCTTCATATCAGAATATTCCTGAGGTATTTATTGTTTATAGTATACAGATGTACACACCTGTTCCCTGTCATTCTACCTCATTTTAAAAAGGCAACTTAAGTTTGAAGTATTCTAATGAAACTCGTCATTTGCTATAGAGCAGCATGCATGATGAACAAGTACGCTAAACCTTTAAAGTAGTTCAAATTGTTCTTAAATTTACTTTTTAAAACCATTGCATCAGAAAAAAAATTGTTCAGTACCCTGAACAAAAACGTTTGTTGGGGGGGGGGGGATGTTTCCAGACAGACTAATCACCCCTTGTAAAATTACACCTGTATTGCAAGAGTGTTAGATTGAGTACAATTTTTCCTTTTTATCATTTCAAGAATATCTACAAAAATATAATCCATCAATTTATTGAAAATAACTTAGAAGTGTAATTTCTCAAATTTCACATGCTGATCATGGAATGGACAAGAATAAATTTGTTAATATATGAACATGTTAACTTTTGTCAGCAATTTCTTTTTTTTCATTCGTTATTAATACATGTACTTACTAAAACAAGAATTGCAAAGTACAACACCTTGGAAAGTGATTTTAGCCATTGAAATTATCAATTCAGAATTGTTTACTCCTTTCAGTCTTGAATTGAAAATTCACTTCCAACAGTTATTGGAAAAAAAATTGGGCACTGACCGTTATCTTGCAACATTAATTTAAAAATATAGATGGCCACACACAGTCCACTGTTCTTCTCAGACCTTACAGTTCCAGTTGAAGAATGGCATAATTAAGTTATAAAACAGTCACCGATATTTAAAACTTTGAGTGAATATCACACATTGTATTGTCCATCAAGGAACAAGACTGAAGAATGAGTGGCCTTAAATTACGTAATGGTTGATGGCATATTAAGAAAGAGATCCCTTAGTAGTACTTGCATTTGGTCACGTTAAGTAATGGAAGACACTTTCTCGAAGGAAAATTACTTTAGCTCCAATGTCTGCTAAAAATCCAAGTAGCTTCATCAGGGCCGCCTCGTCAGTGAAATTTAACAAGGCATAAGCACAATATGCAACATAGAAAGCCAAAATAATTGCATGGACTTAAAAAATAAGGTCACGGTAAAATCAGGTTGCCTTTCTTCCTTGATGAATAAATGGAGTGCCCAGTCGATCCAGTCCTTGGTGAAGTCCAACAGGGCATGCACAAAATGGCGTGCACAAAAGTTTTTTCTGCGTTGATCATGCTGGTGAAATTTCTATGGGCCCTTTTGAAAGATCCTTTGTCCTTCAGTGACTGGTGGTAGACCCCTCGTGCTGAAAAAAAAGGAAAACAATTATAAATACATGTACATGTAAAATGAATATTCAAGATGGTTTGATCCTTCTCTCAGATGTTGATATAGTTTGCTAATATCTCCAGGATGTCCTGAAACTCCTGATAAAGGCCAATTAACGAAATTTATTGGAAAATGTTGAACTTGTCAGGCAAATTTATTGGAAACAACTTGCTGGAACATGTTATGTTGTGCAAAATCAACCCAACCAATGTGGGTTTTTTTTAGGGGCGGGTGTAAAGCAATGTGGGTTTTTTTTAGGGGCGGGGTGGTTAAAGGGCGCAACAGTTTGGCTCATTGTTTTTTGAATTATTTAAAATATTCAACGGAAAGAATGCAACGTCCTGCCGCTACTTTTTTTTAACCATATCTTACTTCAATGATGGTTAGTCATTGCAGATATATGTTGAAAAGGAAAACAAAACATGAATTTGGGACAGAAAATTTCTAAAAATGGTCATGAGTTACCATAGACATTGTACATAACTAACACAATGGCGTCTGAATACTACATTCTTTCCTATTCAACTAGTGTCTCTTAAAAACAAAACATTCAGAAAGTGATGACTTTACACAGTGTGTAAGACCTTTTCTCAACAGAACCCCCCCCCCCCCACACAAACCCCAAAATATACTAAATACTAACCTCCCAACATTTCATTCTAAAAAGAACACTGCCATAATGACCATGACAGTAGTCTCGACCAACACTAGACCTGCAGACGAAAATGCAGTTCTGCTAGTAATCCTTGTAAGTTGTATAACGTTAGGGCCCTTGCAAAGGCCTACATGTATGATGCATATGAATACATGGGACCGAGTCTTCGTTGTATGTAGTTTGGAAAATCAACCAAAACATGCCTGACCATTGCATCAATCTATCGATAATATACGGGGGAAATAACCTCACCTTCATTACAGCCTTGCTTGAAAGTATTGCGTCAGCGACCTGAAATTGAGGGTGCATACACTGTACGTGCACCCAAGCAGCTGATGTACGAAGTAAACATGACACAAACGGCCTCAAACACTCGTTGTTTTGACGTATTTCTAAAGAAAATATTTTCAAACTCAGGAAACCTGCAAGAGCTATGATACATTCTGTCGCAGATTTTGTGTTTTGAAGTTTTAATTTTCCTCTGTCAGGTCGACAATTGTAAGAAATATCGCCGAAGTCCACGTAAGAACCGCTCTCTTATGCATCGCTCTCTCGTAGTCTCCTGCGGTTGCTGAATTTACGTAAACAATGGCGCGGTACTATGGAGACTATTGTATGGCTCCCAGACGTCACATACACACGGTGAACTGCGCCAGACTAGTCACTTTTCAGCCTCTTTCCGTGAGAAGAAGTCGATTTTTTTTCAACAGTTTGAGAGTGTTGTGCTCATTAACAAACAAGATTCACAACTAAGAACAACCCAAATACTATCTGTGATATTTATTTCTATTGAACAAACCAAAAAGAAATCACCCTCCTTCGGTACGTTACGAAAGAAGCTCTTTTTGGGCCTTGGCCCACGGCCTATATCGGAATTTTGTGTGATCATTTTTGTTTGTCTCAGATTTTGCGCGTTCCACGTGGAATTATAATTGATGTGATTGGACAATAATTCACAAGCTGCGTTGACGCGATTCGACCGCGATGGGTACGAGTTAACCACGCCCCTTAGACAACCATATGAGGATTTTGTGTGGTAATTTTTGTTTGTCTCAGATTTTGCGCGTTCCACGTGGAATGGACCATCCGGATTTGACCATAAGCCCCGCCCACCTTAGCAACGGCATGGCGACGCCATTACCTCGGTCAAGCTTAATTTACGTTCAAGTACACAAACATTACGTGTAACGCGCGGCGACCCGGACAAATACATGCACAATGTCGACGAAGACGCGACTCGGTGTTCTGCCAAGGGCGGTGGATTTAAATTCTTTAGGCGGGGACAAAATTAGCAAGCGAGTACGAAGCCCGGGAAGGGACGGTGAGAAATATTTTTTTTCAGCTGCTAAATCGTTTAATAAATCGTTCAAACGAATTAGCTAAATCGTTCAAACGATTTAATATATCGTTCAAACGAATTAATAAACCGTTCAAACGATTTAATAAATCGTTCAAACGATTTAATAAATCGTTCAAACGATTTAGCTAATTCGTTTGAACGATTTAATAAATCGTTTGAACGATTTAGCTAATTCGTTTGAACGATTTATTAAATCGTTTGAACGATTTATCTAATTCGTTTGAACGATTTATTAAATCGTTTGAACGATTTATTAATTGTTTGAACGATTTATTAAATCGTTTGAACGATTTATTAAATCGTTTGAACGATTTATTAAATCGTTTGAACGATTTATTAAATCGTTTGAACGATTTAGCTAATTCGTTTGAACGATTTATTAAATCGTTTGAACGATTTATTAATTCGTTTGAACGATTTATTAATTCGTTTGAACGATTTATTAAATCGTTTGAACGATTTATCTAATTCGTTTGAACGATTTATTAAATCGTTTGAACGATTTATTAATTCGTTTGAACGATTTATTAAATCGTTTGAACGATTTAGCAGCTGGAAAAAAAATTCTCACTGTCCCTTCCCGGGCTTCGTAATACAGCGAAAGTTGAGGGTTACAATTATTTTAAGGAGGGCTATGCAGGGCCTACATAAGTCATTTGTAAAGTCATGAAGAATGGTCAAGTTGCTGTTGCGGGGAAATGTTATCGAAGCATGAGGAAGAGTGACACGCTACATTGCTTAAATTTGCGTTTCGGAAAGGACGGGCTCGTTGCAGAAAGTAGATGTAGCTGTGTTGCTGGGTCAGTTAGTATTGGAATAAAATAAACCGCAGATGTTACGACGCAATTATGTGTAATATTAAAAAGAGACTCTTTACGTTTTCTGATTACCTCATATATATTATACTTCTGTGCTTTCTACTGACCAAAAGAATGACTACTTTTGTATTTGAAATGTTTCATTCCTCCTAGATTTCACCGATTTAATGGTATACTATCAGTGAATATTATTAACAGGTAATCAATTTGTAAGGCTAGAAAACATTGTATATAAACCTACCTCCGGTAAGCTCCGGCTACCTCGATATTTTACCATCTGCCCACTTTTATTGAAAAAATACGGTGCCCGGCCGCACCAAACACATTTGTTTGTGTACACTTTTCACAGCGCATGTGACAAAGTTTGACCGAGTTTGACCGAGCTAATGGCGGACCACGCCTGCAGCAACTGTTTCTAATTTACCTGCCAAAAGTCAGAATCCTATTGGTCAATGCGCGCTGTTTGATTGACAGGCCGGATCGGTCCATTATAATTGATGTGATTAGACAAGCTGCGTTGACGCGATTCGACCCCGATAGGTCAATGCTATTCGCGTACTTTGGTCATAAACGTGTATTTAGTTGGTGCGTTTAGTTTTCTCAGCGTTTGTCCACTGTCCAGATATTCAATGTTGTGTTCTTTAACGCATGCAAATCAGCGGTGCGTTTTGGCGGTCACAACCGAAAACTGGTTTTGTTGTTTCTTTGTGGTTAATCATGTTGGGTATTTGAGTAACTATGGTGCGTTATTCCCGCCTTTTAAAAATTCCCAAAGAAATTCACCGACAAGAAACAAACGAACCAATTCTTGGTTATGACTGTTTTTGACCGCCAAAACGCACGCAGATTATGCAAATAGCCGTACTAAAGCCATGTTTGTGTACAAACATAATGCATCCAGCAGGCTTCACTCCGCAGGGTGAGTTAGCGCTCTGCTAATGTATACAGCTCTATGACTTTTGCAACTGTACTCGACCATAAGAACTGGTATTCGGTTTTCAGGACTCGGTACTTAACTGAAGCTGATGAACAACAGAACACAATCATACAGACCATTATCGACATTTTGAATTTTAAAATGGTGGGATTACAGAATGTTGCATCATGGTAATAATTTCCAGAATACCTTAGTCGATAATTTTCAGTTATTTATTACTGTGACAGTTTTATTGTTGCTATTTTTTTGTATCCAATAGGAACAGGGGCTGCATTAGTGATCGGCCCAATACATGCTGAAATGGCTATGCACTTCCACGAGAAATACGCGCTGGTGAACGTCATCGCGTTGGCTGCGACTCCCGTGGGTATTACACTGTACGGCCCGGTAACGCAAACTCTCTTAGACACGTACGGCTGGCGAGGAGCGACGCTCCTTTTGGGCGGGTTTGGTTTCAACCTGATCCTTTGCGGTTTGTTGGTTAGGAGGCCCGTCTCACCATATGCAGGAATCAAAGACGCCCTGATGGATGATGACAGTTACTCAGTCTCTCAACCTAGAGCTGAACCTGAACCAACGGATGCAGATACTGCTAAACCCAACCTCTGCACTTCATTTGTGTCAGCAACGGGTCTGGATATTTTCGGAAGTTCGGGGTTCCTTCTGTTGACTCTGTCAATGATGTTTTGCTTTAGTGGGATGGCTGGGGTCATTATCTACATGGTACCCAATGGTCTTGCGGTGGGTTTAGGTGATGGTGAGGCCTCGTTCTTGACTGTGGCTTGGGGCATCGGGAACCTGACTGGACTCGCACTATCCGCAACCTTTTTGTATATGAAGCTAATGCCATATTACTCCATAGCTGTAATTGGTGGGATAATGGCTGCCTCGGGCCTGGCCGTGGACCCTCTTGTCCCTTCATTCGTCGGCCAGGCTGCGATCACCTTGACTGTAGCAGTAGGGTTGAACTTCATAGTCGAGGTCATATTTGTGAGAACGAGGTATCTTCCCTTTAGTGAAGACAGATTCGTCAGTGTGTTTGGCTGGCAATGTTTCATGACCGGTATTGCCACCAGTGCGGGCGGAGTCATTGCAGGTGGGTGGAACCACTCGGCATGCATAGTTAATACTGCTCTAGTAAACTTGTTGGCCTAGACTAATATTGGCTCCGTACCACCCAACGGAAAGAAAGCGAGAGTTGAGGGAGTCACTATCGATGCCATCTTGCGTGACTTTGGGTGCGTTCGAGTAGCTCACCCGGATCGACTCGTGAAGGGTTAGCCACGAGAGCCTGGCTAATAGAACGCTCAAACGCCCTCTCGTGTCGATGTCACCCAGCACTTGAGTCAGCCATTTTCAATTTCCCGCTGGAGCAGAATCTGTTGGTAATCACACTTAGGGCGCCTCGAGTAGCTCAACCCGCGGGTTGACTCGGGTTAGCCCCGTACCGTTCGATTAGCTCTGATGTCATCGGGGCTCACTCGGGTCAGCCACCCCAGACCCGGCTCGCGGAGCAGAGTCACTGGTGGAATTACGTCACGCGCATGCGTAGTTAAGTCTGATTACCCACATATTCTACTGGAGGGGGGAAGTAAAAATGGCTGACCTCAAGGGCGATGCGATTGTGTAGTGAAGGCCTCTGTTCAGCAATTCTATCCCGAATAACCTTTGACCTTTGAGATACCGAACTGGCTTATTATGCATATACCCGGTAGCTTTTTCCATATACATTGTATGTATCAAATATGACCTCCTGCTAGAAAATACGTTAAACCTTGCAAACGACATAGCAAAGGGCCTGTTTGTTTCACATATTGGGAGGTGATCCAGAGCCGGACGAAACAAACAGGAGCAAGTTCGATCAAGGACTATATAGTTAACCATAGTTCGACTAACTCTGATCGAACGCACGCTAGTCGACGATGGTTGGACTAGTCTAGTCGACGATTTTCGACCAGCCTACCGAGGTTGGTCGCATCGCTGGTTACCAATAGCCGTTTTTAATAGCACAGTGCAGAGAGGACCAGTTATCAGAAAAATAGCGGAAAAACAAAAGTAAATATTCAGCAGCAGTGAACGATCATTTAATGTTCAGAATATTGCTATTTTTGTTACTTTGTCTTTCTTTGAAATAATAAATTTGGGCAGGGCCTACTGTTCGTCCACAATCGTCTGAGGAACACGTTACCACTTCTGGGATGTTGATATACTGAGCAAATATCGTCCGTGTCGCTTTCATCTATGAACTCGTCCAAAAACGTAAACAAACTAGCCTCCGCCATTTTCTCATGGTCGCGTTGACATGACAATAGTTCGACTAGAGTCGTTCGCACTTCAATTTCAGTGCGCATGCGCTACGTACGTCACGAACCGGTCCTTGATAATTGATCGAACTTGCTCCAGGATAGCGAATCGTTTAGGGCGCCCTCTCGCTATATGTTGCACGCTGGGAGAATTTGTACTACGCGACAATGATGTCGTCTGCTTCAGATTTTTATGATAAACTATCTAGTATTTCCAGAAAAGTTAAATAAATCGTACATAGCTTTAATAACAAAAATACACTGTGAAAGAATTATGACTAAATACTGTCACAAAAGCTTATTCTACGAAAACAATACTCACTTTTTCTCTCTGTCGACATGTCCGTCTCGCACGTCGCCATATTGGATCTTGCGAACCCACCTCGCGAGCAGGATCCAAAAAAACGTGATCTGAAGCAGCTTTCGACGCTCCGGATCACTGATCGCGATCCAGATCTGTGTGAAACAAACAGGCAAAAAATGTTGGTGCTCGGCTTTAACATCATTTTTAATTACTTCTAATAGATTTGTCTGAGATGATACTGTTCGTGACATAACCTCATTTCCACCTCTGCAGGTTTGCTCTACGATGTAACAGGTAGCTTTCAGTGGACTTACGTCATGTTTAGCACTACCACGATTGCCTCTGCGCTATGTCTGGTTGTGGATTTTCTTGTTCTTCACAGAAAGCATTCTAAATATGACAGCCTTTCAAAGTAGAATGTTGACTATACTGCGTTTGTGTTTGAGGGCTGCAGATGCCCTAAATAGAAAAAGTAGTTTTCTCTCGATAAAATAATAAGTAAAGAAGCAAATATTTAGAAAAAGAAAGAATTTGCTGAAAAGCACGGACCGACAATATATCTTTACCCCCAAAAAATAAAATACAAATTAAACATTAACACAAACAAAATCGGGGTGAAACTCGAACAGAGCATAGAAAGGTATATTCTTCAGGTGAAGTTAAAACAGGAAATAGAGTTCGGTAATATTTCAATGCTTAATATTTCAATTTTCTGAAATGAGATTTTTTTCAACTGTATAGGCGCTAGCGCGAGTGTTTTCATGTTGTTGCTTGTTGCAAAGATCGTAGAAGGGAAAGATCGGACGCTGGGTATCTTTTTGTACAGCGCCCGATGAAACGTTATGAAGTCATTATTTTCGACTATGGGGAAGGGCGCCCCTATGCGTTTGATAGGTAAACGCGTGTAAAATGCGAACGGGATTTTTATTGATGAAGAAAAAACTTCACAAAGATGACAAAATTAAGAAATTAAGAGACAAATAAAGGAATAAGTGAATACACGGAGGTACCTCCATTATTACACATGTGGTTACGTGTTTTAGTGACATGATTTAGTGATATTTATAAATCGGGGAATTTGTACAATGTCATTAATTTAGTAAGTTGAGGCAATGAGACAGGCCAATATGCAGTCAAATTAAGGACTGAAGTTTTTTTAACATATGAAAACCAGATTGAAATGTTGAGATATCCGATTTAAGTTGGCAGGTATCATATTTTATTCATTCCTTACAGGTGGATTGTTTTAATGTATAAAAAAAAAAAAAAACATCTTTGTTGTAACGGGAAGTATCCATAGTTGAGTTGTTTTTTAATTATAAAGTAACAGTTGTACAGTTGTACAGTTGTAAATGAAATCAAATTTTGCTCCACTCGAGAAGGGTTAATTTCTGTCAATGGTTTCACTGGTAATACTCATAACTGCTACTTCAGACAGTCAGTAACAAAGTAAGTATACGGGCCACCGCTCTAACGTGGTAAGACATGTAATTAACGTGGTAAGACACATGGAATGTCGCGGTAAGACACGTTATTGACGTGTTAAGAGTGTTTATTGGCGCGGTAATAGTGTTGATTGACGCGGTAAAAGAGACTTTAGTGGCGAAGTAAGAGTGTTGGACCATGGAGGAAGGAACGCGGTACGAGACGTACTTGACGTGGCGACAAAGTGGGTCTGACGAGGTAAGAGAGGCTTCACGTAGCGTGGTAAGAGTCGCGGTGAGGGATTGGCACTACGGTGGCCGATAGACAACGTAATTTCAAAAAATACATCTTCAAAATCGGGTGTGTGTGTTTTTTTTTTTTTAAGCACACCGACGAAATGCTCGTACTTTCGGCTAATGGTGTCTAGATGGACCTGGCTGCTGAAAGGGACTTAAAATGCTGCAACAATAGGCCTATCGCGGTACTGAACAAAGCGTACCGGTACTTCGTCCATTGGTCAGGCACAAGTGACCTGGCCATCATGAACAGCGCCCCGCTGGCCCTATGCATAACGGGTGCGTGAGCCTTTCTTTTTATACTTTACTATTTTGTTTTAATAGTTGTGTTGCTTTTCTAAAATATTAATTTGACACCCATAGGCGTCGCAATGATTCTTTTCTAGAGGGGCAAAGCACTCGCCAGAAATCAGCAAAAGGAGAAAATACCGGCCGTGGAAAAATCGAAAGAGGAGGGAGGGGGTGCTGGACATCACTCGACGCTTTGTTCAACACCGCGATGGGCCTATTTTAGCCACATTTTAGGCCCCTTTCAGCAGGTTTCGAGTGTTTTAAATATATATTCAATTGAGTACGACATTAACTTGGCACCTCGTCTTCTTTTTTAGTTAGTTATTTTGATTTTTTGAATTTCCAGTGGGGATAAGGGCCCCCTTGCCCACCCCCCCCCCCCCCCCTCGCCCATGTTGACACCATTGGGCAGTGTGCTAGACTAGAACTAGAACGGCAAAGCCGCCATAGCTCGATGCCAAAGGCGGGGGGGGGGGGGGAGGCCCCACACCACCCCTCCACCCTCACTACAACCAATATTAACTAATTCTATCCCATCTCCACCCGAAACTCATTCTATCCATTTTAATATAACAAAATGACAAATTTGAAATATTTGGCGTCAGATTGGGTAAGGTAAAAGGGCATCATGGTGGAGTGTGTCAGCTTTATATATGTCAATACCAATAGGTCACCCAATTAACTTGCACCATACATCACTACACCTCATCCAATATCTCCACCCCACATCACCCCAACCCACCCCCACCCCACCCCACCCCACATCACCCCACCCCACCCAAATGCATATGTGTTCTCCGACAATTACAATGGAAATCAGTACATTACATAGTGGGATGTAACAATTAAAAATGTAACATTTCTTTAATTAAAAAACTTTAACTATTTAAACAAATTAGAACTATAACATTTAGACCTGTAAACGCATCTTTGGATTAAACTAGCCAGAAGCAAACACTTTAACATTTTAATGCGGACGGCCTGACGGACGGACATACAGACTGGACGAAAATTGGTATTACACAGGCTCGCATCTGCTTCGCAGCTCGCCAAAAAATATACACGGCAGATTTTGAAGATTTACATATATTTTTGAAATTACGTTGTCTATCGGCCACCGTAGTGGCAACCATTACCGCGACTCTCCCTACGCTACATGAAGCCTCTCTTACCTCGTCAGTCCCACTTTGTCGCCACGTCAAGTACGTCTCTTACCGCGTCAGTCCAACACTCTTACTACGCCACTAAAGTCTCCTTTATACTCAAACTCCAAAAGGAAGCACCACAGACAAATAAGTTTTTGTGTCTCTCGCCACAGCTTCAATTTTAATCAACGTTATTCAACCGGAATACCAAAGATTAAGGGCAAACCGGATAGAGTACTAAAGTACGAACCGATAGTCCGAACATTAAACATAAGGCGGTACCAATGACCACCATCACTCAAAAGTAGATGTGATACCCATGATCACAACAATCAAGAAAAGGATTGTGATACCCAAGACCACAATTCAGATGTAGTGATACCCAATGACCACTATCCAACAACGGCCGTTGTGTAAGCATATTAAATCAAGCAATAAAACAGTAAACAACAAAGGTGCTCAATTTTAAGCACTTAATTCAAACGCCTGCCCCTTTGAGGGTTAATCATACAAAAATCAAATATCAAAAGGTAATGCACAGTCCCCACATCAGCTGGCACATGATGGGGGTATAGCCCGTGTGGAACATCACAGGCTATAGATTCTAGAATAAATGTTTGTAATTATTGATCTGCACATTGGTTATTGAACTGGATCAGCCCGTGTGGCACATCACGGGGCACAATAAGTTTTGTTAAATGATCAGATTTATTTCTTTGATCTAAAACATATCGATTGACTAAACCTAAATTTCCATCAAAACCATAATTATGGAGCTCGGCCTCTTCTGGGGCACCAAAAAATGCTTCTATGATCTAAAACATATCAATTCACAAAATTAGCACCCCCCCCCCCCCCCCCCGACTTAGATCACGGAGGAATGTAGGGGAGGAGGCGGGAAATTATTTCAATCGAACGTTGATGTGTAATGCTTGAAGCCGTGACTAAAAATGCAGATCCCTGTAATGGCGCTTAATGCATACGTGTTCCCGCTGAAACCCATTACGCTGATTGGCTGCCGCAGGATCCCAGGGCGGCTCAGAAAAATGGGGCGGTTATATTACGTCCGCAAAGGTCATGGTCCACCACAAGTGCCGTAAGTTTGCACACGGCACGCAAGCAATACTTTACTCTTATTGGCAGCCCCAGGATCCTAATTTGCATGCAGCCTGACCTGAACCCTTAATATTATCTCATGCGCTGTACCCTGCTTGTGCAACTAGCAATCAGCCAGGTTCATTTCACAAGGTTTTTTGCGTCGAGTATAATGGATTTGACCCCTTATGCGGTGAAATATGTTACCGCGTCAATCAACATTTCTTACCGCGTCAATCAACACTCTTACCGCGCCAATAAACACTCTTACCACGTCAATAACGTGTCTTACCGCGACATTCCATGTGTCTTACCACGTTAATTAATTCCATGTGTCCTACCACGTTAGAGCGGTGGCCCTTATAGTACACCGAAGAGTACCGAAGTCTGACGTCAGTTGCCGGGGCAATGGTTCTACACACACGCAGTTAAGAATGTATTCTGGTTCCAAACATTGCATTGATTGACGTCATCACTTCGGTACTCTATAGCCAGGGATCACACCCATTTTTTTTACGATACAACCTGGGAAGCGACATTGTGGGGATCACTCAATGAGGATAAGACTTTTTAACTATTTAACTTAGTTAAAAAGTCTTATCCTCATTGGGTGATCCCCACAATTAATATGTCGCTTCCCAGGTTGTATCGTAAACATTTGTTGTGATCCCTGGCTATACCGTATACGGCATTCTGGGTTTATGACTTCTGACTAGCGCCCACCCGAGCAAAAATTGGGAAACCGCCGACATAGGGAAAGATAACTCATCAGTTGGTAGAGCGCCGGTACGGTATTCCGGAGGTCGCAGGTTCGAATCCCTCTCCTGCCAGTTTCTTTGTTCACTTTGAAGTATACGGCATTCTGGAGCAAGTTCGATCAGGGATCAATGGTTAACTAGTGGTTGGTTTGTGACGTACGTAGCGCATGAGCACTGAAGTTGAAGTGCGAACGACTCTAGTCGAACTATTGTCATAGACCATATCGCAAATACCGCCTGGTCGAGACAATGGTCATAAGGGATTGTGGGAAGGAAATGGGAGCGATTTTGGTGCGCGTTTCTTTCCCACGTCCCTAGTAACCATTGTGACGTCTCATCCAGGCGGTATTTGCGATAAGGTCTATGTCAACGCGACCATGAGAAAATGGCGGTGGCCAGTTCTTTTTACGTTTTTGACGAGTTTATAAATGAAAGCGACACAGACGATATTTGCTCAGTATATCTAGGGGCGGATCTAGGTTTTACCCAAGGGGGGGGGGGGGGGTTTACCCGAGGTGATTGGCCTACACACCCCAGCGTGCCGATTTTTCGACACCCGACACTGGTTATTTTTTTTTTCTCAGCCCAAGGGGGGGGGGGGGGTAAACCCCCAAACCCCCCCCCCCCCCGTAGATCCGCCACTGATATCAACAATGTCACAAGTGGTAACGTGTGCATTATTTTAACATGTTCAAAGAAAGACAAAGTAACAACAAACGATCGTTCACTGCTGCTGAATATTTACGTTTTTTCGCCATTTTTCTGATAACTGGTCCTCTCTGCACTGTGCTATTAAAACGGCTATTGGTAACCAGCGATGCGACCAACCTCGGCAGGCTGGTCGCGAATCGTTGACTAGACTAGTCCAACCATCGTCGACTAGCGTGCGTTCGATCAGGGTTAGTCGAACTATGGTTAACTATAGTCCTTGATCGAACTTGCTCCTGGGTTTATGACTTCTGACTAGCGCCCACCCGAGCAAAGATACTGACAAATTGGGAAACCGCCGACATAGGGAAAGATAGCTCATCAGTTGGTAGAGCGCCGGTACGGTATTCCAGAGGTCGCAGGTTCGAATCCCTCTCCTGCCAGTTTCTTTGTTCACTTTGAAGTTATTATATCATTGAGGATGAATAAAATTGCAATAAATAAATATTAGGGCCTATAGTAAATAACAATTATTTTTATTTTTTTTTATTTTGAAATACTGTTATGATCAATTTCTCTGAGAAATAATTTAGTTCTGTGCAATATATGTACAGTTATATTTGTTTTTAATGATATTTGCAAAAGGTGGCTCTCCGCAATTGGATGTCAGAAATTCAAAAATAATAAATGAATAAATAACGCAAGAAAGAAACAAAAAAGGAGGGAGAAACATTAAATATGTTAATGTTAAGACCAATTTTTGCCAAATTGTTGGAGGTGTTATTTAGTGCAATTAATTTAGTGCGGAGCACCAAGTCTTCGTTTTTTCTCCATTGTGAACTACACTGAGGAATCACTTCGGTTGGTCGCAAGTTTTACCTACCAAAGGTATGAGGGCGCCCTTCCCCATGAGCAACTACTTCCAAGACGAATCCGGCGACCAAAATTATAACTTTATAGAAGCATTTACTGCGGTGGCATCACGCTCGCGTGCGTATTTTACGCACGCGCTCGGTGCAGCTTCGACCAACAGGTGTTTACAACTTGCCAAAATGCGCGCGCGACTGAAATTAAAGAACGCGCGCAACCTGCACGCGAGCGCGGCACCACTGTAAAAATGGCGTCGGCGAAGGGTTTTCGAAACGCTGGCATCGTCTCCAACTTCTGAATAACTGAGAAGCAAACAAAATGTAAGTATTCTAATTTTTGCTTTCATAATCAACCGAATGAATGTTTCTGAAGCAGAACATGCACCCGATGTAGAATATTTCCATTTGGTTTGCTTCTCAGTTATTCCGAAGCCGAAGCCGAAGCCGAAGCCGAAGCCGAAGCCGAAGCCGAAGCCGAAGCCGAAGCCGAAGCCGAAGCCGAAGCCGAAGCCGAAGCCGAAGCCGAAGCCGAAGCCGAAGCCGAAGCCGAAGCCGAAGCCGAAGCCGAAGCCGAAGCCGAAGCCGAAGCCGAAGCCGAAGCCGAAGCCGAAGCCGAAGCCGAAGCCGAAGCCGAAGCCAGCATTTCAAAACAAACCACAGCATGACACTGACAGTGTACTGTATATATGTACCGGACCACCTACGTATATAATAAACCTACGTCCGTGCAGTGTACGTGTTCCTGTTTCACTTTTTCATTCAACGGAGATCTTTGCTTGTTGCGCAAATTGATTTCATCACTTGAGGGCGCCAAACCACCTACACGAACAGGAAGTTGTTTGATTTTAATTACGGCCAAATACGGGTTTGCACGTTTAAGTGTTATAATTAATGCTTCATTTTAACACTCGTAGTTGTACAAAGAATTCGATGATCATGGAGTCAAGAATGTCATAAACAGGTAAGGCGATTGTGTAGTGTAGGGCCCTGTTCCCTAGTATTAGTATAGTCCGAGTAACTTGGACCCTTCATATCGCCTTTTTTAACATTTGGACATGATTTTGGACATGAATGATCTGGCGAGGGTCATGCTAATTAGCGTCAACAAGCGTGAACAAGCGTCAACAAAGCGTTAACAATTTATAAAAGCACTGTTAAGCTTAAAGTTAAACATGTTATTCACAATATTTAGTGGGCTCCTTTGATTATTTAAAAGTATCATTAGTATTTAAAAGTATCTTAAAATGTGTAATTTTTAAGCGAAAAAGTGATCGGGTTTGTTGACGCTTGTTGACGCTTGTTGACGCTAAATAGCATGACCGATCTGGCGATTAGTAGGACGGGACGCTGTATTATCGCGGTACTTATCACGTTTCCCGATCGGAATAGAGATTGCTCACTAACCTTCCCGAATTGTCCTGTCTTTTGTGTTGTATAACTCTTGCTTTTTTACACTAACATAAAAAAATCCGACGGTGGTTCAGTTTATTCCCATGCGATGCCTGTGAAAATAGACATGCTCGTCGTTGCTTGGTGGAGTACAGACTCTGTATTATCGCGGTATGTGGGAAGTGGTTTTTACAATGATCTCAACTTTTTTATTCATAGTTAATTTTTGACCAAAACAACCCCTAAATTAGTCCGGGTAACTTGGACCCTCTATCGCCTTTTTTAACATTTGGACATGATCTGGCGATAGTATCGCCAGATCATGTCCAAATGTTAAAAAAGGCGATAGAGGGTCCAAGTTACTCGGACTACCCCTAAATAAAGTATGATATTTTCCATGTAAAGTTCAAGTTGATTAAAGACGATTAGGCCTGCAGGATGATTTCTTAACACCCTGTCCCCCCTGGAAGGCGACAAAATTCACTGAGACAAGTCTACTAATTCACTTTACACGGTGCGTCGTTTTATTTTTTTACTGCACTGTCCTCATTTTGATCCCACAAAAGTTTTTACGATTTCGTGGTTGAAATATCGTCCTTCGGCGTCATTTTACGTTTGCAGCTGTAGAATGGGACAGACCAACATTAAAGATTTATGTTAAAATATAGACGGTACTTTTTAGCAGACATGGTGAGGCAAAATTTACAAGTTTTGGAAAACGTGAATATTTATTAAAAATCATTAAAAGTCCCGACACAACATTTTATAATCGTCATTTTTATACAACTCAGCAGGAAGTCCATAATGCCTGATGAACTGGATGAAAAATCGCCACACGAAGAAGTTTTGGCAACGCAAAAAAACGATACATTTTCGATGCCGCGATAATAGAGTTGCCGCGATAATAGGGAGTCCGACTATACTAAAAAACTACTACTAGCACTAGTACTAGGTCCACGTCCAAGTACGCATACCACGATTTTCTATTCATTAATTAAATATGTCTAAAATGCCAACAAAAACATCAGAATTCACCCTTACAACGGCCACCAAAATACTAGATACTAGATACTAGAAATTTACCGTTTAATTCCCAGAGACCCCCGCAGAACATGTCTTTTCGCTGTCTTGGAGTTTAAATAGTGACTGCTAGACCTAGCATGACGTCACCCTGATGCACAGCGCCCGCATGTTTATGCCGGCGACTGTTTCGTGAGTGGTACAACGGTCGCGTTACGTGTTCGTGTGTACAATGTAGATATATTGATTTGAGGTTGCACGCGCGTCATTGGGGGGGGGGGGGGGGGGGGGGGGGGGGCTGGGAACTTCCTCCATGAACTTGGTTTTGTGTTTTGATTTCTTTTGTTTTGTTGTTGATGTTGTTTTTTGGGTTATTGTTTTGTGGGATCCTTTCTTAATGCTTGATTTAAATGTAATCCATAATGCATATTTTCCTTTCAGTTCATCAATTGGTCGTTGACTTATTTGCATTCCCTCAGGTTGTAATTCCTTCATGGTTTCATTATTTCACCACACCCCCCCCAACAAAAATAAATAAATAAATAAAAATTGTAAACAACCCCCCCCCCCCCCCCCCCACAAAAAAAGAGGAAAATTAGATGTGCTTTAATTTCATGTTAAATCTCAGGCAAATGGGCAGATACATGTACTTCTAATTAAATTATCAAGCAGTTTTAATCTTCCTTAACAAAATTACACCCGCCCCCAATAATAAAACGCAACAGAACAAAACAGAACGAGGCGCGTGCAGCCTCCAATCGGACCGACGCGACTGTTGTACACTCACGAAACAGTCTTCGGCATAAACAGGTTGTCGCGCGGCGCGGTGCATGCGGGCGCTGCGCATCAGGGTGACGTCATGCAAGGTCGAGGGGTCACTATTTGAACTCCAAGACAGCGAAAAGACATGTTCTGCGGGGGTCTCTGGGAATTAAACGGTAAATTTGGGAAAGAGTGTTATTGTGTTGACTCTGTAGCCCGCTTACAGAAAACCTGTTGAAAGATTTTTGAAGTTTGATAGACCAACTGCACAGTGTACAGGGAAAGAGTTCCATATCCGGCCATCACTTATTTTCTCTTAATATGACTTAAAAACTACCAAAAGGTGTAAATTTAATGAATAAACACAAATTTAGGAGGGAAACAATTTCAACTTTTTCTTTGAAAATACTTTGACTTTTTCTGTCATGACCCATAGACTTTGCGCACGAGGTCCAAGTGATGGCCGGATGTGGAACTCTTTCCGTGTACAGTATCAACAATATGTTGCCTACGAGTCATTCTAATTAGCGTCAACAAAGCGTCAACAACTTATAAAAGCACTGTTAACCCCTTGAGTACGGTATTTTACGGGAGACATCGGGGTGCAGCGGCGGCTCTGACGGCCAAGCGAAACGGCCACAATGTGTTTGTGCAGTCAAGCGTAACATATACACAATAATCAAACAATGATTGAAACTGCACAAACAGCGGCCAATTGCGTCATCCGGCCTGGTGGCCAGTGTTGTAGGTCTCGAGACCGGTCTCGGTCTCGAGACCGGTCTCGAGACCAGTTTTTCCTGGTCTCGGTCTTGGTCTCGGTCTCGGTACCCTGTGGTCTCGGTCTCGGTCTCGGTACCCCGTGGTCTCGGTATTTTGCTGGTCTCGGTATCGAGACCATTAATATTTTATACAAACAGCACATGTGCAGAATCGATTACAGCACGCTCGACTCGACTCGAGATGTATAATTGTGCAGTATATGACAACTTCTTGTTTACAGAATCGATTACAGTACCGGTACGCTCTACTCGACTAAAGATTTATAAACGTGCAGTACATGACATGATGACAACCTCGTTTCTTTGCCGTGTACGCGTGCCCAAACGTACATGTAGCGCATTAGCTTCATGTATGGGAAGTTGGAAACGACATGTTCTCCTTTGCACATAATGCATATGGAAATTTGTGATATTTTTGCATTCTTTTATTATGTAAATGACATACAAGGTCTCGAGGTCTCGGTCTCGGTCTCGGGCCATTAGGTCTCGGTCCATTAGGTCTCGGTCTCGGTCTTCCAGGTCTCGGTCTCGGTCTCGGTCTTGGTCTCGGACCATCAGGTCTCGGTCTTGGTCTCGGTCTCGGTCTCGGTCTCGGACTTCGGGGTCTCGACTACAACACTGTTGGTGGCACTGTTTTTTTTTTTTGAATATTTGCGTCATCCATACGCAAGGGGTTAAGCTTAAACATGTTATTCACAATATTTCCCGGCAGCCATCTTGTTTTCTGGGACATAGTGCAATCGCGCATGCGCAAAAGAGAAAACAAAGATGGCAGCGCCCATTCATCGTAATTTTGGGATAGAGTTCCATATCCGGCCATCACTTGGACCTCGTGCACAAAGTCTATGGGTCATGACAGAAAGAAAAAGTTGAAATTGTTTCCCTTCTAAATTTGTGTTTATTCATTAAATTTACACCTTTTGGTAGTTTTTAAGTCATATTAAGAGAAAATAAGTGATGGCCGGATATGGAACTCTTTCCTAATTTTGTCGTCATAAAATTTCGTTTTTATGTGGGATTGTGAACGAGAATTCGCCCAATTTCTTGCATAATACAAGATGCGAGAGTTTGTTGAATACAAGTATAGCTTTTGTGAAGCTTAAATGTGCATTTTGAGCTTGTTGACGCTTTGTTGACGCTCATCGGGTTTGTTGACGCTTGTTGACGCTAAATAGCATGACCAATATCGCAAATACCGCCTGGTTGAGACGTCATAATGGTTACAAGGGATTGTGGGAGGAAAATGCGCACACAAAAATGGCTTCCATTTCCTTCCCACAATCCCTTGTGACCATTGTGACGTCTCAACCTGGCGGTATTTGCGATATGGTCTATCATGGAGAAATAAAACACGTTTCTCCATGCATGTACGTAGACGTAGTATACCGGAGCCCCCATAGTTAGAAGCCCAATTTTCCCATAGGCTACTACAGCAAGAATAAGAACGTAATTTTCATGCACCGTGCGTACAAAAAATAGCAAAGTTTCCCCCAAAATCTGTCGGTTACTTATTGACATCCTCACCTTGTGTGCACCAAGCAAAAGATCGCTAGAATCGGTTCCAATTTTCAAAAAAAAGGTGAAAAAAATCTCTGTTCTGTACTGAAGCGATTTGACACAAACGACATGCACTATTAAGCGGCTGTTTGGTATCCCAGCATGCACCGGGCTGGGTCAGGTGCGGGTCGGACAAGCTCATGATTATTCATGTTAAATCTGAAGTACGGTAAACAACATTGCACAATGTATGTGTAAATGACATTGCGCATATAAATCCAGCGGACCCGGCGGCTGTTGTACTTCGTACTTCAGATTTCACATGAATAATGATGACTCGTCTGACAAGCAAATCACGCAAATCAATTGGTGCGTTTTCATTTACACGACAGAGTCGTGTGACGAGACGCTCATTAATTTAGCACGACAATATACATGTAGCACGACAAAGTCACGTATATATTGTACGTACATGTACGTACCTTGCGTTGGGGATTCTTTGCAACGTGCAGTCTGCACCAGCAACTCATTAACCCTAACCATCCCTAACCTGCCAAAATCAAACACCCCATTTGTGTTGAATTTTGTGTGATTGGGTACTGTAGAGCCTTGGCACCATCACTTTGCATGGGACTTGATGCCCTGATTTTGTCTAAGTACAAAGAATGTGCCATTGGTTTACTACACAGTGTTGGAGTTTGTGTGGTTAGGGAAGGATTCTAGTAAAAAGCCTTGGGCTGTTAGGGTTAACAAGGTTGACAACATGAACTGCGGGTTAGCACTTTTAGCAGCCACATGCCAAATGTTTATCTCATAACCAATGATACTGAACCATACGAAGACAACAAACGCAATGTAATCAATATTATGAGTGATAAATGCTGCATACTTGCTGGTCTCGACTCAAGACCAACCAAAATTGGTCTCTATACTGGTCTTAAGACCTTCAACACTGGTTTTAACATGTGGCACAACCTGTGTTATTTCAAGATTTATGTCCGCAAAATCTGTAACAAAAATGAGGCAGAAAAATGTACATGTACATGTAGGCCTATATGAACACTTTGAGTGAACCATACACAGTGCCAAGAACATCTAACACACTAAACACAAACTTTCTTCCCCTACATGTACATGTATATTGCACAAAAATGTCCCGACAAAAGTGTTGTGCCATCTGTTTAATACAATTCTAAACACAAATGGATTGCTATTTTGTCAGATTTTTCTGTTTCTTACCCATTTTGGTGGGGTACCAAAATATAATCTTTCACCAGTAGGTATGTGACAAAATGTGATTTTTGTGATGTATGTGATTTTTAATAAAAACAGTAATTATTTGTACCAGAGAAAAAACAGCTTTGGAGAGAGCATTACTATGATGACAAGATTAAACAAAACGTTAAAAATAACCAGAGTTATGGTCATCTGAATATCGGAAATTGATGAGGATTCCGCGCCGAATGTTTGAATAGAAGCGCGTTGAAAAACTGTTAACGTATTTAGGCCTCTTTGTCGCAAACTGTACCATTTTGTAAATTCCTTAATAAAACTCATCAAAGCATAAAATGGAGTTATTTTGTCGCACTTTACAATGGTATAAATTTGGGCAAAGTTTGGACAATGAATGAATGGTTTCGTAAGTATTAATTTATTAATTACATAATTATCATTTTGTGCTCACTTCGTTGTCATAAAACCACCCATTGCAAACAAATGAGAAACAAGAAATGCCAGTAAAAGTAGCCAAAAACACATTAGACATAAAGCTGTGTAAATTCGATATAATATAATTCCATAATTATATTAAACTGGGGTTTAATATTTGCACTAATAATGGAGAATTTCACTGAAACCCCCCCCCCCCCTTTTTGGACTCAAATATTCTCACTCTCCTCACCAGCCAATCAGTTGGCAAGGAAAAAAGAAAAAAATCTAAATTACTCAAGACTATCGGAAGCCACCGGAAAACAGAAGAGCGCGCTACAACATTTACTATGATTGTTTTTTTATTAAACACATGCTTTAAATGCCTCTGCGATGTCTTATTCTTGGATGGCCTCGTGGAAGGCTACAAATCTGGAAGGAGAAGGTTCGTGGTTCGAACACGGGTGGTGTGATATTTTTTTCTTTTCTTTTGTTCTTTTGTTTTAGTGCCTATTGAAAAATTATGTGGAATTATCCTTACTTTTTTTTTTTAATTTTTTTTAAATATTTTTTTTAAATTTTCTTTCATCTCTTGGTGAAAATGTCCCATAAACAGTCTTGTAAGTCACATAGCAAGCCCAGTAATAACTGTATAACCTGTGGAACGTTTTGCGCTGCTCTTAATCAGCTTTATGGTTTAATGACATCGACAACAATTAAATAGAAATAAGACTGTAGCTTAAAATGTTTGCATTTAATGCCAATCATTGCATCTGGGTTTGAACAAAATGACACAATGGTGATTTCTTGCATGGAATGCAGGCAGCTTTCTATTCACGCTGAGAGGTAAACCATAAACCCATGGGGAGAATACCGAATTTTGACCGAGTTGCTCAATCACAAGGTGTCAGTAGTTGTCATAGGCTGTTGGACGCGCTCTTATCTGTGAAAATGAACAAAATGAAAAGGGGTCCCTTCTGACTCCTATTATTAGTAAATGGGTGATTCCATAAATGTGGGGGCCCGTGTCCCTCTTTACATTGTGATATTTGTTTCCCTTGTATTACCAACAGTGAAATATATACAAATGATTTTAGTTGCTCAAATTATAGTACTTGTACTTAAATATCTAGTAGCAAAGGATGAAACATCTGACTAATTTCCTGACAGTATGGTGTCCTAAATAGTTCACGGTTTCACGTGTAAAAGGGACACCAAAGCTGCGACATTTTAAAAACTGCTGTTGAAATGCATTGTTTGGTTCTCAAATACTACCATGTGCACATACATGTATGTGTATGAAAAAATGCCCTTCATTATGTTAAAGCATGTTAATACTGCTTAAGAATGGCACCATATTTAAATGATTTAATAACTAGTTGACCGAGATTGACAGTGTGTTAGCCCAAATGTTTCACGTGTAAACAAGACCCACTTTTTTGGTGTCCCTTTTACACGTGAAATTTGTGTAATGTTTCTGAGAAATAAAAAGATAATTGGGTTCACTGGCAAATCCAAATCTATCATCATTAATTACATGTCCCACTTGATAAGTGTGAAATCATAACAAAGATTGCATGCTTGGAAATGTTAAATTTTGGGCCATTTACTAGGTTTCGTGGTAAATGGGGACGTGTCCCCATACGCAATCATGCACCAAATTGTTATTTTTAGTCTAATGAAGTTATTTTCACAATAAACCTTGATGTTTTATCCTGGGTAATACATTTTAAAATAAACACACCACATTGAGCTTGAATTATCACAAAAATAGCAGAAAACTAATGACCGTGAATGGGTTTTGACATGATATTTTGGCATTTCTGGAGTAAATAATGTCTGATTTTGGCTACAATTAATCAGGAATGTCAATATCTTTAAGTTATAGTGAAAATTAATTATAAATCCCCTGTCAATCTATTTTTGGGTCAAAATGTCACAAGTTGGTACCCTAATTTATGGAATAACCCAAATCCAGGAATCGGGTTGCAACATTTTAATTATAATTTCAGTGACATACATGTATCTAAACCAAGCATGCCAAGTGAAACTAAGAAGTGACACAACTTACTTGCATGACACTTCAATAAGAACCGACTCTGTTGTGCAGCAAGCTTTCTCTTTCACAGCGGTGCGTTTCTCTTTCATGGTGGCGCATTTCTCTTTCATGTCAGCTAGCCTCTCGGCCGTGACATAATAACTCGCCGCCGCGACTTATTTATCTCGCGGCCGCGACTTATTAACTCGCGGCCGCGACTTATTTATCTCGCGGCCGCGACTTATTTATCTCGCGGCCGCGACTTCATAACTCACTGCCACGACTTAATTATCTTGCAGCTGCGACTTAAAATATCTCGCAGCCACGACTTATTAACTCACGGCCACCTAAAAAAGAAATGCTTGCAGGGACTTTGCCCTTTGCAAAAAATCATTCTGTACGGTCCCTTTCGACTGTGGCTGAAACTCGCAAACTCAAAAGGCTCAAAAGTTTATTGTAATTATAACCTTGTGAATGTTTTCCTCTCTTCTAGAAATAGATATTTGTTGCAGCGATGGCTGGCGACAAGAAAAAGACACCGCCGGCCAGCGACGGTGCAGAAAAGCGCAAAGAGTTCGCCAATGCTGCCATGCAGACCTCCCCCGAGCTAGCAACCACCAACCGCGGACCGTTGTGGCGATGCGGCTGTCTGTCTGTGTGCCTTCTGTCTATTGTGATTGCAGTGGTTGCCGTAGCAATGGCTGTCCTCGTCAGGAGGCAGGAGATGCAGAGACTCGGCGAGATGATGGTGAGAGCCAAGATTGGGGAGGAATCCTATACCGTCTTCCAATCCTATGACAGGGACGGGGACGGGTATCTCAGTCTGGCCGAGTTTGAGCCCCTACAGGATAGGCTGGGAATCGCGGAAAATGTGGTGAGTTCAAGGGAAATACGGTGTATGTGTTACCGTGCTTAGACATTTCCGGGGTAGAAAACCTAAAATAATTAAAAGAAACTTTTCTTCTTTTGTTTTGCATGTTTGCACATGGGGCATAGGGTGAGACTGCTCGTTAGTCGTATATTGCCATCTTCTGATTGGCTAGCGAGATTCTGTGTACTTTGCTTTGGCAGCTCCAAGACTGGTTTTCTGACCTTTTTTTTTCTTAAAAGAAAATCCTCCAAACCACGAATTAGAAAAAGAGCAGTCTTAACTTTACTCTGAACTGTTTTTAACAGAAAATTTGTCCTCAAAATAAAAACCAAATAATAGTTGGTTTTGGAATTGAACACGGTGCATGTGATCCAAAATCAGATGCTATACCACTAAGCCACCCGAGTAGCTTGACTCAATTAAATTCGCTTATAAATTTTGTTTTATTCAATGCTTACAATACACAATGGAGGAACTATGTATATTCACGAGCAAACATTAGCCAATCACAAGACGGCAACAAGGCTGGGACTATTGACCTATCGCGGTCGAATCGCATCAACGCAGCTTGTGAATTATTGTCCAATCACATCAATTATAATTCCACACAAAATTCCCATAGGGTTGTCTAAGGGGCGTGGTTAACTCGTAAACGGCAATAAGTTTAATTGGGCAGTTACAGTGAGTTATGAGTCTATCTTGGAGTTATTGCATAGACAGGGAATGCTGTATTTACAAAAGAAACACAACAGGTTCCGGGCTCAACAAGGAGTTATCTCCGAAAACTAACTTAGTCTTCATGGAGCATGTCCATGATGCATACATCGTCACTGAAAATTCTGATTTCCTTGTTGTTGCTGTTGTGCCATATTTGTCTTTTTACACACTGTCAAAACACCGATAATAATAATGATATTTCCCTGCCATGCTCCCTTGCATCCCTCTTTTGTGTTTCTCCACCCACCCCCTCATGCATGTGTGTTCCCTACATGTTTGTTTCTTGTACTCTGTCATTTGCCTTTGAGAAAGAACTTGCTTAAGTTCGAAACGTCAGGCCAGCTAATTTTTTGATTTCCTGGTAATTGACAGTTTTTGTGTCCTTTCCATGTATCCACAGCCGGTTGACTTTGATAGCTTCATGCAGGACGTTGACCCCACCCAGGAAGTCCTGTCAGTTGAGTCTCATTTCCAGCCGCTCCGGCAAGAATCCATGACCAAGGACAGAGATGGCTTTTTTAGTGTAAGATCCTTCTTGTTATTTATTTTTAAAAAAACTTATTCATTTATTTATTTATTTAAAACAAGCAATATATTTATGCCCTTTTAAGTGGTTGCTAGATTAAAGGGCATCTGGTGGCATGAGCCCCAAAAAGTTGTCTCTGGAAATGTGCAGAGCCTAGAGAGCTCTGTGTCTACTGTAATTATGGCCCAAGTCAAAAGAGTTGTGTTTCTGCTAATTATAGTTTGTCTAGAATTGTGTGCCTACCCTATCAGGGTTTGGTCTTCGAGCCAAATACTAAATTGCTTTTATTCCAGGTATTGTAATTTTTATTCTTTTTTTTTTCCCAAAATATTTCCAAGAATATAAATTCTTGTGGGTATTCTCCTTGCATATTCCCAGTATTAGAATTAGAAACACTAACATTAATCTTAATGGCTTTTGAGGTTACTGAATGTTCCATACACAGTACATGCAGCAACATGCGCGAATTCGAATGTTTGTAAGTACTATGTTTGTACCAAATAATGGAGTTTTTCTCAAAAAAGTCACCACAGCCTCTTTTTGTTCTTCAGAATGGTGTTAGCAACTTAGCAGGGCTCGACAACTGGAACAGCCCCTACCGACCCATAGCCGGCTTTGGCGCAATGCAGTTCACAGCGTTTTTGCCCGAGGGCGCCGTGCCAGTGGGCCAGGTCTACGATCTGGTCAAGTCTAACCTGAACATGTTCTCCAACACGCTGTCCAGCAATCGCTACTACCCGCCACGGGCCACAGACAAGGAGGCCCTGTTCCACGCTTTACTGAGTATGTTTCACCCCCGTCCTTTCCTTCACACACGGTTCGGGCCGCAGGGATCCAAGGCTATCATCCGTGCCGAGAACGAGATGTACGTGGATGTGGTTTTCAGGTAGGTCATAATTATATTTTTTGCCAGAAAGTCATTCTCAGTATAATAATTGGCATTGGGTAAAATATTGAAGCACTTCGCAATTGACCTATCGCCGTTTGTGAGTTGGCCATGCCCCTTAGACAACTTTACACACGTGCAGCACGTGGATGCGATGCGCGAAACGCGCAGTAGCGTATTACGGGGAATCATTGCATGCACGCTCTCTCTGACCGGAGTTGTCTCAGATTTCTGAGACAACTTTGTCCACATGTGCATGCAGACTTTCGTGCGACCACTTATTGCAAAAAGTGGGAAAATAGCTTTTCCCAATTTCCAGCCGCTCGTTATAACGCGTATCTGAATAATGCAGACTCCCCAGACCCCACTCACATAATTTTCACCGTCCGAGAATTGGAAAAACTTAAGAAATATAAACAGAACAAACTACGCTAAACGGGCTTTGCCAATGTGCTGCAAACAAAATTAGTATAATGAAAACGTGATGGGCCGGTTGAGCGTTTGCGTTAAATTTGACATGTATTCGCGTACTGCGTTTCAAGGAACAGGGCGCACATGCAGCCGAATAATGCGCGTATTTGGAATGTTTTTTGTTTGTCTAAGATTTGGAATATCATGTGATGTTCAACAGACGCTACGATTGGATAATAGTCTTGAACGGCGATAGGTCAATTGAACATGTTGCATTTTTATTTTTCTTGAGCACTTTGATGTGTTTTTCTGCAGTGGCCTGCTTGAATCACATTGTTTATCCGTATTATAACAGAAAAAAGTGAGATTTTTGTGAGTTGAGCCAGCCCTCGTTAGAAACCTTGTATTTAGTGGCACCTTTGTAGAGTTAGGTGCAAAAGGCTATTTTGACAGGTTCGCAGTTTCATTTTGAAGAGCGCACCAGACCCGCATAATTGTAATTTGGCAAATTTAACAAATTTTTTAGCTGGTATGAATTATATGACCGGATCTAATATCAGTACCACCAGGGCTCTAGTTCATAAAAGTTAGATATTCCTATCTTGGACTTAGGAAGAATAATTCTTACAGTAGTTATCTTATTTTTGGCTAAAGCTCTTAGACCAGATTCTGTGATTGGTTGAAATATTTAATAAGCCAGTTTGGTATCATGAAGGTCAAAGGTTATTCGGGATAAAATTGCTGACGTAATGTCACTTGATGTCACGCGAATGCCCATTCTGATTGAATTTAACTCGTGCGCATTGTGCGACCACCTTGCGCGTTCATGCGTGCGCGTTAGGTCATGGGTCATTCGGGGTAACTATGTCATTGTGCACATGCGCAGTTAAAATACAGAACTGGCTTCTTGAAAAATAACTTTCAGACTTTGCTATTTTTGCAATATTATTTTCTAGCAATATGCCAAAATTCTGTTATTTCTTTATGTTCAATTTGGTGTTCAAAGCAGTTTTTGTCAGTGAGGACCTTTTAGTGTATTTCTTCCAATAAGGACCTTATACAGTAGTGGAGTATTGATGGTTTGTCAATTTATAAATTTCCAATATTCGTAAAATTTGTGACATCTGTAATTTGTTTTCCATTTTAGGTTAACTTTTACCCAGATTCCTGCCCAGTTGCTGGACATTATGTTATTTCAATGCATATTTGATTACCAATTGTCCTAAATGACCAACTTTGGCATTGAAATGTTAACTGCGGCAGCTTGATGAATAGATTGATTACCCTCCATTGCCATCTTGTATGAAAAATAAATAGCTACAGGCCATACTGCCAGTGGTGTACATGTACACAGGCAAAATACAAATAAAAAAAAATATTCTAAGTCCTCCAGCCTTTTTTTTTCTTTTTGTCAACTGCTATTTTCAAGATGCCACTCCGTTTTTACCAGATGGCTGCTGAAAGCAGTGGAGTCAACCAAATAGATTCAAAACATGCATTTAAAACATGACAAAACATCTTCCCCGAAGGGCCATACTGCCTTTGCACAGTCCTGTGTGGGCACAGGTTACCCATTACGACTGAGGACTTGGGACAATGGGGGATTAGTGATAGGGCTGTTCATTTTTGAATAATTTACTATTCGAATAATTTACTATTCGAATAATTTACTATTCGAATATTCGAAACTGGGTTTGACTGAATATTTGAATATTCGATACTCGCCGATCAAGTTTTTCTGTGCATGCCACACCGGTAAAAAAAACATTGCACGTAAAAGCACGCCGATGTTTTACGTATGGTGATTGATATTATGGACCGTTCAAACGGCATTTTTTGCCCCTGTTGTATCAAGGGTTTTACGGACAGGAACAATAAACCTCCGTCCACAAAAAATTGCGATTGACAAAAATGAATTTTGGACCCCATAGGTCAAAGGTCAAGGCCATTATGCTTAAAACAATAGAAATGGTTGGGACATGATAACTTGAGAAGGACTTGACATATCAATTTCCTATTTGGTATGTGGGTTGGTCTTGGGGTCCTCCAGAACCCTTTTAATTTTAGACCCCCATAGGTCAAAGGTCAAGGTCATTATGCTTAAAACAATAGAAATTGTTTGGAATTATCAACTTCCTATTTGGTACATGTACATGTATGTGGATTGGTCTTGGGGTCCTCTAGAACCCTATTGATTTTAAACCCCATAGGTCAAAGTCATTATGCCTAAAAAATAGAAATGGTTGGTACACGATAACTTGCTTTAATCTGAAATAGACTGATTTCTGTATGTACATAACCTCTGATGCTAGCAATTTGTAGGGCTGTCCCAAATATACCGAATATTCAAATATTCGATTGTCAACCTAATATTCGAATATCTTTTTGGCGGTTCGAATATTCGAAAAAATATATATGCACGTACAAATATGACTCTGATTATACATTACGGAGCTTAGCAGTGTCAAATGCCGCATTTTTGTCGAATATAACTTTTTTGTGGCCAGAAGTTTTTGTTCCCGTCCGTAAAACCCTTGACACTTGTAAAAAAATACTCCTGCAAAAATGCAGGCTGGAGTTTGGTTTCTTATCAGAACGTTATGTACCCGTAATGATCTTGATACAATGGGCGCATGCACAAAAATGCAGGCCGGCTAAATAACATGTGATTAAAAGGAAGTAAGGTATATAAAGTTAAAAATAAATTGTTTTAAAAGTTATCAAAATGAACAGGAGTGGGATTTGAACCTGTGACCTCCGGAATACCGTGCCAGTGTGATACCAACTGATCTATATTTTGTTTTCCAAAATGACCCTAATTGTAGGAAAGTACCTAAACCTAAAATATGTTGGGAGAAAATACACTGTAGATATTACAGGGAAAAAGCACAAACAGTATATAAATTATTGCCATAGCGACCATTTTTTGGAAGGTATTTTGCAATTGTATTCTTTGTAACCAGCTGGATTTGCATAAGCAGCAGTGCGTGTCTTATGAACATAATTATACAAGTACAGGCGCTTATCATAATAGCCAATTTATCATTGTCGATTTGTAATATGTGTGTAAGTGTGTCGAAACAGTAAGCGCTACTTTACGATGAAAAAGATAAAATTGTGCAAGCCCTGTTTGTAGACAAATCCCCTTTAGTTTCACCCAGAGGCTTGTCAAGATCTGTGTATTATTGCTACCCGATTTCTAGTAATTTAAATTACCCTGTATTGTTTTGTGAAAATGAAACCATTTTTATGAAAAGTTATTTTGTAAATAATTTACAGTAGTCTTGTGTTTTTCCAATTATCCTTTTAACCCTAACCATCCCTAACCTGCTAAAATCAAACACCCCATTTATGTTGAATTTTGTGTGATTGGGTACTGTAGAGCCTTGGCACCATCACTTTGCATGGGACTTGATGCCCTGATTTTGTCTAAGTACAAAGAATGTGCCATTGGTTTACTACACAGTGTTGGAGTTTGTGTGGTTAGGGAAGGATTCTAGTAAAAAGCCTTGGGCTGTTAGGGTTAATGGCCATAAATAAGGGAATAAATACGTGCTGGGCCTGGGTCATTGTCAGCTTCCAGGCCCCGAGGCGGTTTTAAACGTACATGTACTTGTTTAAAACCGGCCCAGCACATATTTATTCCCATTCATAAAATACTTTTTGTATAATTAGACAAAATTTGACAAAACCCGCTGTTGGAGTTTGTAAGGCTTGGTTTTTTTGTTTTTTATACAAAAATGTATAGTTTACTGGCCATGTTATGACAGCCTGTGAATGTCAATACACTCAATGTTACACATGTTTCTAAATGCATGCATGAATTTGTGTGTATTTATAAAAAATGCTTAACAGTTGTTGTGTGACAAAGTCAATTTGGCCTTGATGTCTGATACATACATTTACCTGTACATGTAGTTCCCATTCTAGATTGTAGTTTACTATTTTTTTTTTAACCATAACCCCCTCCACCATTTTCCTCCAAGTATTAAACCTGAATCCTCCAACATCCTCTGATTTTAAAGTGTTCAAGCTGCATGTACATGTAGCCTGAATTTTCCAAAATCCTCTTATAGGGACCACTGCATGGATCCTCCAAAATCCTCCAGGGGTTTTTGTAAACACCCTAGTAACCTCAATCCTCCGAAATCAACCAGCATCAGATTGGGCCTGATGACCTGGGGCCAATTCATGAAGCTGTTAAGCACAAACATTTGCTTAGCATGCAAATGCTTCCTTGATAAAAACTGGATTACCAACCAGATTTCCATGTGTGGAATATTGCTTTTGACTGGTATTCAGCTGTTGTTTGCTTAGCATGAAAATTACATGGATTTTTGGCTGGTAACCTGTTTTTATTAAGCAAAACATTTTCATGCTAAGCAAATTGTTGTGCTTAACAGCTTTATGAAATTGGCCCCTGGATCCTCTTATGCCCTCAATCCTGCAAATCCTCCGATGCTTCAACTTCCAAAGGTCCTCAATTCCCCAAATTCCTCCTTTTGGCAGAAAGGATTTTGGAGGATTTGGGAAGGTGGGGAAGTTGTTAAACATATTCATGCATTTCTTGCATCTTATGTATTTAAAAATGTCTTTCTTTCCGTTGTCCAGATATTGGCAACTACATGTACAGGTATCCTCACATCGTGTCATCATCACAAAATAGTTGGGAGTTTCGGACCTTTCCTGGCCAAGGCAGTGTTTTGAAACCTACATGTACACCCAAATTATATTTTGGATATCTCAAGGTTTTGTGAAACTCTTCTTTTTTTTTTGGCAGGATTCATGCTGAGTTTCAGCTGAACGAGCCTCCGATCAACCCATTCTGGTTCACACCGGCCCAGTTCACCGGTAACCTCATCATTAGACGAGACTCCTCCCACATTGAGCATTTTCATCTCTATGTCCCCAGCAACAAGAGTCTTAATGTTGGTAAGAAGCGGGAGGATTTTTGGGTATTTTTGTTCGTTCGTTGGTTTGTTTGATTTTCAAAAAAAGGGATTTTCCTGGGTGCTTATTTTGTTTCGGTTGATGATAATCATAATTACAATTGGAGCTGTAAATGCTTGAAATTATATGTTATCTGTCTGGTCCTAATAAGACTGACTAAACGTTGTAAATATTGCCTTTAAACTTATCAACTTCAGTAACAGAGATATGCAGAAAATCACCCAAGTTACATGTACCTCGACCTGATGAACAGTATTGGCTTGAGATAGACTTACACTTACACTCTCCATTACATATGCACAGTAGTCATGTAGCATCATTGTACACTTTCATTTAGTCATTATAGCCTTTTGAAAGCTAAAATTTATTTGGGGTATTTTTGTTTATTCCTGAGAACTAATTCCTGTAAATTATAATGCAACAAATGGAGGGTGTACGTAGCTACAATCCCGGCCAAATCTCGTTGGGCCCCCGACCCCCCTGCCCCCGGTCAATGTTGGCTCTCATTGCGCGGAATGCGCGCCGGCTTGATATTACAACATTGAGCGGGGGCGCGGGGGAGGATATGTTTATCATCACGTGGCCCAAGCATTTTGGCCGGGATTGTCTGAAAGTTCGCCTAGTTTATCTATAAAGAGTTGAAAACACGCAAAATCAACTTTTCAACCCAAATAGTATAAATTACCGGATTATATCGCCCCCAACGGTGATCCCCGTCTAAACATCGAATTCTATTTTAGTGATTATGTCCAACTAATTAGGTTGTCATAATTTTTGTTTGACCGTTCGGACAACCAAGACGTTAATTACGGGAGAAATACGATTGTTTTCACACCAAGTTGAAAAATAGCCCCCAACGCCCTACAGTTGTTAAAAGTTGTGGACGTCATCATTGCGACTTTCCTAAACTGAATATGTGTGGCCTGTTTCCTGAAAATCGCTTGTGAACTTGGGAAAACACGGGGGGGGGGGGGGGGGGGGGGGGGGGGGGGGGCAGGGCAGGAGGTGCCCCTTCCCGGTCTCCGTACATACCAAACTAAGCCCGGTCCGGATAGGGTTAACAGAATGACGATTCCTGGCTGTAATGTGCTTGCGCCAGCACTTGTTTTGCAGTGCGCACCGTACACAATGTACCGTGACGATTAGCCATGACATTTTGTCAAATAACTTCACAAAATAGAGAAAATTTTTGTTAAACGCGAAAAGTGCATTACACTACACAAACATACAAGCCTCTTCCATTTTTTTCAACTACCTCATTCCTTGAATTGTCGGAAAATTCAACGGTTAACCCTCGCCACTAAAAAAATAAAGAAATGACTGACTCTCCTTTACTATTTGGTGGCGAGGGTTAACCGTTGAATTTTCCGACAAATCACGCAATGAGACGGCTGAAAAATTGGAAGAGGCTTGTAGGTGGTTTGTGTAGCGTAATGCGCTTTTCGCGTAGAACAAAAATGTCTTTTGTAAAGTTATTTGACAAAATGGCATGGTTATTCGTCATGGTACATCGTGTACGATGCGCACTACAAAACAATTGGGATCATCTGTGTCCGGAAATTGAACGGTCAATATAAACCTCTTGGCATCTGTGACTCACATGGTCTAGTGGTTTGGACATGTACATTCAAATGTAAGAGTCGTGGGTTCGAATCCAACCCGAAAAAAATAACTCTTTTCTTTTCTCTTCCATTTCTTTTAATTACTCCTCACTCGGAAAGCAATGACCATCCATTGCTTCTCACACTTAGGTCTTCTTTAATGTTTTTTTTGTTTTTTTAGAAAGAAAATTTCAGACAATCCCGGCCAAATCTCGTTGGGCCCCCGACCCCCCTGCCCCCGGTCAATGTTGGCTCTCATTGAGCGGAATGCGCGCCGGCTTGATATTACAACATTGAGCGGGGGTGCGGGGGAGGATATGTTTATCATCACGTGGCCCAAGCATTTTGGCCGGGATTGTAGGTCAGGCTAGATCTGGCTGGGTCAGGCAGATAAACTTTTACCTCCCCACACTCATAATATTCCCCTTGCTCCTAGTGGTGGGATTTTTTACATTCGGTTTGAATACTATTTGGTTTTGATTTTGGAAACCGGACATTTGAAAGCAACCTTTAAAAAAAATTAAGCCGTCCATTTTTTGTGACACGGGCTAGAGAACAACTAGAACATCCTCCAATTTGCTCCATGGTCTCTGATTGTAACTGCATTCACTCGCTAGTGGTCTTTTTGGTATATGAATAGCTTGCCCATCCATTTTTTTCAACATTACAGCTCTGAAGTGTTTTTGTAATGGCCCAGTGATCACTGAATCCTGCAAACTATATCAAGTCATTGGGAGGGCTTTTCATGCTGCACCTCACTCTTTTTGTTGGCATAACTATGAGCTAGATGGGAACTTTCGGTGAAATCAGATCACCGTTATTCGGTTTGAATAAAATTAGGATAACCGGATTTTCAAATCTCCCACTGCTACTTGCTCCGTGCCACAGACATGGAGTGGATGAACGGCCCCATGGAGAACGAGAACATGGAGGTGGACATTGGCTACATGCCACAGATGGAGCTGACCGTCTCCAGCCCCTCCAGCCACATCACGGTCTACGGTGAGGACGGTGAGGTCCTGCAAGAGGCCAAGCCACCAGTTAACGACTTACTAGAGGGAAACATAGCCTGGAATACACAGATCTCCATGGAGGAAGCAGTCAAGATACTCGAATTCGATTTATATCCATTTAAAAGAGTAAGTCAAAAGCCTGCATACATGCATTTGTACATGTACGAATCCCACCAGGGCCGACATGTGGATTGGGTTTTCAGCAGAGTTGTTAATTGAGTCATCACAAGTCACTTCACAAGTCACTTCACAAGTCACTTCACAAGTCACTTCACAAGTCACTTCACAAGTCACTTCACAAGTCACTTCACAAGTCACTTCACAAGTCACTTCACAAGTCACTTCACAAGTCACTTCACAAGCCATGTAACAAGCTATTCAACATACATATGTAACATACTATGTAACAAAAGCATTCCTTTGTCATTGTTCATCCCGTGTAGCTTGTGAGCTGACTTGTGATTGACTTGAGATCTGTCGTTTGATCTGACTTGTGATTGACTCGATTACAACTCAGTTTTCAGTCCCTGCCTGATTCCATGGGTTTTACCCAGAATATCATTCAGGGTTTTTTTTCTCCCATTTCTAAAACTGAAAATGTCTACATTGTCTTCCTTACAGGTTTCTTATACACAATATGTGACCCGCTCCAGAAAAAGGTGATATAAGTCGCGCGCGCTATGCATTTACGTGTAATGGCCCTTTCAATGTTGAGAGGGTGAAATTTTTCGTCAAAATTCATTTTTTGTTTTTTGTCTTTAATGACATCTTAATTATCTGAAGTTTTAGGTTGGTGCACAGCAATGTTGATTTCAGTGAATAAAGTGAACAAATATTAATAACCTTTTTAGAGTGCATTGTTCCATTGCATTGTATAAGAACTAGCTATTTCAAAGCCTGATTTTTCTGTTGTGCAATTTGAACTCCATAGAACTAATTTATATGCAAAAACTTGATATCTCCAGAACGGAAAGGGCTTTGGAGCTCTATTATGTACCAAATGAAACCTTACATTGCGGGCTTTCCAAACATACATAAAACTCATTTTTCATATTTTGCGACATAATATACCTTTTTCCAGAGCTGGTCACATATGCGCTTTTGAGGAATCCTTGGTTTCATTACATGAAAGAATTAAAATAAATAAATATGCTCTAAGGTGCTGTACAATTTGTTTTTTTAATGTTAAGCTAAAATCATTTAAAAGTACAATAATACATTAAAAGTGTCACTTAAAAAATACATAGTCAAAAATAAATCTTGAAAATCAACACCTCATCAAAAGGAAGTAAAATCACTTTGTGAATACAAACCATGTCTTTGCCTGAATAAAAACCGCCTTGGCATTCCGGCACTATAATGGCACTAATCACCCTCCTTTTACACTAAACCCCCCTCCACATTGAATCCCAGGTGCCTTATTTACCATTCCCTGAAGCCTTCCAGCGGGCAGCCACAGAGAGCAAACTGGTGCATTCCATTCTTCTCTGGGGGTCACTGGATGACCAGTCCTGCTGAGGTGAGTTTTTAACATCGAGGGATTGTCACCTTCAAGCATGGCTTTGTTGCTAAAGCCATTGGAAACAGATGTGTTTCGGTATAAATGATTAGTTTTAATCTGAAAGTTTACTGTTTATGAAGATGCTACTGGTACAAATCCTCTAGAGAAACATTTCCGTTTGAAATGCTGTGATCTTGGAGAAAATTGTGTCTGAAGACCTCAAAAAATGCAGTAGCCTATTTTTACTTCAAGAATGGAAATGAAGCCATATGAATGTACACAAAATTACTTAAAATGGTTTATCAGTATTTTCTTGTGACCTGAACGATGGTTTCAGCTCAGACTTTCACAGATTTGTTATTTCATGTATGTATATGTGACTCGGTATGTCAAAACCAGGTGGAATTGGGCAGAGCTACGAACAGAGGAACAGCTGCAAAATGCCTTGGGGGTGATTGTTAGCGATTTTGAGATTTGTGGAAATTTATGATGCTACAAATGTTCTATTAAAGTTTCTAACTGAAATTTCATCGACAAAGTATTTTTGAAACACTTTTAGAGAGGCATATAATTTCACAAAATGATGCCTTGTTCGAGATTTTGCTTGGAAATGATGTTTCGGACAGTCCGATTTCAAACCTTAATAACTTCGCTTTGGAATATCCGATTTGAAAAGAAAAAAAACAGCATTGTAAAGTGCAGGTCTATATCATGTATATTGTACTAATATACCAATAACTCAAAATTGAATTCTTGCCCAATTGTGCCTGGTTTTGACATACCGCCTCACATATGTTAAATCACACACACAGTATGAACACACAGTCGGGTTTTCCTATACTACTGAGGACAATGCTTTGTGTTTCCTATTGTCCCTTTAATATAACACAACCCCATAGACTAAGCACGTATTTCTACGTCTGAGGACAGATTTTAACAAAAGACTGACTCCCGAGGACAAGAAAGATTCCTTTGTATTTTCTTTCTCCTCTTGTCCTGGAACGTATATTTTACATGTACACTGCCTGCAACTGCGTCGTCAGCTCTACCAATGCTATATCATACCTTTAAATAAATCTGCCTGTATGTTCTCCTCCACCCCCCCCCTTCCCTTCCCTCCTTCCCTCCCCTCCCCTCCCTCCCCAGGTTCGGGGCGGACTCTTCGAGAGACAGCTCTCGAGAGTTCGCCCGTCCTCACGCTGCTGGAGGAGCACTTCATCAGCAGCTGGTCGCTGGTGGCTGACCTTGAAAAGATGAGAGATGAAATGACCGCTGACCGGTCGGAGATGACCCAAGTAGCCAAGCTGGCTTCAAGTTGCCTTGATGCCTACACGTGAGTTGTTCGATGTTGCTAGTTTTTTGTGCATGGTTCTGATATTTAGCCAGTTAATACTAATTTGTGATATCAAGCATATACCTTTTGTCAGCTTAATGAGATCATTTTCTTGACAGTTTTCCTGTACAAATGCTGATCCTGCTACCAAATGGCACAGTGGTACACAGTGTCAATGCCAATGATCTCCTGGACATTGGTCAAGAAATGCCAAGCATCACGCAGTAAGTCAATATTTATTATTTTCATTTTTTCATGGAAGTTGCCTAATACAAGGCTATTAAAGCCACTCTACATGTAGGTAAAGGGCTACAACAGAGGTGGTGGGGTTGGCCACGTTTTAGGTCGCCAACCCTACCACCCTTACAGCTTTCCTGGTTCCAGATCTAAATAAAGGATAACTCGTCAATAGATATTATCCCAATTTTCAGACCTATAGTCCAAGGCAGGGTAACTTTCATCGTTGGTGAGACCAACTCACCTCCCTCTCCCCCGCTGTTGAGAGTGATTGCTAGTGTATTGAACATACATGGAACACAGTAGAAAATACTGGAAATCGTGTTTTGTTGATCTTTCCTCGGGTGGCACTGGTTGGATGTCATAAACCCATAATGCCACAGCCAGGGATCCCACACAACCTTCGCAATGCAACCTGAGCGACAGTTTGGGAATTACTCTGATACAAAGGAGGGATCTCACCAACAGTGGAAGTTACCCGGCCCGGGTCTATAAGTCTGAAAATTGAGATAATTTCTATGGCATCTGTTGAAGATTTATCGTCTTTTTGGACCTGGGCCCGGATAAAAACACAAGGGTTGTGGCCATCTTCTGGTACATTATCCATTTTGAGTTTTGAAGTGATGCAAATGAGCATTCCAATGATCTGTTCTACAGATATTTTTATGGTAAATGTTCCAGCCAAAACCCCATGTGATGTATATTGCTTGTCACTGGTATTTAGCCGTTGTTTACTTAGCATAACAATCACACAGTTTTGGCTGGTAACCATATTTTACTTAGCAAGGTTTTTGTGCTTAAGCAGCTTTATAAAATTGGCCCCTGGTCATAACTAACTGTTGGTGCTTAAAATTATTATGATTTCTTTTTTTTTAACTTTGCAGGGTTTTCTCAGATCCTTTGGTGACAGCCTATGTCAACTTCCTGGAGGCAGGATTAAGCAAGGCCAAAGCTTCCCAGTAGGAAACAATGCCCCTTTAAGAAGTGCAGTTCAGACCATTAGTATATAAACATTTGTTATATTATTGTATGTCATGTCATGGTATTACCCCCAGAACAATAAATTCGGAAAATAATTTTCTCAGAGGGCATATCCAGCAAGTGGAGTAATTGCAGAATACCCCGCCACCCGAAAGTACCCCCTAAAAATCACGGATACACGGATACGGGGTGGGATCACTGATCTCCATGTATAAGAGATCAGTGGGTGGGATGGAGTCTGGCCGGGCGAGAGAGGGCGCCATTTAAAAAAAAAATCCTTCGAGGGGGCTGGGATCGGACCTTCGTGCGCAATTCGAATGGGAAGCTCGGAAAAAAGTCAACCTACCGGGAGGTGGATACGCGGATACGCGGATACGCGGATACGGGGTGGGATGGGATGGGATGGGATGGAGTCTGGCCGGGCGAGAGAGGGACGCCATTATCTCTTTAAAAAACATCCTCCACCCCGTATCCACGTGTACGTAGTACATGTATGTGTACGTACTTTGGTGATGGTTTATTGAGGGCAATCAACCGTGACCCTGTATCCGCGTATCCGGATACGGGGTGGGACAGACGAGTTGAGGGGTATTCTGCAATTGTGCCCAGCAAGTTACTGTTTACATTTTTTTTAGGGAATGGAAAGGGGCGTGCAAAATTCTGTCTCAAGCTGTGAGGGAAACTTTGTTTTGCCAGATCACAGCTCTGTCTCCACGTTTAGCGATCCGTAAAGTTTTTCGCTTTATTTGGGGGCAATATTGGTGAACAAGTGAAAAGTTCCAGTTCGGTAATCATCTTCCCTATTGACTTGTGCACTGTGTTTATCCAAAAGTGGATATGCTTTATGGTCATATTTATTGCTACAAAAGTACCCTTAAAAGGCAAAATTTTACTGTCACAAATAAGTTATTTTTGTACTCTTTTTATTGCCATTACTTAACAGTGTAGTCCATCTATATTTTTCTGAAGACCTTTACTTGTCCATGTGCAGTTTCATTATTTTATCTCATATCTATAGTTATCGCTAAATACGTCCTGAATACTAAAAACTGGATATTCATTTGCATGGTCGGTTGGTCATTTTACTTTTTTGTGACAATTGTACAATGATCATTGTGCAAAAGGAAGAATTCCAATTTCTTTGCATCACCATGCCGCATTAAATCGACTTCCTGCAATATAATTTAATGAAGAATACTTTATACAGATCTTTATAATTATGATAATCAATTGAGTTAGCAACATCAAGCAATTTCTCTGGCGATGAAATAGTACTATCGATCAAGTAAATTTACATATCTAATCATTTGATTAACTGTACATTAAGTGCTTAATGAACGTATGTACAAATTGTATTCACTTTATCTACAAATGTGCCTGTCTCTGGCTTGGTTCTAATGGGGGTGGGTGCCTTGCCGCCTTTAATTCTTTAAAGTCTCCCTTTAGCTTAAAGAAATTCTCATGGTGATGCTGACTAAACCTTTAGAGAAATGTTCAAAAGTTGGCTTCTATGAAAATAGCTTTATAAATCTTTTACTGTAAATACCCACCCCCCTCACTGGGGGCCAAAAACCACGCCTATGTTTGTAATACCCTATAATGTAAATGCTGCACGTCACAAGAACTCATGATTGCAGTAGGGCTGTCCTGAATATACCGAATATTCGATATTCGATCGTCAAACGATTTTCGAATACCATTTTGCCAGTTCGAATATTCGAAAAGATATACATGTATGCACATACAGATATTACTTTGATGCTATTTTAATACATGTAGAAAAGTAACGGCGCTTAGCAGTGTCAAATGCCACATTTTTGTCAATCGTAACGTTTTGTAGACGGAGGTTTATTGTTCCCGTCCGTAAAACCCTTGATACAACAGGGGCACGCAAAGGTGCCATTTGAATGGTCCATAATATCAATCGCCATACGTAAAACACCGGCGTGCATTTACGTATAATGTTTTTTTTTACCGGTGCGGCATGCACTGAAAAACTCGATCGGCGAGTATCAAATATTCAATTATTCGGTCAAACCCAGTTTCGAATATGAACAGCCCCAGATTGCAGTTGTTATTGGAGGAACATTTCATTGTAACAATTCTGGGCCCATTGTCATAGAGCTAAACAGAATAACTGATGAGCATAAATTGACTGAAAACTAGTCCAGCTGCAGCACGTGTATGTTAACTTGTCTATGCTTATAATTACCAGATTCGTGCGCTTAGTAGCTCTGTGATGATGGACTCTTCATTGTGATGTCTGTGTATCAATGAAGACATGGTCACAAATCACACACAAAGTGACTGGCCAAGTCGGATAGTTTCCACACGGCGTCACTGACATTATTATGAAGAAAAAAATCCTGCAATAGAGTATGTGCAGAACTGTTGTATACTAATCTACTTAACACATGATAAACGGAACCCTTCTCAAACTTGGGTCTTTTCTTAACTTTGATTAATTTTGTAGTGCTGCTAGATTTAAAGATACAGTGAATTTTCAACTTAAATGTCCTGTGTTATTGTGATGATTATTTGATGTGGTTCATTACAAAAATCGCAATCTCGTGGTCTGAAAGTAAATTAGAAAGCTTTTTGAAAGACTCGTCAAGATAAACAATAACCGACAGCATATAAACTATTTAAATAAATAAAAAACATAAGTATTAAAGGCAAACCTGTCAAATTACAAGCTGCTATGCAATTGCTAACTTCACCATGCAGACCTTCACATTTTCTCAGGCTGCTATGGAAACATACAATGAATATTTATTGAAACTTGGCTTTCAGCCATACATGTTATAAAATGAAAAGACGGTGGTAGTTTTGCGAGTCCTACAAAATGCTTCCGTGCAAGACGGCTTCCGTCGACAGAGGGGAGTTAATCAAATTGATTCAATACATACGACTGGGAACCGATCGAGGTGGGGAAACCGTTTGTTGTTAAAATTGCCATGGTTTGGAAGATTATGAAAAGTAGAGTATAATCATATACACGAGGATCCTTTGAAAAATACTGGACCAACTACATGTATTGACTTTCCAAGGGGTTAAACTTTTCCGAATCGAACTTTCGTCCCCAAAAGTATTTTCGTCAATGATTTTCTGAAAACGGCTCATTTTCAAGGTTTGCTTGTTCTACTTTTTTAATACTCTTCAAATTTTGGAAATTGTAGGATGAATGCTTTCAATTAGACGCTTCCAAGGCAATAATCCCATTAATTCGTGTTGAATTTTCATTGATTTTTTGGGGGGATGCAGAAAGAGGGTTTGATCGTTCTACTTTTTAATAATCTTCAAATTTTGGCAATTTTAGGGCGAATGTTATTTGTAGATTAATTGGACGCTTCCAAGGACTACGTTCCTTTAATTCGTGTTGAATTTTCGTAGATTTTTTTTGGCAGAAAGATGGAGAAAAAGAAATCATTCGGCAACTGAAAAGGAAGTGGGCGGGGATGCTAAATTTGTTTTTTTTGTTTCTTTTTCTACATTTGGCATAAGTACGCCCTAGAGGTTTTTTAAATTAAGGCCACAAAACTCATAGTCGGCCTCTACCGATGAGTACCACGAGCTAAACCCCAGGTGCGTTGCCGGTAGCGGTGAATGGTCCACGTAGCTCACGAATGGCTTCGTGTCCGATCCCTGTCCCACCGCGATGGTCAGGGTAGCTGCTTGGCTATTGGGTGGCATCGATGAGTCGGTACCGGGCGTGGCGCTGACCCAGAACTCCTTATAGATTTGTTTTTCCAGCCAGCCACTCGTTTTGGTCGTTTGAGCCACGATATCTCCCTGTTTATTTCGACGAATCACCGTGGCCGTATCGCTCCAGCCGCCGATTACGATCTCGTACATGTTGTTGGGCGAGTCGCTATTCTGTCCGACCAGGGCAATGTACGCGTCGTTTTCGGTACGAACAGTGAATCTGACGAAAACTTCACCGCTCGCCGACTGGGGCAGGGCTGCGAACTTGTACTTATATTGGTAGCCCGTCGTCGAGAATTTCTCGCACTCTACAAAGCAGAATAACGGGAGAAATCGTTACAACTAAACCTACGGGGTAGCCCTGACGTACACGAAGTCCCTGGGCCATTTGAAGGGACACACTGTCTTGGAGTCGGAAAAAGACGTTCATTCTAAAATTGCTATGGTTGGATCTTTTAAAATACAATGTTATAGTTCACACGACCTTCCCTGCGCAGTGAATGTTTCCGTGCACGGTGGACACAATTACTGACTCTCCATTACTTATAGGAATTCCATTGCTGTCATACGCGTCGCATTTGTGGCAGTGTAAAATTATTAAGCCTGGTTTCCATATAGTCGTTATAATCGCCGACAGCGTCGCCGAAGAGTCCCCGATGCAACGCCGATAAATGGAAACGCTTCATCGGGGACTTTCCCAACATGGACGGCGACAGTCGGCAAAGATCAACCAAGTTCAACTTTGCCGACTGTCGCCGTCGCGTCGTGAGAGTAGGCCATTCAAATACACGTACAAACAAATTTGACCCATTTTATCCTTTGACCAAGAAATATGAGCATCAATGTAAGTAAAATAGCTGCCCGTAATTGAAATCTATCGAAATGAAATATCAGTTCAGCTTTCAGAAAAGTGTGAAGTACCAAAAAACGCCATTCCAGTGAGACATTTTCAAGCATTCGGACGCCATTTTGTTGAGAATTTTCAGCCGAATGACGTCAGAACCGTCTCTGCCCGGACGTCTGCGATTTGCCATCTTGCGTGCTGTCGGCGTTTATTGCGATTATATGGAAACCAGGCTCTGGCTCGCAGCCGTTTGCGCCGTCAACGGCGCATAGTCGCATTGTTGATTTCGGGTCCTTGGCCGTTTACGCCGTAAACCCTGAAAATCAACAATGCGACTGCGACGGCACGACGCGACTATGCGACGGCACGACACGACAATGCGACGGAACGACGCGACTATGCGACGGCCCTATACAAACAGTACAAAACTATGCAACGGTACGACGCGACGGCGCGACGCGACTATGCGACGGCACGACGCGACTATGCGACGGTATGACGCGACTATGCGCCGTTGACGGCGCAAACGGCTGCGGACACAAGTAATATAACACTGCCACAAATGCGACGCGTAAATGGCAGCAATGGAATTCCATAATTACTCGTATTCACAAGTTCACAGTTCACAAGTTCAAAATAAAGCGTTAGGTTACTCACGGTAACTGTAAACGTTTACAAACTGCGGTTCACGTTGTTCACAAAGCTCACGGATGAGGATCACAAAATCACGGCAAAATAAGGCGATTCAGTTCAAAAGGAAAATCACGTACAAGACAAATAAGGCGAGAAGATAATGCAAAATAAGGTAAAAGATAGATATCAGCTCCACCGCTATCTGCTAAAACAAGTGCATTACTAAAGCCCGGTCCATACTGAATGCGAATGCGAATGCGAATGCGAATGCGAATGCGAATGCGAATGCGAATGCGAATGCGAATGCGAATGCGAATTTCATGACGTCAACAATTAAGTATTATTGTGACGTCCCCCGTTACCTTAAAGGTACACACCGGCCTCTTGGGCGATTTTTCGGCGATTTTAGGCGCTAAAAATTGGATTTCACCCTGACTGGAACGGTTTTCTTAATTAGAATATAAAGGTCCAAGCGCGACAACTTGAAATTTTCCTGTTTTCGTGTAATTAAAAAAAAACGTTAGTCACGTGACTTTCTTGCACCAAATTTTGGTTCACGAAACTCACGTGATCATTAGAGCTAGTTTTACTTCCAGCCGTAAAACCTTTCAATAACTGAACCAAATTCCAGTTTAATTTAACCATAATAATCATGACTATTTTTCCAAACTGTACCTATTGTTTAATTGTTGATTATACTTCAATTTGGCGAAATTTTTGCGAAAGTCGTAACACTTTTCCAAAAGACCAGGCGACGGACCCATGTTTCACGAGACACGGCGTGGGGCCCGGCGGCGCGTCATAGCCCCCGCGGCTGGCGGGGCGAAGACCCAGCATAGCTGCCGCATAAATCTATCAACGCTGCACTCTGATCGTCGAGCTGGTGAGGACCATGGAGGAAGGAGACCGCCTAGTGGTTGGACCAGCTAACCTAGCCAGATGGAAAACGCTGAGGGACCAACAAGCCCTCGAACTTGAGACTGATTATGATTATATTTGCCAGAATTTTGTTGGACAGGTATGTAAAAATTACGTTTGACAGTGATGCTGGGCCTGACCATGTCTGTACAGTAGTACATGGAAGTTGGAAGGGGTTGCTTTGTGTGAGTGTGAGTTTGTATATGCCGGCAATCGTGGACCTAGGACAAAAGAATTCGAGCGTAGACAAAGGGGTCCACGTACGTTTGACCTAACGTCCACGATTGAAAATCGTGTACAAAACCAATGGGAGGCCTTCCGAAAAAGTTAGAGTATAAACAAAAGAGGAACAATGGGAGGTCCACGATTGCACCCGTTTACATGTGTGTATGTGTGTGTGTGTGTGTGTGAAATTGTGTACATGTAGGGCCTACATGTATGTCACAGTTTACATGGTTTATTTATCCAAAGAAGACTTTTCCATTCTCCTTTGGTTATTGACCTATAGTGTCACTATCTTTGGAAGTCGATGCAACGCTCTCCATGACTCGTGATCTTGTTGATTGATCTCTCACTGGTGATGACTGTTTATGTATAATTATGGCCGTCCAACCGTGCAGACTGGATCACCGTGTACTCTATTTGACTTGCAATAGTTGTGGGATCCATAAGCAAAGCACCAGTCTACAGGCAATCTTGCGCAAAATCTCATATGATGCGCGATATGGGGCAGAGGGAACCCCCCCCCCCCCCCTCTTTTGTGTTGGTCATTGTGTTCCCGGAATCTCAGGAATTCTTTTCAAATGTGTTAGGTAACAGTGGTCTGGAGAGTGTATAGGGTATAGGGACAAAAGGGGGGTACCCCTCTGCCCCATATCGTGCTGGGTATACAAAAACTGGACGGTTGTTGCGGCTGGAAAAGCGCATACGTTAACCTTTGACCTATTTCGGTTTTTTAACCATTTCTCGGTAATGAAAAGATATTTTGGTAATTTTTTTTTCACAACAACCTTTTAAAATAGTATAATCCATGATTCTGAATTGCTTATTGAGGCCGGTTGAGGCCGGTGTGTACCTTTAACGAATTCGCTTCGCATACGCATTCGCATGAAGTATGAACCGGACTTTACACTGTAAAACAATTCAAATTGTTCTGTGCTCCAACGCGCACCTGCGCTTTACTGTGCGCCCGCGCTGCATGCATACGCTGGGGTTCTGAACGCGCCAAGCTACAAATTAGGCGGAGTCAATGCATCCTCGACTCCATGGGCGCGTGTGCGTTCCTTCACTAACCCCTGGCCGTGAGGAATACGCTAACGACGCTGACTGGCTATTCGAAATGAATTATTATGTACTGAAAGTGAACCGCGCGCGTAATCCGAATGTTGAACGCCCTGTGTGCGCTCGCGTCCGCGTTAACATCCTGTTCGTCACGTCACATCAGCAAAACGACTCCGAGCACTTTTTTTCCATTATCAAGACAAGGCCACTAGTCTTGGTGGCTACGATAAACGATATGGATTTTTTCTGGTCAGGAAATACATGTATTTTATGTTTAAACAGAGATAGAAAAGGCACACATATTATAAATTCGAGTCGAGGCCGGAAATCAAAATTGTTCCAATCGATAATAAATTTACTCATTTATCCAGTTCAAGAAAGCAGCTCATTCTCAATGACAGTGTTTGCCGCCGCTGCAGAAGATGCATCGAAAGGTTTGACAAATTTGCGAAAACAGCTGAGAAAAACATTTGGAAAATTACACAACTGACATCCGGCGATAATGGGCGGAAACGGTCATGACGGTCGTCATACTTTTCCTTCCTCCCGATCCCACCAGGCCGGCTGTTACTACTATATACTCAGTGCAGTGTTAGATTTAACGTCAGGCGGGAAAAACATTAGGCATCATTATTAGGAGCTAATCACATCCTTCCAAATGATTGATTCTACAAATAAAACCTTCCTACTAAAAACACTGCGTCGCGCGTTAAACACATCGACTGCAGTCCTAATTACCATATCCCACTATGTGGGATATGGTAATTACACAATTCCAGGGGTTAAGATCGCGCAAGGCATGGTGGGAAAACATGGCGCCGCAAGATCGTACCCATGGTAACGAGGTTGGAGTCAATGGGCTCCGTGCGTCGTCGAATGACCGAGCCCATAGCGATGCGGCCTGTCAATCAAACAGCGCGCATTGACCAATGGGATTACGACTTTTGGTTAGCAACAGTTGCTACAGGGGTGGTCCGCCATTAGCTCGGTCAAGCTCGGTCAAACTTTGTCACATGCGCTGTGAAAAGTGTACACAAACAAATGTGTTTGATGCGGCCGGGCACCGTATTTTTTCAATAAAAGTGGGCAGTTGGTAAATTTGGAGGTAGCCGGAGCTTACCGGAGGTAGTATACAAATACAGCATGGTTTGAGGGGAAGTAGTGGGAATTACTGGTCCCGAGGTGAGGTCAGCTCGACTACCTCCCGACGCGAAGCGGAGGGAGGTAGTCGAGCTGACCTACACCGAGGGACCAGTAATTCCCACTATTTCTCAGAAATAAACCATGCTGTATTTGTTTTACTACACCTCATAAATATGACGGAAATGACGGAAATCAATCACGGTAATCTTACGTTACTCGTAGACGTCATTGTTGTTTTTGAGCTCAGCTGCAGAGTAGTTCCGTGTGTCATGGCAACAGGGTTGAAAAAGTCTGGTGCCAACACTCTTTAATGTGCCTTTACTGCAGTATTTACAAGGACTACAAACAACAGACTGGTTCCGTAAAGATTACATGCCATAGACTACATGTTTACGAGGCGGGTTCCAGAGGGAATTTTTGGTGCTACCAGAAAAAAATACCGCACGGCAGCGAGCTGGATACTCACCGGAATGACGTCACCCGGCAGCGTATCATTTTTACTTCCCGGACGCGCGGCGGAATCGGCCAATGACGTGCTCCAATTTGCTCATGAATATTTATGAGGTGTAGTAAGTTTATTTACTACACCTCATAAATGTAGGTCAGCTCGACTACCTCCCTCCGCTTCGCGTCGGGAGGTAGTCGAGCTGACCTACACCTCGGGACCAGTAATTCCCACTACTTCCCCTCAAACCATGCTGTATTTGTATAATACAATGTTTTCTAGCTTTACAAATTGGTTACCTGTTAATAATATTCACTGATATTATACCATTAAATCGGTGAAATCTAGGAGGAATGAAACATTTCAAATACAAAAGTAGTCATTCTTTTGGTCAGTAGAAAGCACAGAAGTATAATATATATGAGGTAACCAGAAAACGTAGAGTCTTCTTTAATATTAGACTATGGTTAGGGAGGTCAGCGTATTGGGGTCGATCGTCATTTATATCTGTTTGCGTGCAAAAGTGCGTTGCAAACTTGCGCTGTTTTACCTTTTTCTAAAGCTCAAAAAATTACTCTGATGAGGTGATTTCAGAGAGAAAAGATGGATGTTTCCAATGATATTTTTCTTTTTGATGGTCGGCGTATACAAAAAAGTGAAATCTGGTGTTGAAAACGATGCCTATTTTTGGAAAGTTGTGATCGCAGTCGCCCAGAAAGTGGCCATCTTGTTTTTAGCACGTGACATTCACTCATGTTTTGTGACGAGATTTGCCGAGATTTGGTCGGATAAAAATAGAAATGACATCATCGTAAAGACGAAGAAAATCTCTTTCGACTCATACCACGAACATACGTTCGTTTGTGTTTTGCCTTCCGATTTTGGAGATCTTTTCAGACGAAATAAAGGTACAGATTTTCATGATTTTGGGGCTGCTAAATCGTTAAAAATCTCACATAAGGAGTTCATGAAAGACTAAAAAAGGGGTAGTTTCTGAAAGGGTGGAATTTCAGGAGTTTGTGTAACTTGTTTTTTTTGTATGTTTCCCGTGACGCTTTTTGACGCCGGGGGGTTTTGTTGTCGGGGTGCCTTCGGCAAGGTGATTAAAATATGGCGGCGGTGTCACAATGGCTGCCTATTCCTTCCCCCATGCTGTATGCATTATGAAGCAATAATGCTGCGATTACTGGGGTAACTTTTTGGTGACTGATTGCTTTATTGGTGAAATTTACATTATGACCAATACTCTTTCCATGCACTTGCATGTCAACTTTATTTATTATGCCTGAGGCTGAATATATACATTGTAGTTTTGTACATCTCTGCATGAGGCAAAAAAAAAATGAAACCTACATATTGGTAAATTTTGTCTGTCATGAAGGACTTCCATACTTTAAAGATATCCTTCCGCAAAAAGTTCAAAAGCCTTTTTTTGGCCATTATTAATACTTTCAACACGCAGTTTGGTGAATTTTAATGCAAGGTTTCCATGCTGGTTCAACCTTAATTACGACAGCTGCGCGTGCGAGGAAATCTACACATAGGCCTACCAGCTATTTAAAAGACTACTCCATTAAACTTTAAAGGGGACCTGAGAATACTAATTAAAGATGATATGATCTCATCTAAATGAACTTGAAAATGTTTTCCAGACCCTTCTCAAATATTTTGAGCTGCTTTGGAGTTTTTTTGTTTTTTGTACATCCCGCACCATGCCCGCGGAATAATTAGGGCCGGGCATGCCCCTTTAAAGGACCCTAACTTTACCATACTTTAAGGTATACACTTATAATTGGTACCATTAGTTTTCTTTTTGGAAGCTCTTTCCAATGATACCAAGTTTGTAATATTTGGACACATAAAACCCAAAACTGCCGACCACCCTACTATGGTATAATCGCGTCGTAACATCCGCGGTTTATTTTATTCCAATACTAACTTACCCAGCAACACAGCTATACATCTACTTACTGCAACGAGCCCGTCCTTTCCGAAACACAAATTTAAGCAATGTAGCGTGTCACTCTTCCTCATGCTTCGATACATTTCCCCGCAACAGCAACTTGACCATCCTTCATGACTTCACAAATGACTTTATGTACATACATGTACCCCTCCTTAAAATAATTTTTACCCTTAACTTTCGCCCGCTTGCTAAATGCTAATTTTGTCCCCGCATTAAGAATTTAAATCCACCGCCTTTGGCAGTCGCGTCGTCGACATTGTGCATGTATTTGTCCGGGTCGCCGTGCGTTATACACGTAATGTTTGTGTACTTGAACGTAAAGCTTGACCGAGGTAATGGCGTCGCCATGCCGTTGCTAAGGTGGGCGGGGCTTATGGTCAAATCCGGATCGGTCTATTAAATAACGTGCAACTTACAAAGCTTTATAAGTTAAGAAATCAATATAAACCGCGAGATCTTAGAAACTACACGCAGTTTGTCCGAAAATCGTTGCCGAAAAACTACGCGTAATATCCGATTTCCAACCGTCCGACTTTCCTCAACCTTTTAGCGGCGCGGCGTAGCCGGGAGGGGGGGGGGGGGGGTGTGGGGTGCACGCCCCGCCCCCTATTGTAATCATGGTTAACTGGTTTAATAGAAATTGCCCCCCCCCCCCCCCCCACACACACACACACACACCCAGTCATGTAAACGGGTGCAATCGTGGACCTCCCATTGTTCCTCTTTTGTTTATACTCTAACTTTTTCGGAAGGCCTCCCATTGGTTTTGTACACGATTTTCAATCGTGGACGTTAGGTCAAACGTGGACCCTTTGTCTACGCTCGAATTCTTTTGTCCTAGGTCCACGATTGCCGGCATATACAAACTCACACACACACACACAAAGTCGTACTTCCCCAATACGTCCGAGGACAATGCTTTGTGTTTCCTATTGTTCCCTCAATATAACCAACCCCCATAGACTAAGCACGTATCCTTACGTTCGAGGACCGATTTCAACAAAAGACTCTACGTTCGAGGACTGAAAGGTTTCTTTGTGTTTCCTTTCTTCTCTTGTCCTCGGAGATATATACAGTGCACGTACACAGTCATGTAAACGGGTGCAATCGTGGACCTCCCATTGTTCATCTTTTGTTTATACTCTAACTTTTTCGGAAGGCCTCCCATTGGTTTTGTACACGATTTTCAATCGTGGACGTTAGGTCAAACGTGGACCCCTTTGTCTACGCCCGAATTCTTTTGTCCTAGGTCCACGATTGCCGGCATATACAAACTCACACATCAAGCAGCCCCACTCACCACTCTCCTCCATATGGAGAGAGAGCCATGGCTACGCCGCTGTAAACTTTCAACCCCAAAAGTATTTTCGTCAATGATTTCAGACAAACGAAGCATTTCCAAGGTATTTTCGTGTACATTATTATCCTACTTTTAATGATCTTTCCAACAATTAGCAATTTTAGGACGAAGCATTTCCCCTCCAATGTAATGTGCTTCCTTTAACGGGCCGTTACTAAACAATTTTGAACAGATATTTTGTGAAGTTAGAAATAAGGAGTTACAAAAAATCTGGCAAAAAAGTCAGAGTAGTTATGAAATTATATTTTCTGAGACAAAAAGGACTTGGAAGAGGACAATAGACAAATAAGAATGTAGTGTACACGATTGGTAATCCATTTTTTTTTCACTGAATATTACGAAATACCTCACAAGACTGTAAGTTAATAGTAGTCACAATCATCCTGTGAAATGATGGCACCAGGTGTGCTGTCGTTGTCAAGAAAAGTGAGAATTTATATCGTTTTCTAACGATTTCCAACTGGAAATCGTTGGAAAACTGCCCTGTAGCCTCTATTCAAAAAACAAGGCGCGCGTGGCTACCCGAACAAAAATAGAAGCCATTTTTACGGTGGTGCTGCGCTCGCGTGCAGGCTGCCCGCGTTCTTTATTTTGAGTCGCGTGCACATTTAGGCAAGTTGTAAACACCCTAGTGGTCGAAGCTGCGTCGAGCGCGTGCGTAAAACACGCACGCGAGCGTGGTGCCACCGCAGTAAATGCTTCTTATTTTGGTCGCCGAATTAGTCTATAGAATTAAAAAGAGTAGATGGGCAGCGCGCACAGACGCGCATTCTGCCATGGGCAGCGCCATTTTTCAGGGCGTGGGGCGACGCATATTATGACGATACGTTTTTTAACATTAAAAAGGTTTTCAAACTGCGCTGCTGCAGTTTGTCACAGCAATAAAAGACGACTGGGAAGCCGATATTATTTTACTGTATTAATTTTAATCTGTTTGACGCAATGTGTGAATAAATGTTTTCGATTACTTATTTTTATTGAGTGACGTTCTCACTCTCGGTGGTGTGCGTCGCCCCACGCACTACAGTGCGTAGAGCGTCCATGAGAACGGGGAAATTTGTGAACCATTGATCTCCATTATGGCACCGCGTCTAAACGCCGTCCTGCGTGCGCGTTTTAAACAAGGGTAAAGAACGAACGTGACGCGACTGCGTTGTGTGTGCTTTCAAACGGAGTTTTTGAAAAAGTGGAAGACTTTTTTTCTTTAATTCCTAATTATCGTGGGGAAAAAATGGATTTCGCAACCGAATTGGTCAAAATAGACAAGAACAATGGTTAATGTGTGCGCGGCAGTGAACTGTCCGGAGAAGGATGGAAACTTGAGTCGGGAAATATCCTTTCACAAGTAAGTTGATGATTATTTAGCCCAGGTTGGACTCCTTAGTATCTCCAATACATTGCGCTATGCAACGAAGTAAGGACGTCCACCCTGGGCTAATGATTATTATTTAACGGTGCGTCTATAACGTTGATATCAATGTACATGTATAACGTTACAACTAGTCTAAAGCAAAAGGCTATAATGCACAGAAACGAAACGTCTTTAATAACACAATTAAAAATACAGAAATGTATACGAGGGGCGGTCGCTTATAACCTACTTATTGGCATTCTTGATAGGAAAGGCCTGGTAACTACGGTAGCTGTGCATGTGTGAGTTTGTATATGCCGGCAATCGTGGACCTAGGACAAAAGAATTCGGGCGTAGACAAAGGGGTCCACGTTTGACCTAACGTCCACGATTGAAAATCGTGTACAAAACCAATGGGAGGCCTTCCGAAAAAGTTAGAGTATAAACAAAAGAGGAACAATGGGAGGTCCACGATTGCACCAGTTTACATGACTGTGTGCGTTTGGGTGCGATTGTATAGCTATTCAAATCGTGGACCTTTAACAAAGAGGACAATAGGGTCCACGATTGTGTCAAGGTCCACGATTGAAAATCGTGTACAAAACATATGGGAGGGCTTCTGAAAAAGTATAAACAAAAGAGGGACAATAGGAGGTCCGCGATTGCCGGTATTTACACATGGGTGTGTGTGTGTGGGGGGGGGGGGGGGGGGTGTATTAAACCGTCTTCCCGTTTTAACAGCAGCAATCAAGGCAGTCAAGGGAGACCGAGTGTGACATAAGCTCACAAAAACACCCTGTTCAAAAATCATTCCCTGATGAGCCTTTTAGTTGTGCCTTATAGGATGAAGGGTTGTTTATAATTAGTTTTCCATATTTCCCAGCGAGTTTTGTCTTGACCTTTTACTTTCTAATTGTGCTCCATTTTGTAATAAATTTGTGTTACATTTGAATGAACCTCGATACATTTTCTCTTTGTGAGTGTTCAGTGTATAAAATAATACAATGGGTGCTCAGAATTAAAAATACGATGTCATTTCAGAATAATATTCAATACGATTATTAAATGTGTACTATACAAGTACTGCTCTATGACTTACACTTACAGGTCTGATAAAACTAAAACAATTCCCTTTGTTTTTACTGATTTTTGGGGGAGCGCTTAAACTCCCCATGACGTTAGGCTAAGAATGTTTTCAATAATCCACTTAAATTTCAGACTGAGTACATAAAGCGAACACACAGTGCGCCGCCATTGCGCGGCCGCGCATTCGTCCACGAACACGACGTGGTGTCCTATACAGGAATTCGCCGACGCCATTTTTACAGTGGTGCCGCGCTCGCGTGCAGGTTGCGCGCGTTCTTCAATTTCAGTCGCGCGCGCATTTTGGCAAGTTGTAAGCACCTTGTTGGTCGAAGCTGCATCGAGCGCGTGCGTAAAATACGCACGCGAGCGTGATGCCACCGCAGTAAATGCTTCTAATTTTGGTCGCCGAATTCGTCTATACAGGAATTCGCCGACGCCATTTTTACAGTGGTGCTGCGCTCGCGTGCTGATTGCGCGCGTTCTTTAATTTCAGTCGCGCGCGCATTTTGGCAAGTTGTAAACACCCTGTTGGTCGAAGCTGCGTGGAGCGCGTGCGTCTAACACGCACGCGAGCGCCTCGCCACCGCAGTAAATGCTTCTAATTTTGGTCGCCGGATTCGGCACCACTGTAAAAATGGCGTCGGCGAATTCCTGTATAGCTCCATGGTCCTATCCAGTCTATATAATGGAGATCAATGTTGTGAACACTCAATGGCGCGTCTGTACGCGCTGCCCATCTAGTCTTTTTAATTCTATATCTATGAAGGCTATCATCCGCCCGACGATTGAAAATGAGCGCCGTTTTTCTCTCGCTTTTTTCGCCATCCAACAACGCAGAACTTTGAACAGGTCAGTGGAACGATATTTCCTATAAAATACTAACCCCCAAATCCGCCCATTTTTGAAAGTTGCAACAATGACCAATCATGTACACTACATTTAAAGACGTTGCGTCCATAAAAAGGAATCTTAGGAAATGTTCACTCACGAATCGGCTTCTCCTTCGTGCAGTTCAGCATCTTGAGTAGGCCGTTCAAGTTCTCTCCTTCTTCCACCACCGCCGGTAGTTGGAAGTAAACGGGCGTGTAGGGCCGGGGAGGTGGCCGTGTGTTGAGGCCACCGAGCAGTAGCTCCGTACAGTAGCAAGGGTCTGGGTACGGCAGCACCCATTTCATGAAGCCGGTGGAGTCCGGTTCCTGCCCAATGTAACACACCCGGACCCGCTGCGCATGAACCTTTATGACGACCCAGAAAACTGTTGGTTAAGAAATAATTGCTGAATTATATAAATGCTCTCATTAATGTTGTAACTGTCGTTTTGCACCAGTCACTTGCTATTCGAAACTTACTCAAGTTGATCGAGGCTACCGGTATATTGTAGTATCATATTCAGTCAATATTGTATTATATTTTTCTAAAATAAGGCATCCACACTGTGCTCTAACATCTTTATAAAAAGGCAAAAAATGAAGATTGACACAAAGCTGTTATTTCCGTGCTTTTAGAGTGTATCACACCCTGACAGATACATTTTTAAAATGAACTGCTAATTCGTTACAAGCTTTTCAATCAGACATCCCACAAAAACAATCAACAGACGGTAAGTTACGATATGTTAAAAGTCCGTTCCGGTCTCGTCCACACAGGTTGGGAGGGGAAAGTTCATTAAATTTAAATTTATAGTCAGCGCACAGACGTAACATCTTAAAGTGAGGAATGGGCTCTGTGTGTTGAAAATGGAGTAGGCCTATGTGTCAGTTTGTTCCGTGTATTTTTTCGGGCAGCTTTTTGATCGTTCTGCTCTCACTCATCAAAACCCGTCATTTTTTCTGTACAACTTTGTTGTACAAAAATTATCATCTGAAAATTTGAACTAAAAATCAATGAGAATGGAACTTACCAACTGCGAACAAAGACATAAGAAGTTGTTTCGTCATCGTGACTATCGTCAAGCAGGGCTTCGTTCCTTCGATTTCGTTATAAATTTTGTGTCAAGTCCATGAGCGCCGCCGATGATTAATGCGCGATCGCTGTTGGCTCGCTGCCGTGGATGTGAGGGGCTGTACTGAATAACAGCCTTTTTATCATAGACACAATTGGTCATCATCGTGGGCGGAGTTTGTTGCACAAGGATCACCGCTATTAGGTTTTATGCGCACGCGCTAGTTTCAGTCTTCTGATGAGGTCACACAAAAAATACGTATTAATGAATGACCTCTCTCTTTGCTTGGATCCCACTGTTGTGATTTTGTTTTCCAATATCTTCAAGAAATCTCTACTGAACAGTTAAAGGAAACATGATTTAGGATTTATATTGCATTATTCCTGCTTAAAACAATAAAGTATTATCTTGACAATGATATTTTGTGTCCAGAGACAATTATTTCCCAGATTAAATATGAGAAAAAAATTCTTGAAAATGTTTGTCCAAGCTACTCCGCCCCCTGAGTGGGACCCTCATTAACATAAGTGTGTGACGTAGATCGAGGCACATTACATATTCTGCTCGAGCCGGCCCCAGTCATCACGTGTATGCATTGAGTGTACATACTTCGTCCAAAATCTAAGCAAAATATAGTGTTTTTCGGCCATGCCGACAAGGTGTGTGGCTGCTGGGTGCAGCAAAACAACGAAGGCTGGGGTAAGCCTTCATTTATTTCCAACTGATGCGAAATATCGGAGAATTTGGACGGCGAAAGTGTAGGTGACAAGAGCGTTATGTAGCGACCACTTTGAGCCGTCGTGTTTCGATACTGGTATTTTCAAATCATGGGATGACCATTAAAATATGCTCAAGTCCACTGCTATCCCAACAAAGTTCCCAGATGTGAGGAGCCTTCGCTAAAACGGAAAAAAATCAGGGTAAGTTCGATGTTAGTTGTTGCAACTTACGAAATTGCACGTGTAGACCTAGTGTACGTGTGTATACGATGTACATGCGTCATTTACCGGGTCCAGTCGATCCATGAATTTCGGTGCCTCGGTCTACGTCACGAACAGCGCCCTCAATTTGAGTCTCAACAAATTCCAAAAAGGGGGGGTCAATTTTTGGGCGGCAAATAATCACACTAAAACTTCACTTGAACCAGTTTGGCTTTTAATTCACATTTAATACATATAAATGAATTTATTCATGAAATAAAATGTGATCCGGCCAGTTTGAGAAGCATGTTTCCTTTAAGGATTATTGGTTAGACACTACTTCTGCATGTTAGTGTTGTACACTGTAGTTGGGATGATTTTTGTCTGGCTTACTACGTCTGCAGCACTACTAGATGTATAATTTACATTGCTTGATTCAGTAGCATCTTGTAATCGCTAGATTTAGTTTTTGTCTGTGAAGAGGGCATTGCAGTTTCCATGCAAGAAGAGACCGGAAACAGGACTACTGTCAGAGTCAAAAACATCAGCCAATCGATCAATGACATCTCTGTTTTGTACATCTTTTACCTTTTTTAACCTCAAGCAATTTGGATACAGTTTGTATTCCTTGACTTTTTGCTTTGCGAAGATGGCCTCCTTTTGTTTGACAAAATAGACAGGCAGAAAGTTCAGTAGACAAAGGCCTTTTTAAGCTAAAAACAGGATCCATTGCAGTTGCCTTAAACTTAAAGTGTTTATATTTTCTGTGTGAGTGGGTATGTTGTTTACCGAGTTATATGTACCAACAACAAGAGCAATAAGTCGAACTACAAATTGCAAGCACTTAAACCACGAACAAGAAATCTGAATTCCAATCTGGACATAGAGCCTACGTGAAATTTCTGTTGTTCTCGTCAACAAATTTGCTACAGTTGTTTTGTCATAATGTTTGCAAATGTTGCAGTTTTACCAAGATTTTTCTGCCAGGGGTGGGATACCACCATAAGTTTTTACTGTGAAAAGCATTTTCAAAATGTCCACTTTTTCCCTTACTCTTTTCTAGTAATTAATAACATGTTCGATACAAGCCCCTCGCTGCTGAATCACATCTACCACCCTAACATTAATGTTGTTGAAAACTCTCTCCAACATGTCTCTTTAAATTCTCCTTATTTCTCTCCTGATGTTTCTTTCAGTCTCTCAATTGTGTCAGGGTTGTCCTGGTAGACTCTCTCCTTCAGGTAACCCCAGAGGAAGTAGTCTGTGGGGTTCAGGTCGGGGATATGGGGGGACATGGGTTGTAACTTTAATGTTAGGGTGGCAGCTGTGATTCAGCAGCGAGGGGCTTGGATCGAACATGTTATTAATTACTAGAAAAAATCAGGAAAAAAGTGGACATTTTTAAAATGCTTTTCACAGTAAAAAATTACAGTGGTATCCCACCCCTGGCAGAAAAATCTTGGGAAAACTGCAACATTTGTAAAAATTATGACAAAACAAAAAGTGTCAGTTCTTTTCGGGACCACCCTGTACTTGTTGGTTTTTAACCATCACGCAGAAAAGTACAAGTGGTTTTTTTTCTTCTCGATATTATTGTGCAAAAACTCAACCATGCAGAAGGTCTAAATTTGTTTGGTGGTGTGTTTTTGTGTTGCTTTTGTTTTATGTTGGCCAACTATAACAGGCTACATCATGCAGATCATTTTTATTGCAATTTCAACCAAATATCCCCCACACTCGCATGTTTATGTGTTGTAGTTGGGCAAACATCAGACAGAGGTAGTAGTACCATGTGTACGTTTGAGAACTAGTTACTTTGAAGGCCTACAGAATCAAATGCTGAATGAAAGTAGAGAATTTGGCATGATGAACACAAGTACATGTACGGGTTCGATTACTCAGTCATCGTGGCATTGACACAAATCGTGGTTTATGCAGTCTAGAAAACACACATTGTCAAATGCCAGGAACCTCTGATACCATCTGTGTGTTCATCTGTGTGTACTAAACAGTAAATCCAGTCACCAGAACACACTCACAGACCACTGAACATATGAATTTGTTGTGTTCACTTAAGCTCAAACCTCTGTGCCGCGGAGCCCATTTCCGGGCGAAAATCCGCGTAAAATGACCCGTTTTTTCGACGTTTCGAGTCATAGTTTGATAACCATGCGGTCTTTTTCACCGGGTTAAACGGTTCTATACGATTTAACTCTTTGTCGTTCTCGTGATATAAATACATATATTTTATCTTGAAAAAAATCCACGTACTTTTGGCTTTGAAAATGTGAACTTTTCATCATTTTTCTGTGTAAACGCACCGATTGAGCTCCCTCGCGTCGACTCTTTTGACTTTAACTCCTTACTGGAGTATCGAATCGTACGGGGTTAAACGGAATCGAATAGCTTAGACCCTCCTCTTTCCTTACATGTAAAACCTGTTATGATTGGTTGAAAAAAACCTACGTACTTTTCACAAAGAAAATAGTGGCCAATGACAACTTTCGATCGATAAGGCATTGTTCGAGACTTACATCGATCTACCATTGCTTACTACGCGTTACATGATCTTGGACTCTGCTCATCACCCGTTTACAAGACAGATTTTCTTCGATTTTACTGTAACTAAGACATTTAAGAAATATCCATTTGTGAATCAGTTATCTGGGATTAAAACTGTGTTCTTTTGAGGAGTTAATTTCATTTTGAAATAATGTAAATTTGGAACTGAATACTGTTCATTCAAGGCAGCTACAGAAATATGTGATGCAAAGAACGTACACTTGTTTATTGGGCCGTACCATTTTGTATGTGGGGAGTAATATATGCATGTACACCCACATACGTATGTCTTTTCCAAAATAATTGAGATTTTGTGTTGTTTAGAAAATTAAACAATTACTAAACTTAACTATATCTTTGTTTCCTACTTGCAGCTATAAACCAGTGCCTGTGTTTATGCATGCCCTCGTGCAAACATGTTTTGTTTTACCCATTTTGTGAATGGAGTGTGCCGGGCCACATTTCAGGGCCGAACGCACAGCTAGGGCTAGACTTGGTTCCAAGTCTGTGATCGTGGTTTTTGTCGGCCTGATAGCCAATACAATCACAGAATAGTGCCTGAAATAGCGCCCTCTTGCGTCCTTTTGTGAGTTAACCTTGGATCACGATCACAGACTTGGGAATGTCGTTCATTGGTTTTGTACACACCCTATGGCGAAATTAGTCCAAAAGTGGACGGAACAAGCTGATTGGTCGGAATCGCCAAAAGTCTTCTATAACATGAATATTCAAACCAGGAGAATTACTGGACGATTCCACTAATCAGACGAACCGTTAGAAGCCACCTAATCGGGCGGTACAGCGCTCGCGCGCGCTTCATAGACGTGCTTAGTACATAATTATAAGGCTCGTGTATATTTTGGAGCGTGTTTGCTTTTCACCTATTGGTCAAAGGCACAATGTGTGCGCGCGTATAACGAGCGCGCGTGTATGGTACCGGTTGACGCGTTTTTCGTCTAGTAACAAAAACTAACAATCACGTATTTAAATCAAAAAATTAGCTGGCCTGACGTTTCGAACTTAAGCAAGTTCTTTCTCAAAGGTGAATGACAGAGTACAAGAAACAAACATGTAGGGAACACACATGCATGAGGGGGTGGGTGGAGAAACACAAAAGAGGGATGCAAAGGAGCATGGCAGATAGGCAGTGGGTAAACATCAAAGGGAGAGGAAAGGACAGCCAGGAAGACAGGAACAAAGAGGTGTGATTAGGGTAAGGATGGAGGAGGGGAGGGATTAAGATGAAGGTTGAAGCTGGGGAAATGGACAAAGGAGTGTGGTTAGGGGGGGGGGGGGTTTGAATTGAAGGTGGTAATAGGGCAAGAAAAGGAACAAAGAGAAGTGGCAAGGATAAACAGGAAATGGAAAGACAACACCATTTGGCCAAGAGACCCCAAGAGGGTTATGCCAGGAGGATAATCTGTAAACAAATGACAATGGGGGAAACATTTTTTAAGTTAATCATTTCCTTCCTGGATGTTGAGACCATGTGGTTGAATAGTCCGAAGACGTTTCATCCAAACTTTCTCTCGGCTGAGCGAACTGAGTCCTTGCGGTGGCGAAGTGATTCTATGCCCTGTAGAATCATATCAGAAATGGAATGGTTAGGCAAGTTGAAGTGATGACCAACAGGGGTGTCCATTTTCTTGGTGTTCACAGTCGACCGATGGCCATAGAAACGCTTTTTGAGCGTGTTCTTGGTCTCCCCGACATACTGGATACCACAAACCCTGCAAGAAATGAGATATATGACATTAGAGGTGTTGCAAGTGATGTTGCCATTGGTTCTGTGAGTAGTTTATTTTGGTATTTTTTCTACTAATATAAGATCTAATATGATTTAGCTATAGGTTTTAAATACCATTACGTGCCATTTTGTGCCAATTATCATACAAAATTGAGACTGAACAGACTGAGTGTAACAGAACACTGTATTGTAACCTATTGGTAATGACGCGGCCTACACGGTTGTTGTGTCCTTCTGGTTGGCCATCTCTATAGGCCTCCGTTTTATTATGTAAATTTAGTTATGAATACATGAATATCCCATATCACGAAAGGGTCAAGTCCGAGATCGCGAGCCCGATCGCGAGTGGTAATGACGTTTAGCGTGGCTGATGCAATCTCGGACTTGAAATCAAGTCTAAGCTAGGGCCAGCGTTAATCCAATTTAATAACCCTATAGACCTCTGTAGTATACTCTACGCGCGAGATTTAAACTGTGAAATTAAGTGAACAAAAGTGGGGTTAACAAATTCATATGAAATCCCCGAAAAAAAACGTTATTTTACAGTAATAAATTCAAATAGAAACAGTCGGAAATACCTCTGAAACCTTCTCATAGATTTCCAATACAGGGCATTGGAAAAGCCTGAAAACATTTGCAGAAAAAGGATATGATTTCTGGCTTTTATATCGTGCTGTTTTTCTACTGCACCGTGCATGTGTCGCTTCAAGTCTGGTGCCTTGTAACTTGACCTTGAGTGTGTGTACGTACCTGACTAGTCTGAAATCCCATAGTATTGTGCGGTAAGTGGACATACAAATATTACAGTACCATACTATTTAGAGAATATTGCGATATGTTTATGATGTCGTCTGCTATTTTCCTTGTCGGATTTGTGGGTTAATTTTCAAGGGGAAGGACTCATAATTCAGCTTGGTAACGTATATTTTTAAATTCGGGGCACATTAATTGGGTATAAAAAGTATGTTACACCTTTCTACTAAAAAATGCCTCTTCATGTCACTTTTTAAAAATCTCGCCTAGACTATTTGTGCATGTGGTTACGTGTAACATTTTATTGCAGGTCATGGTGAAATAAAACTGCAGAGAAGCAAATGGTTTTAATAATTCTTTTTTTTAATCGTATAATTTAGTTTGGCAATAAGACTACTTTAGTCTAAAAATAAACCTCATCAGTGGTAGGTTCCAGTTTTTGAACAAGTACCCCAAATTAGGTTAAATTGATATATGTTCCTAACCTTTATTTGAATAAACCTATTTAATATTTGGGGGAATTCTGGCAAATAAGACCACTATAACCCCAAAATACAGCTTTTTAACCTCGGTTTTTGGATTCAGCACACCAACATTTGCTAAAATTGCATTGCTACCAACGTTTATTTTAAAGTGACATTTTTACCTAAAAATGCAATTTTAAAGACTAATTTGGGGGTTTGGGGCCGGTAATACAACTTTAATCTAAAAATACAGTTTGATAACAACAATTTTTGGATTCAGCACCCCCAAATTAGGTAAGATTGATATGATACCAGTTTCCATTCAAAAATACCTTTTTGTACTAAAATAAGCATTTTAAAACTATTTTCTGGGTTTTGTTTGCCTATAAGACCCCTTTAATCTCAAAATACAGTTTGGTAAGAATGATGTTTGGTTTCAGCACCCCCAACTTAGGTAAGATTGATATATTAGCAGTTTCTAATAAAAAATACCTTTTTGTACTAAAATATAATTATACGCATTTTAAAACTATTTTCTGGGTTTTGTTTGCCTATAAGACCCCCTTTAATCTCAAAATACAGTTTGATAAGAATGATTTTTGGATTCAGCACCCCCAACTTAGGTAAGATTGATATGTTACCAGTTTCTATTCAAAAATACCTATTTTTGTACTAAAATAAGCATTTTAAAACTATTTTCTGGGTTTTGTTTGCATATAAGACCCTTTTAATATCAAAATACAGTTTTTTTAAAACGATTTTTGGATTCAGCACCCCCAACTTAGGTAAGATTGATATGTTACCAGTTTCTATTCAAAAATACCTATTTTTGTACTAAAATAAGCATTTTAAAACTATTTTCTGGGTTTTGTTTGCATATAAGACCCTTTTAATATCAAAATACAGTTTTTTTAAAACGATTTTTGGATTCAGCACCCCCAACTTAGGTAAGATTGATATGTTACCAGTTTCTATTCAAAAATACCTATTTTTGTACTAAAATAAGCATTTTAAAACTATTTTCTGGGTTTTGTTTGCCTATAAGACCCCTTTAATCTCAAAATACAGTTTGGTAACAACAATTTTGGATTCAGCTCCCCCAAATTAGGTAAGATGGACATGTTACCAACTTCTACTCAAAAATGCTTCTTCTTGCCTTAAAACAAGCCCGTTTTTGAAATCTTGCCTAGACTATTGTGATCTCAGTGAAAAAAGTCCATTGCGAGTTAATTATTTAGATTTATGGAACAGTTTGGCAATTGTAAATGTAAAGTACCGTAAAATTGGCATATCGATTGGAAAGAAACGTTTATTCAATTAATGACATCAGTGCACCGGTTCCGCTCTACTAACCCCAATATGCTTCTAAAGCTGTTTTTCAGAGAGGGGGAAACCTTGTGTGGACGTGAGCAAGTCCACATAAGGTTCACTCTTTCTGCTTCGAGTATGCAAGGCGAGAGCACGTACAGACACACTTAAATTGAAGTCGAAGGTCTTTTTATTAGGTACACGCACCGTATTAAACGTTACAATGGGGTACTGTGGGGTTGTCATGAGCTGGCAAAATTACATGCTTGCCCTGTCAGCTACAAAAAAAAGTAAGCAACAGGTAAGTCTCATCTTTGTGGTATATATATCTAATAAGCCAGTTCGGTATTTCGAAGGTCAAACGTTATTCGGGATAAAATTGCTAACGTAATTTCACGCGATGTTACGCGAATGCCCATTCAGGGGTGCGTTTTGGCGGTTATAAACAGTCATAACCAAGAACTGGTTCGGTTGTTTCTTGTCGGTGAATTTCTTTGGGAATTTTAAATAGGCGAGAATTACGCACCAAAATGAAATACCCAAATTGGCAAAATAATTAACCAAAGAGAAACAACAGAACCAGTTTTCGGTTATGACCGCCAAAACGCACCCCTGATTCAATTTAACACGTGTGCGTCGTGCGACCACCTTGAGCGTATGGCATATACGCGCGCGTTATGTCACGGGTCAATCGGGATAACTAGAGTCATTGTGCAGATATAAATGCGAAGTTAAAATACCGAACTGGCTTATATTGTGCAGTCAATCGATGAAGTTTCCGTGTACCACCCCTTTAAACGTTGAAGTGCCGATGCATGACCCTTGGCAAGTCTGTTGAAGTTCTCTTCAAGCATTGGTCCAACCAGGGTCCAACTTTACAGTCTGAAAATAGAATACAAATTATATCATGAATAATTATCTTTGCGAGGCAGTAGGCAGGTTCACTTCATTCGAATGCACAAGTGGTACGCTTCTATTTGCAGATTTCATTATTTATGAAATTTATTCAAAAATTAGGCTTTATGGCTCCCTTTATGCTCGAAACTGTTTTGTATTCTTCCTGAAGGTCCTTGGGAAGTATATAGTACACACACATACATGTAGGTGACACACACCCAAGCAAGTGACCTGTTGCACACACCATGGAGGAAGGAACACTAACTCTTCCTCCATGCACACACTGTATCAAAATTTATTAATATATGTCTGCCTACTGAATGAAGCCACACCCCCCTCTAAGACCCCACACAGGAGCCAATTAGCATGCCCAGAGGGTGAATGACTAGCAGGGATTGTTTATTAGGGCATGGATGTAGTGTGAGGGGGATTATAAACAAAGGAATCCAGTCACAACACTGTGAAAGCCACTGAAATGGGTTGCGACAGTTATAGTGTACCACTGATGGTGCCAAGTGCAACAAATAATCCATTATATTTCTTATTATTATTATTATTATTATTATTATTATTATTATTATTATCATCAAATTTCTGACAATGTCAAGGGTTGTGGAAAAAACTGTACAGTTCATCTCGAACCACGTACTCCCCGGTTGAAAAACAAAGGCTTAAAATATGAATTATACACTATAAATTAAAATGAAATAAACTAAAAAGTAAGTTAAAACAGGAAGTGAAAAACATAAAACAACGCTAAAATTGTACAATAAAAAATAACAAATACATGTATTATTTAAACTAGAAATTAAAAGGTTTAAAAGAGAATTTGTAAACACATTCAAAGAGTGAAAATAAAATAGTAAGATAAACATGGAAAAAAAGAGATTAAATCAAAGTGTGATCAAACAGATTTTACGAGATAATAAAGTGATAATATAAGTAAATTAAAACAGAAAGTGGAAAACATTAAGTAACGGAAAAACTACACAATAAAAAATACATGTATTAAACTAAGAAGTTAAAACATTAAAAAGGGAACTTTTGAACACATCCAGGGACGTATTTTGGATGACATGTTCAGGCAGACTATTCCATTCATTTGCTGTACGGAGTAAGTAGGAATACTTAAAACAATCTGTCCGGGCAAAAGGAATGTTCAGTTTTAGGCTATTATCATTTCGCCCAACTACTGAAATTTCGTTTTACGAGTCCTAACGTTTTGATGGACTTAGTATAAATCTCACGGCAATGGTCGTTTCAGTTTAATTTGTTTATCATTTATCGTGACTACTAAATATCTCTCACAGTTTGTGGTCGATAACATATTATTTCAAATATAATAAAAATGCTGGCAAAAATTGCATTTTCTTGACATACTCATGACCTTACACTTGTCGATGTTAAAATTCAATTTCCATTGATCTGACCATTTGCAAAGTGAATTCAAGTCGGATTGTAAAATCTCAATGTCGCTATCAGTGGCAATGGGCCGATATAAAGCACAATCATCTGCATATAAACGAATAGTGGAATGAATATTCTCTGAGATGTCATTAATGAAACACAGAAATAACATTGGTCCGAGAATAGTACCCTGTGGTACACCCGATTTTACCTTGGACCATGACGAGAAATTTCCGCTCATGGACACTCTCTGTTCTCTATCTCTGAGAAAATTCATAATCCACTAAAAAATTTGATTCATTAACACCATAAGTGATAAGTTCTTTTTATGCATGCAGGAGGTCGTAACAAACTCTGTCAAAAGCTTTAGCAAAATCTAAGAAGATAATATCGACACTGTGCCCAGCGTCCAATTAATTGCGTATCACAAGAACGTTGGGCTCTAAAACCGTGTTTTGTTTCATCAAGAATATTGTTGTTATGAAGATGCTTGATAAGCCTGTTACAAACAATTCTTTCAAGGGTTTTACTCACGACTGATGTAAGTGAAATAGGCCCATAATTACTAGGATCGTCCCGTTTACCGTTTTTGAATACGGGAACCACAATGGCCCTTCGCCAATCATCAGGTACAATGCCTGCTTCTAGAGAGCCATTAAACAATTTAGCGAGCGAAGGTGCAAGGTACTCTGCTCCTTCCTTTAGAATTCTGGGAGAAATGTTATCAGGACCTTGACTTTTACTTACATCGATGTCTTTACAAACTTCGTACGGAGTGCACCGAATATCCCTCATCATGTTTACACTAGGCTCGGGATCGGCAATATGTTCTTCAACGTGAATATTGAACACCGAATTAAACTGGGAATTCAATGCCTCAGCCATTACTTCTGGGTTAGTGATTTTATCGCCATTGACAGTTAAACATTCAATAGAGGGGTTATCCGACTCACACGTCTTAATATAATTCCAGAATCTCTTAATTGGGATTACTGTCAATATCTGACACAATGTGATCGATATGATTTGCACGGTTACAAATGTATGTTTACATTTAACCTCGCGCCTGACGTCTTTGTATCGTGACCACTGCTCAGTTTGCTTAGACTTTTTGGCAATCTTAAAAAGTCTGTTACGTTTCCTGATTAATTGTTTAATCTCACCCGTAATCCATGGGGTGGGCTTACGTTTATCGCAAACAACCTTGTGGGGAACAGTGGAGTCAACTACATCAAAAAGTAAACTTTTCCAAGACAGCCAAGAGGACTGAATATCACCATATTTGATCGCATCAAGCAATTTAGATTGAGCAATCCTTAAGTTGTTCCGAAATTTGCCAAAATCAGCTTTCGAGTAGAAGTACATCTTCCTTTGTGCACTGGGAATCTGTTTCAACCCACATGGTCCATAAGTAAACAACCGGGTCAGCAGGTCAGGGTTGACACCTGGACCCAACATCGTTCCCATGGTGTCGAGCAGCGCCCTCACCGACACCACAGCTGCTCTCTCACCCTGGTATGGGATCATTTAAATGTGCAAGATTTTTGAACACGCATGCAAATTAGGCTCCCTGTGAGCGATGTATTCTGGGCACGTATAGTAGCCTGATGGCAATTCTTAAACTTCACATCTTCGTCGAATTCACAGCATAGGCTCTTTGGTACTAGATTGATTAGCTTGATTGTAAAATCGTGAAAAAGGCGGCAAACTACGTGCAGTTCATGGGTTATCAGAATGGTTGACATGGTTGATGAGCATCAACGAAGCGTCATTTATCTCAAAATGAAAAGGACAAAAAACAAAGTTACATACCCTTGTACGTGGCGCACACTCGAGGCAAATTACTAGTAGGCTTCGGACTTCCTCTTGTCAGTTTTGATAAAACCTAAAAAAGGGACAGGCTTTCGCCGGGGCAACAGGCCTCGGACTGCGGCATGGCGGGCGGCGTTTGCCGTTGGCACACAGGACCAAAAACCCGCCGTTTCGTTCGCAGCTGGAGCACTCTGACCAGGAGATCTGAGGAATCATTTGCTACAACCACTGCTACTACACGCACGCCAGTTTAGCGATGTTGACCCCGTGCATCCTCCACCGTTTTATAGACCTTCGTTCCACAACTTGACTTCGGCATATTGAGTCACTTCGTGTGAAAGCTACGGTGAAAGCAATTGCGGAAAATATTTTTTTGTCCACTGACTCTCCAGATGTGCGTCCCACGTTTGTCGCTTTTGGAACACAATTTAACTTCAAGATGCAAGTATCAGATTTGACTGGTGTATTTTTTGAGGAGCTGGGCGTCACTATTGCAGAAATTTCAGAGAATATATACTACTACTACTACTACAGAAAAGTCACTAACGTTAAAAAATACAAACAAAAGTTTCACTTTTGGCGCGGCAAACTTTCATCAAGAAATACAGTGGAATCACCAACTGTACGGTTTTAATTTCTCTATATGCTAATAAGTTAATGCTGTATTTTCACTATCCAATCAGGGCACGAGTAAGGAGTTCCCATCCCAGGGCTTACTACTATTGGAAACGAGGTTGAAAATGAAGTAAGCCATGGGAACGAGGTTGACCTGGACCTGATCCAGAATATCCGGAAAGTAGTGCATCGGGTTAGTATACGTAATTCCCCGCCCCCTTTTTTGTGCACGTTGTATAGGGATTGCTGAGGGGGTGTGGCCAGATTTAAGGAGCAAATTTGAGGATCAGGGTCAGTGTGGTCATAATAGATATGAGGATTATACAGAATGTACTGTTTATGGATTATGTAAAAGTTGGTTGCAATTATTATAATGTGAAGGTCAGTACAACAGGCACGTAATTAGGTGGTATATTGATGGGCATGAGGACTATAGATGCTTTTAATCACCCGACTGTACTTTAGGCTTGTATACTATAATTGGTCTATAAATTACATAGTTCATCGATGGGTTCGGATCAAGGAATTAAAAGGGTACCATGTCTGTGTTCCTCGAGTTCGGTATGTGTAATTTTTCTTTTGGAGAGTACTTCATCTGTGTTGGTACCGCTTGCAATGATTGTGTCGGGCCATCTTGTTCATATACACAGGGCATAGCACACCTACATTATGGGATAATATAACCTCTTCAATGAACATCACGATTACCCGGAAATTCCGTGTTCGTGTGAAAGAAACAACATCAAAATTAACCCAGTCGTGAATGGATTTAGTCAGTCATACGGTTGTACATCAGACTTATACTTCTGCCCAATTTAGAATTTCAGACCTGTAAATTCTCCAAGCTGAGGTTAAATTTTAGAACTAACAAGTTATAGGACCTCGATGAAGCCATGTAGGCCTTCAAAATATTTTCTGGTGTTGTGTTCTGGATACCGTCACCATTTGGATGCAATTCCAATGTTTGTGTTCTAATGAAGTCTGAATTATTTCCGTGCAGCAACACTAATTTCGACAAAATGCTTATTAACCTCTCTGCACAAATCTTATTACCAAATCAAATACAGCCTTAAATACTCATCCGCTCATTTCTTGCTCTTTGTATTGCTAATTTTACTCATTTCGCTGCTCATTTACTAATTTCGTTGCTCATTTGCTCATTTCTTGCTCTTTTTGTTGCTCATTTACTCATTTCGCTGCTCATTTGCTCATTTCTTGCTCTTGTTGTTGCTCATTTACTCATTTCTTGCTCTTTTTGTTTCTCATTTACTAACTTCTTGCTCTTTTGTTGCTCATTTACTCATTTCGCTGCTCATTTACTCATTTCTTGCTCTTTTTGTTGCTCGCTCATTTCTTGCTCTTTTTTTGTTGCTCATTTACTAATTTCTTGCTCTTTTTGTTGCTCATTTACTCATTTCGCTGCTCATTTGCTCATTTCGTGTTGACTTTTTGTTGCTTATTTACTGATTTCTTGCTCTTTTTTGGTTGCTCATTTACTCATTTCGCTGCTCATTTGCTCATTAGCTCGTTTGATGAAGAAAGGAGCAGCTACATGAGCAAATGAGCAACAAAACTGAGCAAAAAATGAGCAAATAAGCAACAAAAACAGCACGAAAAGAGCAAATGAGCAGCGAAATGAGTAAATGAGCAACAAAAAGAGCACGAAATAAGCAAATGAGCAGCGAAATGAGTAAATGAGCAACACAAAAGAGCAAAAAATAAGTAAATGAGCAACAAAAAGAGCACGAAATGAGCAAATGAGCAGCGAAATGAGTAAATGAACAACACAAAAGAGCAAGAAATGAATAAATGAGCAGCGAAAAAAGTAAATGAGCAACAAAAAGAGCAAGAAATGAGTAAATGAGAAACAAAAAGAGCAAGAAATTAGTAAATGAGCAACAACAAGAGCAAGAAATGAGCAAATGAGCAGCGAAATGAGTAAAATGAGCAATACAAAGAGCAAGAAATGAGCGGATGAGTATTTAAGGCTGTATTTTGGGGGTCGAACCCCCCCCCCTGATTTTTGTTTTGTTTGCTTGTAGGGGCCTACGCCTTGCAAATACAGGTCTTATTTTGCCTATGGGTGAGAACAAAACAAAGAGATTAAATGGCGCCACCAACGGTGGGGAAGTGTATCATCCCCCCCCCCCCCCCCCCCCCCCCCCCCCTCGCTTGTAAATTTTGTTCTCAAACGAAACATTTTGGGAGTCACCTTTCTGGGCAAATTCAGAAACCCGAAACCCCCCCTTGCAAAAAATCCTGGATCCGCCCCTGGACCCTGATCTTCAAATTTGCTCCTCAAATCTGGCCACACCCCCTCAGCAATCCCTATACAACGTGCACAAAAAAGGGGGCGGGAATTACCTATACTGACCCGATGCACTACTCCGGAAGCCGCTAAATACTAACCCGCGTAGCGGTTCGGGCCATTTCAGACAAGAAGACCCGAGAATTACGTCACACGTACGACAATGTATAATACGTACGTGCGTACGTACATGTTATAGCGTAAGCACCAAATAGTCTAGTCTTGTTCCCAGACCAAAATATTCTGACTATTTCTGATAAAATTTAGACGGGCCGGCCGGGCCGCGAATTATTTCTTTTCCAAACTACATCCGAATGGGTTCATTGTTGAGCGCCCTCTATAATACTTTTAATATACGTACGCATGCGTTATAGGGCTGGGTATATAATGCAATGAATTCTCGAGGTCTTCCGAGCATTCCGATGGCCTATAGACTATGAGGCAGAAGGTAATGGGTTCGAGACCTCAACGTTAAAAAAATGTATCTTATTTTCTAATTTCCAGCCTCCCTCGGCAAACACAAGTTGTGTTTTTTTTGGCCTAATGATATACTGAAAGAGAAAGTCTTCCTATATTGCACGTGATCTCCAAGCAGACCGAGGGGATGGACTTTCTAATGCGGCTGAGCTATTCCTGAACAGATTGAAACAGCGCAATTAAAGGGGGCGGAGCTACCACCTGCCTTGGTATGTGATGGAGGGGGGGGGGGGGGGCAGGGTAGTAGCTAAATGGTTAGAAACCAACTGGGAACCAGTTACTGAAGTCTGTGACAGAGATGTTCTTTGTTTTGTGATTGACGAGATGTGAAAATAGATTGGACATTGCTTTGCTTTTTGTTGGGGGGGGGGGGGGGGAGTTTGCACAGAAAAACAGGTAAAAAAGACAGCCCAACATATGTACGGTACACAAATAAACAAATACCTAAAACACATTCGAAACAACCAAACAAGCAATCGGACACAGAAAATCCAGTTTTGCCAGAACTTCTTAACCCATTGAATACAGACGACGGCCATAGCCACGGTTTGAAAAAGACCACCCGGCTCACAGCCTTAATTCAAGGCTAAATGCATCATGGAACTAGAGGTCTATGTTTTTAAGAACATAGGGCTTTTCCATATGTTTTTATGATGTTATTTCGAATTTTGTAAACTAGTGACAAATCTACCTAACCACCAAGTTTCATGACGATTAGACATGGTCTACCCTTATATGTCTTTCAAGAAATCATGCCTTTGATGACGTCATTATGACCTCAGAAATTTTTCGCATTTATATAAAAGAATGTACGAGCTAACAAAGCTATTACAAAAAGAATTTTGAATTTAACATATGTTCTGTTGATGAGATATGGTTTTAAGAATCTTTAATGTTAAAACTTTGAAATTACTATAAAAATCATATGATGACGTCATTATGACGTCACCTCAATTTTTATTTATAACGTACTTGTCTAGCAACATACCAGGTTTGAATGCAATTGGACTTACGGTTCTCTTGATATGGGCCTTGAAAAATGCGCCTTTAAGATGACATCACGTGACACATAATGACGTCATCATGATGTCACTTTTCGGCACACAATTTCAGATTAGGGTCTATGTTTGTATTAAGTTTGAATAAGATCTGATGTTGTTTAGTGACTAAAGTGCCGTAGACAAAATTCGTGTTTAAGAAGAAACCAAAAAAGTGGGTATTGTGTAGTTTAGGATTTGTGTATTAATTGTGTTCATGTTAGCTCCTGGAGTATTTGATTATTCCAAAAGCCTTTTTTGTCACTAAAGTAGACTTCTCTGAATCCCAATGACACGTGCTTTTGTGATTTGGAAAGGTTTTTTAAGGCGGAAAATATGATTTCCACCCGTTGTGTCATGTTTTGGCTCGGTCAATTTCGAACCAGCTCCTACTCTCCCACCAGTTATATATCCGTGTGAAGCTGGGTATTGTGCAATCATGTGTTTTTGACCTCTGAGCTAACGATTTCATTCAAAAAAAAACCTGGAGATGTTCTTGGACGTGGCCCTTTGTTCTGAATGTGGCAAAACGAACAATTTTCAAGTAGATTGTGTTCATGCCTGGGCGAAAGTGTACTAAACTACACAATCGCGCGAACAGAACAAAAACAAAGGCTTTCCTGCTGTAGCGGAAACGCAAAAAAATGTGCGTCTGTTGTAAACATACGCATGGCTTTTCCTTTTTTTCTTTTTTATTTAACATAAAGTATCAGAAGGTCTATGTCTTTGCTAAGTTTAAGATCTGAGATTATTTTATGATTAACATTTCGTACTCCAAACTTGACCTTTAAGTTCATGTTACATGCCACACGAAGACGTCATTATGACGTCACTCTTCGCGGCACGACTTTGCATCAGGGTCTATACCTATGCTAACTCTGACTAAGATTCGATGTTGTTTGATGACAAAAGTGCCGATCAGAAAATCTATGCACAAAGTCTTTCGGATTTGGGATAGAACTAAAATAAGAAGCAGAAAAAAAATAGATATAGGGCCTTCAAAAATGCAAATTTAAGATGACGTCACGTGACATGTGATGACGTCATCATGACGTCATGATTCGGCACCCATCTCGAGTAGATAGTCAATGCATATGCCAAGTTTGAAGTTCATGGCATTTGAAGAAGTGCAAAATTTTAAGAGTACAATGAAATTTGAAACATTTACAAATTCATACAAAATCAGCCGATGACGTCATCATGACGTCACTTCGGATTTTGCATGCTAGTGGCACTATCTACCTACCCACCAATTTTTATGACGATCGGACGTACCCTTATGTGTGTTTCAGAAATGCACATTTTTGATGACGTCATGATGACGTCACACATTTTTCAAATGTATGTGAAAGAATATAGGAGCTAACAAAGCTATTACAAAAAGAATTTTGAATTTAGCATGTTCTGTTGGTGAGATATGGCTTTAAGAAACTTTGAAGTTGAAAAACTTTAATATTACTGTAAAATCGTATCATGACGTCATCATGACGTCACCTTAATTTTCATCTATAACACGAGCTACCATACCAACATACCAGGTTTGAAGGCAATCGGACCTACCGTTCTCTAGATATAGGCTCTTGAAAAATGCACATATAAGATGACGTCACATGACACGTGATGACGTCATCATGACGTCACGTTTTGGCATACATTTTCAGCTTAGGGTCCCTGTTTGTGTTAAGTCTGATTAAGATCCGAGGTTGTTTATTGACCAAAGTGCCACTTACAAAATTCGTGTACAAAGTCTATGGGATTTGGGATAGAACTAAAAAATTCACAGAAAATCAGCCGATGACGTCATCATGACGTCACCTCGGATTTTACATGCTAGTAGCACTATCTACCTACCCACTAATTTTTATGACGATCGGATGTACCCTTATGTGTGTTTCAGAAATGCACATTTTTGATGACGTCATGATGACGTCACACATTTTTCAAATGTATGTGAAAGAATATAGGAGCTAACAAAGCTATTACAAAAAGAATTTTGAATTTAGCATGTTCTGTTGGTGAGATATGGCTTTAAGAAACTTTGAATTTCAAAAACTTAAAAATTACTATAAAATCGTATGATGACGTCATCTTGACGTCACCTCAAATTTCATCTATAACACGAGCTAGCCTACCAACATATCAGGTTTGAAGGAAATCGGACTTACCGTTCTCTAGATATGGGCCCTTGAAAAACGCACCTTTAAGATGACGTCACGTGACACGTGATGACGTCATCATGACGTCACTCTTCGACATACTATTTCAGCTTAGGGTCTATGTTTGAGGTAAGTTTGGTTAAGATCTGAAGTTTTTTAAGACCTAAAGTGCCGCCGAGAAAATTCGTGTACAAAGTCTATGGGATTTTGGTCAGAACTAAAAGAGGAAGAAGAAGAAGCAGAAACTAGAGGTCTATGTTTTTAAGAACATAGGGCTTTTCCATATGTTTTTATGATGTCACTTCGAATTTTGTAAACTAGTGACAAATCTACCTAACCACCAAGTTTCGTGACGATTAGACATGGTCTATCCATATGTCTTTCAAGAAATCATGCCTTTAATGACGTCATTATGACTTCAGTAATTTTTCGCATTTATATAAAAGAATGTACGAGCTAACAAAGCTATTACAAAAGGAATTTTGAATTGAACATGTTCTGTTAATGAGATGTGGTTTTAAGAATCTTTAACGTTAAAATTTTGAAATTACCATAAAAATCAGATGATGACGTCATTATGACGTCACCTCAATTTTGATTTATAACATGTACTTGTTTAGCCAACATACCAGGTTTGAATGCAATTGGACTTACGGTTCTCTTGATATGGGCCCTTGAAAAATGAGCCTTTAAGATGACATCACGTAACACATAATGACGTCATCGTGACATCACTCTTCGGCACACAATTTCAGATTAGGGTCTATGTTTGGGTTAAGTTTGCTTAAGATCTGATGTTGTTTAGTGACCAAAGTGCCGCAGACAAAATTCGTGTTTAAGAAGAAACCAAAATAGTGGGTATTGTGTAGTTTAGGATTTCTGTATTAATTGTGTTCATGTTAGCTTCTGGAGTATTTGATTATTCCAAAAGCCTTTTTTTGTTACTAAAGTAGACTTCTCTGAATCCCAATGACACGTGCTTTTGTGATTTGGAAAGGTTTTTTAAGGCGGAAAATACGATTTTCTTACGTTGTGTCACGTTTTGGCTCGGTCAACTACTCTCCCACCAGCTATATATCCGTGTAAAGCTGGGTATTGCGCAATCACGTATTTTGTTACCTCTTAGCTAACGATTTCACTCCAAAAAAAAACCTGCAGATGTTCTTCGACGTGGCCCTTTGTTCTGAATGTGGCAAAACGAACAATTTTCAAGTAGATTGTGTTCATGCCTGGGCGAAAGTGTACTAAACTACACAATCGCGCGAACAGAACAAAAACAAAGGCTTTCCTGCTGTAGCGGAAACGCCGAAAAATGTGCGTCTGTTGTAAACATACGCATGGCTTTTCCTTTTTTTCTTTTTTATTTAACATAAAGTATCAGAAGGTCTATGTCTTTGCTAAGTTTAAGATCTGAGATTATTTTATGATTAACATTTCGTACTCCAAACTTGACCTTTAAGTTCATGTTACATGCCACACGAAGACGTCATTGTGACGTCACTCTTCGCGGTACGACTTTGCATCAGGGTCTATACCTATGCTAACTCTGACTAAGATTGGTCGTTGTTTGATGACAAAAGTGCCGATCAGAAAATCTATGCACAAAGTCTATGGGATTTGGGATGGAACTAAAATAAGAAGCAGAAAAAAAATAGATATAGGGCCTTCAAAAATGCAAATTTAAGATGACGTCACGTGACATGTGATGACGTCATCATGATGTCATGATTCGGCACCCATCTCGAGTAGATAGTCAATGCATATGACAAGTTTGAAGTTCATGGCATTTGAAGAAGTGCAAAATTTTAAGAGTACAATGAAATTTGAAACATTTACAAATTCATAAAAAATCAGCCGATGACGTCATCATGACGTCACCTCGGATTTTACATGCTATTAGCACTATCTACCTACCCACTAATTTTTATGACGATCGGACGTACCCTTATGTGTGTTTCAGAAATGCACATTTTTGATGACGTCATGATGACGTCACACATTTTTCAAATGTATGTGAAAGAATATAGGAGCTAACAAAGCTATTACAAAAAGAATTTTGAATTTAGCATGTTCTGTTGGTGAGATATGGCTTTAAGAAACTTTGAAGTTCAAAAACTTTAATATTACTGTAAAATCGTATGATGACGTGATCATGACGTCACCTTAATTTTCATCTATAACACGAGCTACCATACCAACATACCAGGTTTGAAGGCAATCGGACCTACCGTTCTCTAGATATAGGCCCTAGAAAAATGCACATTTAAGATGACGTCACATGACACGTGATGACGTCATCATGACGTCACGTTTCGGCTTACATTTTCAGCTGAGGGTCTATGTTTGTGTTAAGTCTGATTAAGATCCGAGGTTGTTTAGTGACCAAAGTGCCACTTACAAAATTCGTGTACAAAGTCTATGGGATTTGGGATAGAACTAAAAAATTCACAGAAAATCAGCCGATGACGTCATCATGACGTCACCTCGGATTTTACATGCTATTAGCACTATCTACCTACCCACTAATTTTTATGACGATCGGAAGTACCCTTATGTGTGTTTCAGAAATGCACATTTTTGATGACGTCATGATGACGTCACACATTTTTCAAATGTATGTGAAAGAATATAGGAGCTAACAAAGCTATTACAAAAAGAATTTTGAATTTAGCATGTTCTGTTGGTGAGATATGGCTTTAAGAAACTTTGAAGTTCAAAAACTTTAATATTACTGTAAAATCGTATGATGACGTGATCATGACGTCACCTTAATTTTCATCTATAACACGAGCTACCATACCAACATACCAGGTTTGAAGGCAATCGGACCTACCGTTCTCTAGATATAGGCCCTTGAAAAATGCACATTTAAGATGACGTCACATGACACGTGATGACGTCATCATGACGTCACGTTTCGGCTTACATTTTCAGCTGAGGGTCTATGTTTGTGTTAAGTCTGATTAAGATCCGAGGTTGTTTATTGACCAAAGTGCCACTTACAAAATTCGTGTACAAAGTCTATGGGATTTGGGATAGAACTAAAAAATTCACAGAAAATCAGCCGATGACGTCATCATGACGTCACCTCGGATTTTACATGCTAGTAGCACTATCTACCTACCCACTAATTTTTATGACGATCGGACGTACCCTTATGTGTGTTTCAGAAATGCACATTTTTGATGACGTCATGATGACGTCACACATTTTTCAAATGTATGTGAAAGAATATAGGAGCTAACAAAGCTATTACAAAAAGAATTTTGAATTTAGCATGTTCTGTTGATGAGATATGGCTTTAAGAAACTTTGAATTTCAAAAACTTAAAAATTACTATAAAATCGTATGATGACGTCATCTTGACGTCACCTCAAATTTCATCTATAACACGAGCTAGCCTACCAACATATCAGGTTTGAAGGAAATCGGACCTACCGTTCTCTAGATATGGGCCCTTGAAAAACGCACCTTTAAGATGACGTCACGTGACACGTGATGACGTCATCATGACGTCACTCTTCGACATACTATTTCAGCTTAGGGTCTATGTTTGAGGTAAGTTTGGTTAAGATCTGAAGTTTTTTAAGACCTAAAGTGCCGCCGAGAAAATTCGTGTACAAAGTCTATGGGATTTTGGTCAGAACTAAAAGAGGAAGAAGAAGAAGCAGAAAAAAAAAAAAAATCAGAACAAAAACAAGGCCTTTTCCGACGGAGTGTCGGAAAAGCCAAAAAAAAAAAAATCAGAACAAAAACAAGGCCTTTTCCGACGGAGTGTCGGAAAAGCCAAAAAAAAAAAAATCAGAACAAAAACAAGGCCTTTTCCGACGGAGTGTCGGAAAAGCCAAAAATCAGAACAAAAACAAAGCCTTTTCCGAAGGATTTCGGAAAAGCCAATTATGACTATATAGCAATTACGGCCATGCCCATTCACTGAAGATCTTATTAGAAACTCACAGTTGGAAGCAATACATAGGTAATTCATAGAACGAGACCTTTTGTTGTTTTGCCATCGAAGTATAGAATTAGATTTGGGGAATTCATTTCACTGTGTTTTGCGGCCCTGATCGTCACAAGGGATGTGATGAAATGCGTTCCCGTCTTGGTCTGATTTTTGTCAAGCCAATTTCAAATCCTGTTGGCTGTCCCTACCTACATCAGGGGAAAACATCAAAAAAAGCAAATTGTATCACGGTGGAAAACAACGAAATTCTTGCGGATTAATTCAAAACAATCGTGGACGCCGTTCTAGACGAAGGTTTTGTTTTGGTGTTGAAAGTATGTTTTGATAGGAAAAGAACTTCAGTGATGCTTTTGAATAAGTTAGATTCGGAGGGACTTGTTTATCATAATTATTCCAAAGTTTAACAACTAAATTCAAAATCAACATTTTCTGGGGTGGGATATATTTTTTAACTCCGGTTATAGTGTGTACAGGTCAACGGTTTTTAGCTTCATGTTCTCAAAGGATTAATTGATTAATGTTCTCAAATCACTCCAGGCCAGAATTTTTGTTTGGGTGCTGAAATTATGTTTTGAAAAGAAATGAATTTCGGTGATAGTTTTGAATAAGTTACATTTTGAGGGAATTGTTTCACAAATATTCGAATTTTAATTAGTTTCTAATTTGTCGAAAAATTTCAGAACTTCAAAATGTAGGCTATTACTAATCTCTTATATCTCTCTCTCTCTGTTTTTTTTGGGTGGGGGGGGGGGGGGGGGGGGGGAGCCCATCCCGAGCCTCGTCCGAAGCGGACAGTAAAGTTTTTAATCGTAACAATGGGAGTGATTTCGTTCTCGGTCAGAATATCAGACGATTTTTATTCGCAGGTTAAGTTTGATATCATTGTTTGAGTTTGATGTCATTGTTTGATGTCATTTAATTTACTGGCGGTGATAAAAGCGACAGATTTTATGACAATCTTTGTTTATATCAATTTAGTAGTAACGTTTATCCAGGGTAGCAGATTAACAATAGTTTGTTCTATGGGAGTGATAATAAAAAAAGGGCCTACAAAATGTAACAATAAGCGTACCTGTCATACTCGGCGGCTGCGGAAACTGGTCTTTGTTATGAATTATGCATGAGGCGTCGCGCGGATGTATGCACGCACGAATCCGCGGACGTTTTATGCATAATTCATAACAAGACCAGTGCCCTGACTTCTCACGAAACAACCGCGCGTCGTACATACTCGTGCATAATTCACGAGCAGACAATTTTCTACAACCGCCGGGTGCCCCGACTTCTCTCGATCCTAGCGATGTATACAAGATGGCGTCCTCCATGTAAAGAAGTTTTTGGAAGGTTTTGGAGCATTTGTCATTTTTGAAGACCTCACAGCCGGACGAATTCAGCATTTAGTAAGCATTGTTATATATGGTAGAAATTGCAAACATCTCAGGAATACAATGATGTATATATAAGTGTTCAGCGATAAGAATTTGGGGAGATATTTGAAATCAAAGTCGACCAGTTGTAAAACTCAGCGTGTAGGGGTGCCGTTGGAGTAGGGCTGTAATGGTGACAGTAAAAAGCCAGAAGTTAAAAAAGGAACCATGTACAGCCCTATTTGTAAGGCTAGGCCCTAACTATGATGCTGAGGTTAACATTTCGTAAGAGCCGGCAGGTATTTCATCGCGCGCTGCGCGCCAAGAGTTGCACGAACGTAATTATGAAAATGCAGCAAACCATGCAGGCACTCATGCGAAATCACCAAAACGATAAACAACCGAAACGTTTTTGGGTCGGACCGCCAAAACGCAAACCGCCCCTGATTCGATAAGTTTGCAAATTTTGAATTAGGGAGGAACGGCACATGATTCGTTCATAATTCAATCGTATATCTACTATTGTTTTGCTGGCCTTTGTAAGTTCAGGCAGGGTTTATGAAAGGCATGAAAGCAACCAAGAATACAAGCGTTTTTTTTTTTTAAGGGTTTAGACTCCCCTCCCCCAACCCCCCCCCCCCCCTCTCAAAAAGTAGCCTTTTTGTTAAACTGAAACATACATGTGAAAATTAATGAGGAAAAAAAGGTGAATAAAAATGTACATTTTTCAGGGTCAGTACATTTTCTTAACGATTACTTTGAATTCAAATGGACGGAACAAACAAAGCCCCGCAGGGGGTGAGTCAGTCAGGCGAGTTGGCTAGGGGGCGAGTTGGTCAGGAGGCGAGTTGACAAGGGGGCGACTTTGTATGGGGCGAGTTGGTCAGGGGGGAAAGTTTGTCATCGCAGGGAGTGAGTCGGTCAGTGGTCAGGGGGCGAGTTTGTAAGGGGCGAGTTTGCTAGGGGGCGAGTTGACCAGCATTCTTCAAAAGCACATACAAACAATGAAACATGACAAAGGTAGGCCACAATTTGAATTTCAAAATTTATACATACTTACCAAGAAGCCCTGCAACGGCTGACCATGAATGATGTACGCGGTACAGCGATTCAAACATGTCCAGTGGAAGATCTATCTGTGGTCGACCTGGGTTTTCATTACTTAACACAGGGTGGTTCAAGGGCGGATCCAGAACACATTTTTGTTTGGGGGGGGGGCCAAAATATCTTTTTTGGCAATTTTTTTGGCAGGGGCTTTTGTATGTGCTTTTGAAGAATGCTGGTCAACTCGCCCCCTAGCAAACTCGCCCCTTACAAACTCGCCCCCTGGCCACTGACCGACTCACTCCCTGCGATGACAAACTTGCCCCCCTGACCAACTCGCCCCATACAAAGTCGCCCCCTGGTCAACTCTCCTCCTGACCAACTCGCCTGACTCGCCGGACTGACTGACTGACTGACCCCCTGCGGGGCTTTGTTTGTTCCGTCCATTTGAATTCAAAGTAATCGTTAATACATTGTACTGACCCTGAAAAATGTACATTTCTATTCACCTTTTTTCCTCATTAATTTTCACATGTATGTTTCAGTTTAACAAAAAGGCTACTTTTTGAGGGGGGGGGGGGGGGGAGGGGAGTCTAAACCCTTAAAAAAAACACGCTTTTATTCTTGGTTGCTTTCATGCCTTTCATACACCCTGCGAGAACTTAAGGCCAGCAAAACAATAGTAGATATACGATTTAATTATGAACGAATCATGTGCCGTTCCTCTCTAATTCAAAATTTGCAAACTTATCGAATCGGGGGCGGTTTGCGTTTTGGCGGTCCGACCCAAAAACGTTTCGGTTGTTTATCGTTTTGGTGATTTCGCATGAGTGCCTGCATGGTTTCCTGCATTTTCATAATTACGTTCGTGCAACTGGCGCCGCCAGCGATGAAAAACCTGCCGGCTATAACAAAATGTTAACCTCAGCATCATAGTTAGTGCCTACTGCACGGGAAATCAAAACACCAACTACATCCAAACAATCTTCAAGTCGCCTTCGAATAACTTCTATAATATTCAGGTTTTCCGTATGAAAATGCCTTTCTGCATCTTCCACAGATCTAACCAAGTAGTAGTCTTGGTTCAAGACGTTGTTACGTATATACGCGATAACCGGCCGCCGCGAGAGGGCGTTATCACGACAAACTATTAATAGCCACGAACCGCCAGTAACAACGTCTTGGGAATCTTGTAAAATCTCCCCCCGAAAAATGGGGGAAACTAGTGCGCATGCGTCAATTCTGTATGAAAATGAGGAACATTTTCTCTTCACGCACGCGCACATACGACAAAGAGCTGCCATGAAGTTGCACAACAGTCTGGTAGCTATCTATACTACTGGCCGAAGGGGCGCTGGTAAGTTCGCGATCGAATTAGCTGCTAGCTCTGCTTTCCGGCCGGGCTAGCTGTGCGCTAGCGGCTGCAGTGTTCACCGCTCGTGTGCGACGTACAGCGCGAACGGCAGCGCCCTCTACCTTCACACACACATACGCCAAGGCCAAATCGCTAAGAACGTCTTGGGTATTTCGCAAGGGAGCGCGCGCGACCTGCTTATGCATAATTTAACAGGCGGGTCAAATGAATAATTGCGCTTGCGCACTGGAGGAAACTCATGTTTAAGTAATAACTTACTAGTCAGTTAACGTTCTGAGCAGAGTGATTCTGGACTGGCAAACAGGATTGGGAAATCTTCGGATTGTTCCAAAAATGTGATCTGGAATATCAGACGTTATCTCTGCCAAGTTCAGTCCCAGATGCTCAGCACGATGTAACTGATCAACGGCCAGAGCTTTCAATGGCACGACGACAATAATCAGCGCTTATCCTGTTTGCATTCGGTTACTTCGTTCATGGAGGTAGGAAACACCTCCATGCTTCGTTCATAATTCAAGAAATCTAAGACCAATGGAGCAGCTTGAAAAATTACACTCTTGCCAAATGCATTTATTTATGTATTCATAACGCGCACTGCAATCATTAGGCTAAGCAGGTGCGTGCGCACAACACGGCTTCTACAAGATTCTCAAGACGTTGTTACTGGCGGTTCGTGGCTATATAGTTTGTCGTGATAACGCCCTCTCGCGGCGGCCGGTTATCGCGTATATACGTAACAACGTCTTAAACCAAGACTAACCAAGTAGGTGAAAAAACTTGCGATATCCTAGTCTTGAGTCAAGACTGGGTTTATCGTTTGTTCCGATCCCCGCGCCAGCTGCAGTATGAGCTGCGCGATCCTTCTTTAACTGCACAAAGTACATCAATAGAGGGGGCTATTGTACTGTTCCTGCTGTACATGCCACGTCTACTACTCGAACATACGCGTAGTCACTACACAGTACACGACACATGCGCGTAGTACATTACACAGTACACGACCTACTAGGTTTTTTTTTCGAAACGCTGGCTTCGGCTTGGCTTCGGCTTCGTCTCCGACTTCTAAATAACTGAGAAGCAAACCAAATGAAAATATTCTAAATTTTGGTACATGTTCTGCTTCAGGAACATTCATTCGGTTGATTATGAAAGTAAAAATTAGAATACTTACATTTTGTTTGCTTCTCAGATATTCAGAAATCGGAGACTAAGCCGAAGCCAAGCCGAAGCCAGCGTTTCGAAAAACCCCTATACTAGCGGGCCGGAGAGACCGGGCAGCAGAACAGACACGCGTAGTAATATATATATATATATATAGAACGAAAGTAATATATATAGAACGAAACCAATATAAATAGAACGAAACCAATATATATAGAACGAAACCATAGAACGAAACCAATATATATAGAACGAAACCAATAGAAATATATAGAACGACAGTTACAATATATAGCGAGTTGCAAATATAAAGTCAAACGTTAAAATATATAACGAGTTTGCAATAAATATATTGAAGCGCCACCTATCGACTATCTACGGACAGTGAACGTCTGGATTCCTATCCTGTGGTCTACATCTTCGTATTGTATGTAACACAATAGCCCGACTACGCTCAAGCATATGTATACCGGATGCAGTGTTTTATGCGCATAAGCTGTGCCGCCCACAGCGATATCGTGCCCATGACATGGATATCGCTAGTCTTGCTCCAAGACTGGGTTTTTCATTTGTTCCCTGCGCCGTCCGTGTAGCGAGTGCAGTTCAAGGCGCGATCCTTTCTCGGTTACTTCGAAAACGCAAAATAGAGGGGGCTATAATCAACGCGCTCGCTGCCCCGCCGGCGCGCCGGCAGTTCGCGTGCTCGATGTGTACTGTGTAGTGTACTTTCGTTCTATATATATTGGTTTCGTTTTATATATATTTGTTTCGTTCTATATATAATATTATGACGTTTTCGAACTTAGGGAGACCGATTACCGGGTGTTTTAGGGCGACCGTTTACGGTCACCATAACGCATAACTAATGGGACAAATTTGAGTTAGGTCACATTTAAGCCAATGCACAAACGCCATAGACCGGTCGACCCAATGCGGGAAGGGGCGTTATATATAGAACCAAACTCATATATATAGAACCAAACTCATATATATAGAACGAAACCAATATATATATAGAATGAAACTCATATATATAGAACGAAACTAGCTTTATGTAACAGAAGAATAAATTAATCTATCTTTTTAGAATCTCTCCTTCAAGTAGATGAGAGGGACTTCTTCATTTCACGAAAAGATATTAAAGGTATGAGCAACAAAAAACCTTTCAGCGGTACGGTGTGCCGCGTGGAAACCTACGGCGGCGAATTTCTTAGATCACTCCTGCATGGTGGCGCGCTTCCGGAGACCTTGAGGGTGCACCATACTAAACTCCCATTGACTTTTGTGTAAAATCCAATAACTTCACAGTGAAAAAAAATCATTATCCAAGAGTCTCAGTTTTTGTGACACCACTGAAAATTACAGTTTGAATCTTAATCTGTCAAATTCCTTTAATTTTGTTGGCAGGTTAGCCGTTTAGAATTGTTGCTAATTGTTCCCAGAGAGTACCACCCCTGAAAATGTGTTTTTTCCCAAACCGGCTACAGCTGCCATTTTTCATACAGCATCCCTCCACTTGCCAAGCCAAATAGGACCAATTTTAAAGCCAAAATGTATCAAGTCTTCACAAAAGTTGAAGCACAGAACCCTCAGGTTATGATAGCTCATTAGCTGATCATAATTACACAATCTACCAATTGCATGACCCCCAAAAATGTATTATTCCAAAAAGGTTGTGGGTTTACAATTTATGCTAATCAGTTTGGCGCAGCCATTTTGGCATATTTAGTGTGGTGCACCCTATAGTAGGAAAATTAACGTGCACAAATTGTACAATTTGCAAATATTTTTGGTACAGTTGACATTTTGAGAAAATCACCCCCGGAAAAGGCATTTGCAAAATTATTACTATCATATCCATATATGGAAACTGACAAATAGCCTATTGTGAAAGAGAAATATCGTGCCAAAATTGACCTCTCAATTTCAAAAATCTAAATGCATACGGCCTTGTAAAACTCGGTGTACTCGTACAAAGATGAACATTTATGACAATTTTGTGGCAATCGTTTATTTTAAAAACTGAGTCAAATAGAAGACTAAAATGTATTTTATGGTTTAAACTTTCTGAATAAGCGTACAGCACTCATTAGCATCGTGAGTGAGGCTGGAAGTCAGACACTCAAGCCAGCCCGGCTTAATTTAGAGTAGGTAGGTAGGTAAATCTTCGCTAGTTTCGCTCAGTACGCGATGTTAAAACATGCGTATAAAACGATCAAGGATACTGGATGTGAAAGGTCGTCAGGAAAATTCGTTGTTTTTATACCCATCGTCAAGTATTTTGTCCCCACTTTTACTTAAAGAATCCCAAGACAAAATTCAAGCGTGAATATTTCTTGGAGTGGTTACGGTTAGAAATCATTCTGCCAAAAATTGACCTATCGCCGTTCATGACCATTATCCAATCGTAGCGTCTGTTGAACATCACATGATATTCCAAATCTTGGACAAACAAAAAACTTCCAAATACGCGCATTATTCGGCCGCATGTGCGCCCTGTTCCTTAAAACGCAGTACGCGAATACACGTCCAATTTAACGCAAGCGCTCAACCGGCCCATCACGTTTTCATTATACTAATTTTGTTTGCAGCACAGCCCGTTTAGCGTTGTTTGTTCTGTTTATATTTCTTAAGTTTTTCCGATTCTCGGACGGTGAAAATTATGTGAGTGGGGTCCGGGGAGTCTGCATTATTCATATACGCGTTATAACGAGCGGCTGGAAATTGGGAAAAGCTATTTTCCCACTTTTTGCAATAAGTGGTCGCACGAAAGTCTGCATGCATGCATATGTGGACAAAGTTGTCTCAGCATCCGGTCAGAGAGAGCGTGTATGCCCAACCTCGTTACCATGGGCACGATCTTGCGGCGCCATGTTTTCCCACCATGCCTTGCTCGATCCTAACCCCTGGAATTGTGTAATTACCATATTAGACTGGTTCCCGGTCCCTACATTGTCCTTCGGATTTCAAAAGTAGGGACCGGTAGCGGGTAATAAATTTCGGAGGAATTCCTCCGGTTCATGCATATGCATGCCGGTCAGGGATCATACCCACAATGCAACTGGGTCATGGTAGAGTACGGCCGGCGCGGCCAATGTGTACGTGTGGTGATGATACGTAAGTACGTCAGTGTATATTACGAATATTCGTTTAGATTTTCGCTCAGGTTTAAAAAAGGTATATATTTTCGCAACCATCAACAAGGAGAGAGGCACTGCTTTTCATATTTGAAACCTATGCTGTTGAAATGCTTGAAATTTTGCCTTCGCGGAGGAGACAGGATCATGATCATGACGATGGCGATTTTGTCTACAAAAACAAGAAGACTGTGAGTGTGAAGTGTGATGCTGGATACGATTACGAGAACGATGGACTTTATAGGGGCCTATGGAGAAATAAGACTAGAATACATGTACTGAGTGAGACTGGACTTGAGTATCATCGTGTAGTGGCCATGTATACTGAGACTGAGAGCAGCAACAACCATTTGCAGCCCGCTTAATTCAATCATTGGAGAGCAGATTGAAAGGGTAACTAAGACGGAAAGACTTTACTTTAATACCCCCCCACCAAAATCGGTCAAGAACACCAAAATCGGTCAAGAACAGCAACATCTTGGAAAATAACAAACCCTCCTTGATAACAACTTTCTAAACATGTGGTACAACCTGTTGTTATATCAAGATTTATTTCAGCAAAATCTGTAAAAAATGAGGAAGAAGTCAACATGTATGATTGTGAACACTTTGAGTGGCTTTACATGGTGCCAAGAACTTCTAACAAAAAACACAAACTTTCTTCCCCTATATATATTGCAATAAAATGTCCCAACAAAATTCTCAAAATTAAAGGTTGTGCCATCCAAGTGTTTATACAATTATGAACACAATAATGGATGGTTATTTTCCAAGATTTGCTGTTCCTTAACGATTTTGGTTGGGGGTATTAACCCTACAGTCCTGAATCCTCCAATTTTAATATGATTTTCCACACGCACTAGGGCATTAGGGACTTAGGGTTAAAGTAAAATCTTTCCGATGTGACAAATTTCTTTCATATTAAAACTAGTCTGAATTTATGTTAGTTATACAATAGAGAGTTCTATCTGAACTGATTGTCCAACTAGTGCTTACTCATGTTTCAGGCATCCAGTGCCAGTAGTTGTGCAAAAACAACCCTGACAAATAGTTGGAAGATATTCATTTTTGAAATCTTTTAACACTACCGATTCACTTGTTTGTCAAAGATGTGTTTGCACTTGCTCAGAAATAGATTTGCGTGATCAGGTGATCCTGTAGGAAAGACTTTACCTCCATTGTGATAGTGGTACAGTTGACTGATATAGCACTGCGCCATCAGGCAATAATGCATATCCACTTATGATAGCACCCGACTTATGCTATGTATGCAAACAGCAGTACTGCATGGAAATTATGGACTGCAGTCGATGTGTTTAACGCGCGACGCAGTGCTTTTAGTATAGGAAAGTTTTCATTTGTAGAATCAATCCTTTGGAAGGATGAGATTAGCTCCTGACATGCCTAAGGTTTTTCCCGCCTGACGTTAAATCTAACACTGCACTGAGTAGTAACAGCCGGTCTGGTGGGATCAGGAGGAAGGAAAAGTATGACGACCGTCATGACCGTTTCCGCCCATTATCGCCGGATGTCAGTTGTGTAATTTTCCGAATGTTTTCCTCAGCTGTTTTCGCAAATTTGTCAAACCTTTCGATGCATCTTCTGCAGCGGCGGCAAACAATGTCATTAAGAATGAGCTGCTTTCTTGAACTGGATAAATGAGTAATTTACTAGCGATTGGAACAATTTTGATTTCCGGCCTCGACTCGAATTTATAATATGTGTGCCTTTTCTATCTCTGTTTAAACATAAAATACATGTATTTCCTGACCAGAAAAATCCATATATATATTATATATTATTGGTTTTATTCAAATTCAAACCTCACAGCCCTAGAGCTGAATTACGTTCAAAATACATTACAAAATCACACAAATTTAAACAGCAATTCATTAAAAAAAACTAATTAAAAAAAGACAGAAAAGACATTAAGAATATTAATTTTAAAAAATAAAAATATATACCAAAATTATTACACTATTATTTACAATAAACTGAATGGAACATGTAAATTACAAGAAGGCAAGAAGACCAGCTTCATTAAAAAAGAAAAAGAAACACACAGGGGGCACTACGGATAATTCAACTCAGTGCATGTATTAAGAAGTGTAGTCAAAGATGGAATTGGGCTGTTTTTATACCTGTTGGTTCTGCACTTGATTAAGCTGAGTTTGTTTGTATTTCTAAGATTATTATTTCTTTTGGATGGGAGCCAGTCTCTATATTTATTTGAAGTGATAAGTGATTGGCCAAATTTACCAAAAAGCTGTTCAAGTCTAACAGAGACAGGTGACAAACCAAGCTGGGAATAAATTTCACTGAAAGACTTAGTACTACAAAAGTCCTTTGTTAAAATTATGCGTAGGGCCTTTCGCTGTAATTTCTCCAAACATTCCAATTGTGATTTGCTAAGACTTGAGAACCAAACTGGACAAGCATATTCGATTGTAGGCCTAACATACATGATATATATCATTAACAAGTCTTTAATAGGCGTACAACACCGCTTGAGTTGACAAAGAAAAAAAAGCTTACGGTTAAAAGATTTGCACATCTGGTCAATTTGGGTGTCCCATTTAAGATTATTTTGTACATGTACACCTAGGAGTTTCAGACAGTCAGTTTGCTTAATTAATGAACCATCTATCTTAAATGTAGGTGCTACAGGTGGAGAACGCTTAAAACAAATATTTAAAGATTGACACTTTGAAGGATTAAGTCTCATATTATTAACTGTGGCCCATTGTTGAAGACAATCTAACTCATTCTGCATGGTAGTAGTTTGATCTGGATTCTTAAAAATTTGGCTAAGTGTCATATCGTCAACATATTTATAATGCAAAATCTCTGGCGAATTGGTGACAAAATCATTGATCATAACCAGGAATGCGATAGGTCCAATTTTTGTGCCTTGAGGGACGCCTGCATCAACAGTTTCCCAATTAGATAAACAACCATTGTAACGAACTGACTGTAAACGTGATGACAAAAAATGTGTAATCCATGGCACAATAGAGGATCTGACACCAAGTTGAATAAACTTTTGAGTTACTATCTGGTGATCCACTCTATCAAAAGCTTTACTAAAATCCGTAGCAACTAGGACTGCAGAATTATGTGGATTATCGGTGGCACTATAAATGGTATTTAAAAGCTTAACTAAACAATGAGAAGTTGATGAACCTTTAAGTGAACCAAATTGTTGTTTGTCTAAAAAAATACCAATGTCCTTCATTATCCAGTCCGTAACAAAATCTTCGAATATTTTAGCAAATATACAAGTTAGTGCTATTGGACGTAAATTATCAATCCTAGGAGGATTTGTTTTTGGTATGGGGACAACAAACGCCATTTTCCAGATATCGGGTACTATTCCCTCCCGTAAGGAACAATTAAAAATATCATTCAATGGAAAGGACAGTTCATACGCAAATTCTTTCACCAAACGCGGTGGAATGCAGTCAGGTCCTCCACTCTTGTGAACATTGATTTTTCTTAGTTTATTAAAGACATCCAAAGGGGTAATAACAGGAACTGTGGATTCTGCAGGCAAATAAGCAGGTAGATTAGCCAGGTCTAATTTAGGAATATCCTTCGCTACAGAAATAAAATTTTGGTTAATTTCATTTGCTATGTCCAATGAGGAAGCTCCAGGAAGGAGGACTTTCTTTTGATGATTCAGCCCAGTCATTTTCTGTATCTGATGATGCCACTGCCTTGGATTTGTTGATCTCAGTCTTGCCACGTTGCAGTTATAAAATGCAAGTTTAGCTCTTTTTATGAGCCTGATGACCTTGTTACGGAGTAATCTCCATAAGGAGAGCTTACCAGTGTTGAAGGCTTTCTGTCGCTTCACAATTAGTGATATCGTTTATCTTAGCCACCAAGACTAGTGGCCTTGTCTTGATAATGGGAAAAAAAGTGCTCGGAGTCGTTTTGCTGATGTGACGTGACGAACAGGATGTTAACGCGGGCGCGAGCGCACACAGGGCGTTCAACATTCGGATTACGCGCGCGGTTCACTTTCAGTACATAAATATTCATTTCGAAAAGCCAGTCAGCGTCATTTATGTATTCCTCACTGCCAGGGGTTAGTGAAGGAACGCACACGCGCCCATGGAGTCGAGGATGCGAACAAGGCGCGGTGTCCTATCCAGTCTATAGACTAATCCGGCGACCAAAATTTGAAGCATTTACTGCGGTGGCACCACGCTCGCGTGTGTGTTTTACGCACGCGCTCGACGCAGCTTCGACCAACAGGGTGTTTACAACTTGCCAAAATGCGCGCGCGACTGAAATTAAAGAACGCGGGCAGCCTGCACGCGAGCGCGGCACCACTGTAAAAATGGCGTTGGCGAATTCCTGTATGGAAATCAATGAGCAAGTTCGATCAGGGACCAATGGTTAACTAGTGGTTGGTTCGTGACGTACGTAGCGCATGAGCACTGAAGTTGAAGTGCGAACGACTCTTGTCGAACTATTGTCATGTCAACGCGACCATGAGAAAATGGCGGTGGCTAGTTTTGTTTACGTTTTTGGACGAGTTCATAGATGAAAGCGAGACGGACAATATTTGCTCAGTAAATCAACAATGTCACAAGTGGTAACGTGTGCATTATTTTGACATGTTCAAAGAAAGACAAAGTAACAAAAAACGATCGTTCACTGCTGCTGAATATTTACGTTTTTTCGCCATTTTTCTGATAACTGGTCCTCTCTGCACTGTGCTATTAAAACGGCTATTGGTAACCAATCGTCGACTAGACTAGTCCAACCATCGTCGACTAGCGTGCGTTCGATCAGAGTTAGTCGAACTATGGTTAACTATAGTCCTTGATCGAACTTGCTCAATGCTTGCGGTCAACTCCAACCTCGATCCCATGGTGTCGAGCAGCGCCCTCACCGACACCACAGCTGCTCTCTCACCCTAGTATGGGATCATTTAAATGTGCAAGATTTTTGAACACGCATGCAAATTATGCTCCCTGTGAGCGATGTATTCTGGGCACGTAGTAGTCTGATGGCAATACTTAAACTTCACTTCTTCGTCGCATTCACAGCATAGGCTCTTTGGTACTAGATTGATTAGCTTGATTGTAAAATCGTGCAAAAAGGCCGCAAACTACGTGCAGTTCATAGGTTCTCAAAATGGTTGACATGGTTGAGCATCAACGAAGCGTCATTTATCTCAAAATGAAAAGAACAAAAAACAAATTTACATACCCTTGTGATACCAGTTTTCCTTGTGGTGTTTCCGTACGTGGCGCACACTCGAGACAAATTAGGCTTCGGACTTCCTTTTAGTTTTGAAAGCCTAAGAACAGGCTTTCGGGGCTAGCAACAGGCCTCGGACTGCGGCGCGGCGGCGTTGCCGTTGGTGGTATTGACAGGACCAAAAACCCGCCGTTTCGCAGCTGGAGCACTCTCACCAGGAGATCTTAGGAATTATTTGCTACAACCACTGCTGCTACATGCACGCCAGTTTAGCGATGTTGACCCGTGCATCCTCCACCGTTTTATAAACCTTCGTTCCGCAACTTCGGCATATTGTATCACTCAGTGTGAAAGCTATGGTGAAAGCAATTGCGGAAAACGTTCTTTTTTGTCCACTGACTCTCCAGATATGTGCGTCCCACGATTGTCGATTTTGGAACACAAGATGCAAGTATCAGACTTGACGGGTGTATTTTTTGAGGGGTTGGGTGTCGCCATTGCAGAAATTTCAAAGAATATATTTATAAGAAAAGTCACTAACGTTAAAAAATAGCAACAAAAGTTTCACTTTTGGCGCGCCGACAAACTTTCATCAAGAAATACAGTGGAATCACCAACTGCACGGTTTTAATTTCTCTATATGTTAATTGCTGTATTTTCACTATCCAATCAGGGCACGAGTAAGGAGTTCCCATCCCAGGGCTTACTATTGGAAACGAGGTTGAAAATATAGTAAGCCTTGGGAACGAGGTTGGTCAACTCCCCTGCGGTCGGAGCGCTAATAAAGGCTCCGTGCACAACTACCCCCTCAGCGGAAAGAAAAGGCGAGTTGGGGGGTCAATATCGACGCCATCTTACCTGACTTCAATTTAAGTGTCTGGTTCCCGCTGTGATATTCTTATTGAAAACTCAATTATCGAGAGTCGGCAAACAGACAAAGCAATCCCACTGGTGAACGATACCAAATGAACAAGGAGCGCGGTGCGGATACCAGCGACGTACTGCCCACGGAAGTGCGGTTGCTATGTGGACAGCGCCCTCATTCGACGGCGCACGGAGCCCATAGTCGGTCGCGCGATGAAAATCGTCCGACGCTGATGGTCGCTGGACGCTATGCCATTTTTGTGCAGTTTATAGTCGTCACGCGACATTTGTAAACACACGCGCAGCATACGCGCAGCGCGTCTGGAATTCGAATGCGACGTGTGACGATCAACGCATCGCCACTGCTGAACGTAAAATTATTTTAGCTGCGATGATTATTAATTATCGGAGTTAGCAGCTTTTTTTAAGTGTGATTAATGTCTGTCCCAGATGTTTTGATAACAATAAATATTAAAACGCATAAATAAAATATAGGACGTTTTCGCTGTTTATTAATAGTAATATTTATTTTTTATGCCAAAAAAAGTGAAAAATGTTCCGACAATCTTACCGCTGACATCTGCCAAGCACCGTTCGCCATCGATTTCTTGGTTAAGCCGGTTTCGGATCGACTCCGGAGGGCGCGTGTTACGTCACAGTCGCCATCGAATACAGACAAGTCACGCTTATCAACGACTGTTTCATGGTATGATACGTGCGTGCGCAAGACAGTGCGCAATACACACCGGCAGCGAATTTGCTGGGACTCAACAACTTTAATTTGTTTTTTTAAATGACGCTATTCGAAAAGTTCGAACTTAATTTAAAAATGGCTGGTCCTTTCTTTAAAATACCACTTTACTTGAAAATGTCAGCACACCAGGAGCCACGATTTTACAGGATGCTTTATTCCCAAATTAAGCAGTCCAGTAAAGTTTCGTGATAAGTCCATTAGCCTTTTAGAGGTATGGCGGACACAATAGGAGGGCGCTATTTGATTTGGGTAAACCTTTTGTATAGCACAAAAGGTTTACCCAAATCAAATAGCGCCCTCCTATTGTGTCCGCCATCCTCTAAAAGGCTAATACTGTCTTGCGCACGCACGTATCATACCATGAAACAGTCTTTGATAAAGCGTGACTTGTTTGCGTTCGATCGCGAATGTGACGTAACACGCGCCCTCCGGAGTCGATCCGAAACCGGCTTAACCAAGAAATCGATGGCGAACGGTGCTTGGCAGATGTCAGCGGTAAGATTGTCGGAACATTTTTCACTTTTTTTGGTCAAATTACCGGTTGTTCTGAGCAATTTAAGCGGCCTTAGGGAATGCCATGAATGTATAGATCTATCAGGGGTAGGCCTAACTTTCTTTCATTCATTCATTCATTCATTCATATTTATTTATTTCCACTTAATCCAAAAAACAAACAAAAGATTTACAATCATAGTAGATAGGCCTAAACGGATAAGATTAAGTGGTGGGCTTCTCCAAAAAGCAAGCTTGTCAGGTAGAAAAGCCCATTGACGTGTAGAAAAATGAACTTTTCATGGTATTTTCATTGGTTACACTGGTTCCATTAAACTACAAAAAAAATAAACTTATGTTACACGTATAAATTGACAAGGACCAACACAAACAGGACAAACCAAGGACAAGTACGGTAAAGCAACAGAAGTTACACAGAGGATCATTCAAAGAATTTGTACACAGCTGATTAGAAAATAAAATAATTAAGAACAGTATTTGTCCAAAAGCAGAACCTGAAGTTTTTTCTTAAATAAGGATCGACTAAATATACTTCTGAGAGTTTGACAAAGTGAGTTCCAGAATTTCATACCCTGGTACACAATAAATTTCTTAGCTTGAGCAGTACGTATGTATGGGATATGGAAATCTTTGGTATAATATCGATGAATAACGGCATTAATCTCAAACATTCGTTCAAACGAATTAGGTAATTTATGAGCAACAAGCTGATGCATACAAATTCCTAACTGGAGGGAATATATATCATTAATTTTAAGAGTATTGTGATTAATGAACAATGGGTCAGAATGAGCTCTAAAATCTACAGGGTCTATAACACGCAATGCCCTTTTCTGTAAAACCAAAATTCTATTTAAAAGACAAGAACTAGAGTTGCCCCAGGCCAGCATACCATAGGAAATATATGGCAAAATTAATGCGTTATAAATATTAAATAAAATTTTGGAAGGAAAACAATATTTCAATTTGTTAATAATACCAATATTTCTGGAAATTATTTTACATACATAGTTCACATGAGATTTCCATGATAATTTTTCATAAATAAGAATACCTAAAAATTTGATATAGTTGGTTTGATTAACAGGGGAATTATCGAACAGAATCTCGGTGGGAAGTGTACTGGCTGTGTTGCTAAACAACATAAAAGAAGTTTGATCAATGTTGAGGGATAATTTATTGGCTTTAATCCATTTGGAAACTCCAATAAGTTCTGTATAAATGACATTAACCAGAGTGTTCAAACTGCTATGAGTATAAAATAAATTGGAGTCATCTGCAAATAAAATAAATGACCAAGTATTAGAAGATTTCTCAAAATCGTTAATATAGATGGAAAAAGGAAGTGGTCCCAAAATGGATCCCTGTGGAACTCCGCAAAGCAACTCTTTAGGAGAAGACTGGTGTTCATTAAAAAATACAAATTGTTTACGATTAGAGAGATAATTCCTGAACCACTCCAAGGCAATCCCTCTTATTCCATAAAAGGAAAGTTTAGACAAAAGTATATCATGATCAATTGTATCGAATGCCTTGGAGAGGTCCAGAAAAATTCCCAGAACATGAGAAGACTGTTCATGACCAGCAATAATTGTATCTATCAACTGTAAAATAGCATGTGAAGTTGAGTGATTCTCCCTAAATCCATATTGCGAATCTGATAAAATATTATGTTTTATTAAGAACTGAGACGTGCGAACGTAAATAATACGTTCAAGAATTTTAGAAAAGGATGTTAGAATGGAAATAGGTCTATAATTATTAACTAAATGGGAATCACCTTTCTTAAAAACAGGAATAACTTTGGCAATTTTCATGGAATCCGGAACTATACCTGTACTTAATGACATATTCATAATGAAAGTTAAGGGGCTTGGAAATGGCAGGAAAATAGCTTTGATAACAGTACTGGTAATCGTATCATGACCAGAACTTTGCTTATTAGTTAAATTAGAAACAATGGATATAGTTGTATTCTCTTTACCATATTTATGGGGCCTTATGTTTTCGGGTTTTTAATTTTTTTAGTTGCGCCGTTTTTTGTACACGATTCGCTGGGACCTTACTATCGCCAGATCATGTCCAGATGTTAAAAAAGCGATAAAAAGAGCGATAAAGGTCCTAACAAAAAACACACACTGCGACATGTTTTTTGCCTCCAGTTTTGACATCGACGTACTCCTTGTGGTCCTTGTATGCAAACTGTATGATAGCCGAATTGGCAGACATGACTCAACTCACGTAACTATGTTCACGTATAATAGCAGGTGCGCCAATAAGTCTATCCACAGGCACGTATGATGCACTCGCACAGTATAAGCCATTGCCCGGATCAGGTCTTTTGTGGCTGAGGCTTCGAATTTGGCCATTGACGGGCTAGGGTGAAGAGCCGTAGCCATTGATAATAATGTCTGTGAGATAGTCTTACATCGTGATGCAACTGGGCGTGTTGCCAAAATACTGTACAAACACTATGACAATACGAACCATTCAAAATATCTGTTATAGGGGTTTTCTGTCGGATGTGCCCCAGAAATAGTGCACAAGAAGTTTCCGAAGACACACATTATAAAATCAGGCGGGCAATATTTTTTTAACGTAATATTTATTGATTTCTTTGTAACATCGTCGATTCTTGTCATATTTCTATAGTGATTGGTATCGATATGATTAAAAGCTATTGAATTATGCAATATTCGAAAATCACCGGGATCGCTGGTTCAGTTAATCAATTGCTGCTACAGAATCGAAGTGCAGCCTACACCGGGTTTGAACCCGTGAATCTGACCCAAACAAAATATTGCTCACTAATAATCACCAGAAAGGTTTCAAGTTGGTCGCGAAGTGGGCGAAGGAAACATACGTGAACTGTGTATGTGCGTCTACGGTCTGAGATCTGACGAACATGGCAACGTACGTACAGTACACTATCCTAGAATGGTGCCTTGCCAGGCAAGTTCGAGATCGACCAACAGTGCATACTACACGCGTAGTTACCGGACCACGCAATGATTGGTTTCACTCAAATCCGGATCGCGATCAGTGATCCGTGCGTTGGTTCACATACCGGATTTCGCCTAGTGGATGGAGCGAACCAGCCGCTAGTAGTGCACCTCGTCTGAATAGTCGGTGTTTGGTCGTTATTTTTGTGCACGTTCTATGGGGATTGCGGAGGGGCGTGATGAGCAGAGTTTCAGAAGCCAGATGGACCGAACCCATAGCAAGAAATGAGCAACAGAAAGAGCAAGAAATGAGTAAATGAGCAAAATGAGCATCAAAAAGAGCAAAAAATGAGCAAATGAGCAGCGAAATTAGTAAATGAGCAACTAAAAAGAGCAAGAAATGAGTAAATGAGCAGCGAAATGAGTAAATGAGCAACAAAAAGAGCAAGAAATGAACAAATGAGTATTTAAGGCTGTATTTGATTTGGTAATAGGATTTGTGCATAGAGGTTAATAAGCATTTTGTCGTGAAGTAATAATGTGGCTGCATGGGGAAACATTTGACCCTGGAATTGCATCCAAAAAACATGGTGACGGTAACCAGAACACAAAACCGGAAAATAGTTTTGAAGGCCTACATATGGCTTCATTGAGATCCTAAATTTGTTAGTTCTATAATTTAACCTCAGTTTGGAGAATTTACAGGTCTGAAATTCTAAATAGAGCAGTCATTTTACAAGTAATGTACAACCGTATGACTGACCGAATCTATTCACGGTTATTTCACACGAACACGGAATTTCCGGGTAATAGTGATTATCCCGAAATCTAGGTGTGCTATATAACGAAGTACCCGAACACGAGGAACACAGACAGGGTACCCTTTTAATTCCTTAACCCGAACCCGCTGATGAACTATGTAATCATTCACAGACTAATTATAGTATGCAGACCTAAATTACAGCAGGGTGATTAAAACGTAATAAGAGCCATATGAAGCACGATATGGGGGAAAAGGGACCCCCCCCCCCCCCCTCTTTTGTGTTGGTCATTGTGTTCCCGGAATCTCAGGAATTCTATTCAGAAATTTAGGGGGATGTGTTAGATAACAATAATCTGGAGTGTGCATAGAGTATAGGGATAAAAGGGGGGGGGGGGGTACCCCTTTCCCCCCATATCGTGCAGGGTATCATAAAAGCATAGTCCGATCTTGCCCACCAACGCTACATAATCCTTTTGTATATAATGACATTCCAACCAACCTCTTATTACATAATCCATACACAATACATCCTGTAATCCCTTATCTATTTAACCACAAATTTAGCCACAGCCCATCCGAAATCCCATAGAACGTGCACAAAAATAACGACCAAAACACCGACCAAACCGCCCCGATGCACTACACGGACAGTCACCAAGGCCACCTTAGGATCCCTGTTGTGTTTATTTGTACATGTACAATTAATGGCGGCAATTTGGCCAGATATCCTTTGCGCAACTGGTGATGCAATATCGGTGCGATCATTGTGGGGCTGCCCCGTTTTCCTTCCTCTATGGGCTGACCATCACCGTCTCTGGCCATAGGTGAAAATATAGATTATCGGCTCTGGAATTTACCGCGAACATCTCTGACAGTATCGGGCTATACCGTGCGATTATGCTGCTCACCCGTAAGTGTTCCTTTACCACATTTTAAAATACAAAACCTATGTCTTTATGTTTTCAGCCTTAACAAACTTGACACCGGTAAAAACTAGTGCGTGTCTGTACACGCCCGAAGGAATAGTACACGATTGCACAATAGACTACGAGTCATTATTCACAACACATCTTGCGGGTTGTTCCATTGTACATGCGGACGTTCCCAACGCTCAGTGACATTTTATTTTCCGGTTGATTTTTTGATTTAGACGCTAAAAGTCATTTCTAAAAATGTCAATAACCTCGAAACTTCTTTTAATATACGATTACATAAACTGTCCATTGCCAGATCATTGCCTTTAAAACTTGTTTACGCAACCCAACACCCCTCCTACACGAATGGGTTCGGTCCATCTGGCTTCTAAAACTTTGCTCATCACGCCCCCCCCCCCCCCGCAATCCCCATAGAACGTGCACAAAAATAACGCCCAAACACCGACTATTCAGACGAGGTGCACTGCTAGCGGCTGGATCACTGATCGCGATCCGGATTCGTGTGAAACGCACAGGCCCTACGGGGTACCAGACAACCAACCATGCATTCAATACGCGGTTTTTTTTTACAGACGGTACCAGTGGCAATATTGTGGCTACGGCCAGTCATCCATACTTATGTATGCGTATGCATGATCACGCAAACGCACGAGGTAGCTTTTGTACTTCAAAGCCAGCCGTAGCCAAGTGGAACGTAGTACATGCACATGTAGTCAGATGTCAGTACAGTAGCCAGAACGATGCAGAATGTTTGTGAATGGAACGTTAACGGCGCAGGATTTCGATTTCGTTAGGCAACTGCAAGATTCTTTTCAGGTACGAGAAGGTGCAAAATGCATTTTAAAATTGGTCTCGTGCTGGTCTCGTTCCAAAATTCCGAGAACAGCAGTTGCGAGACCAAGACCAAGACCAAGACCAGCGATCCTTCCGAGACCATGCGTGTTCGAGACCAAGATTTTTCGTATACACACGTACACTAGGTCTACACGTGCAATTTCGTAAGTTGCAACAACTAACATCGAACTTACCCTGATTTTCCCCCTTTTAGCGAAGGCTCCTCGGGGAATGGGCCGTTTAACTGCTTTCGCCTGTACCTCACTCACATCTGGGAACTTTGTTGGGATGGCAGTGGACTTGAGCATATTTTTAATGGTCATCCCATGATTTGAAAATACCAGTATCGAAACACGACGGCTCAAAGTGGTCGCCACATAACGCTATTGTCACCTTCACTTTCGCCGTCCAAATTCTCCGATATTTGGCATCAGTTGGAAATAAATGAAGGCTTACTCCAGCCTTCGTTGTTTTGCTGCACCCAGCAGCCACAAACCTTGTCGGCATGGCCGAAAAACACTATTTTGCTTAGATTTTGGACGAAGAATGTACACTCAATGCATACGCGTGATGAATGGGGCCGGCTCGAGCAGAATATGTAATGTGCCTCGATCTACGTCACACACTTATGTTAATGAGGGTCCCACTCAGGGGGCGGAGTAGCTTGGACAAACATTTTCAAGAATTTTTTTCTCATATTTAATCTGGGAAATAATTGTCTCTGGACACAAAATATCATTGTCAAGAGAATACTTTATTGTTTTAAGCAGGAATAATGCAATATGAATCCTAAATCATGTATCCTTTAAGGGTACTTTGGTATAGGCCTGATGGTTGTTTATGGGTGCAATGGAAGAAATATTTTCATGAGGTAAAAAGTTGACTGTTTCACTGCAACAGTCAATTATTCACGAATATATATTCCTTCCATGGCCATGTACAATCGTACGGTCAACGCGTATACGCTGCGATCGATATCCAGGCGCCCGTGCAATTAGGGAAACGTACGGAACCAAAATGCATATGATGTATGACGTTATGGAATATTCTGGGGCGAATGATTCAATGTCCGATACCAATCAAATGACCTAATCAGGTGGAACTGGTGTGGTGGAACTGGTGGTCGATATCTCGGCGCCCGTGCAATACCTAAATAGGTCCTTGTATTTTGATTGGTGCAAAAGTTTAGTCACTTGATGTGACATTGAATCATTCGCCCCATAACATTGCATTGTATGATTTATGCGCCTATCAATTAAAATGTTGATGCTATGATGATTTATGTTTTGAATAAAAAAACGCCTTGCAAAAGGATCGAACACGTACGCACTGTAGGGCTTGTAAACAAAATGCCATTGGGTTTATATTATAATACAACACACATGTACCTATATCCCCAGTGTATGATGACCAAAATCCCCACCCTGGGGCTTAAAAACGTGACCAAATCCCCACCTCATAGTTGGGGTAGCCCGGGGGGGAGGGAAGGGGTGGGGGAATCAATTGATAGGCGCATTACATGGAACTTGATTTACATCATACACCATGCAATTTTATAGGTCCATTTACTCAGCGGCGCAGCCAGGGCTCTTTCCATAGAGTGGGGACTTTCTATGGGGGGGGGGGGGGGGGGGCGCTTACAGTATTTTTCTCATAGCTTTTTCCGGTTAATTTCGCACTTGTTTCATTTAAAATCACTTAAAAGAAGTTTAATTTCGTCCAAAAAAATTCGTGGGACCCAATTGTTGATTTTTTATAAAATTACACCACTAAATTTCAAGAGCATTTCTATTCACGAAAGAAGCATTTTAATTCGTTCTAGTTATCGTCATTTTCGTCTCAATCTGAGATTGGCGTTGAATTGAAAAAGCAAATTTGTTTTGATGTCATTCATAATTTTAAGCGCCTCATTCATTTTAGTCAATGGCATGATGGAACACTTCACCATTCCTTTTCTCGTTGTTCTTGTAATGGTAATTTATTGAAAGCTTTGAACATTCAAATTCTGTAAGATCGAAGAAAATGCACGGAATGCAAGGATGAAGATAATGAAACCGAAATTAATTCATAAACAAAGAACGATACATTATGTTTGTCCTGTTTTAATCTGAAGACGAACCTCAAATCAAATCAGGAAATGTTGTTAAATTTTAATTCAATGGTTATTTTATGCAGGTAATCCAAACATTTACTTAATTTAACGCGCTAATCGTACAAAAACGATCTTAGTTAATTTTGAGTCACAAGAAAACAACATCCCTAATTGCGTTTGAAATGCAGTCAAATGAAGCCAAAACAACCATACATTTAAACCATCTTAACTGATAAAATTACCACTGAATCAGGGTTGTAATCAAGTCAATCACAAGTCAATCACAGGTCATCACAAGTCACCACAGGTCACCACAAGTCACCACAAGTCACCACAAGTCACCACAAGTCACCACAAGTCACCACAAGTCACCACAGGTCACCACAGGTCACCACAGGTCACCACAGGTCACCACAGGTCACCACAGGTCACCACAGGTCACCACAGGTCACCACAGGTCACCACAGGTCACCACAGGTCACCACAGGTCACCACAGGTCACCACAGGTCACCACAGGTCACCACAGGTCACCACAGGTCACCACAGGTCACCACAGGTCACCACAGGTCACCACAGGTCACCACAGGTCACCACAGGTCACCACAGGTCACCACAGGTCACCACAAGTCACCACAAGTCACCACAAGTCACCACAAGTCACCACAAGTCACTTCACAAGTCACTTCACAAGTCACTTCACAAGTCACTTCACAAGTCACTTCACAAGTCACTTCACAAGTCACTTCACAAGTCACTTCACAAGTCGCTTCACAATTCTGGTCTTAAGCCATGCAAAGCATTACTTTGTCACTGTTCATCCCATGTAGCTTGTGAACTGATGATTGACTTGAGATCCGCCTTTTGATCTGACATGTGATTGACTTGATTACAACTCTGCCACTGACGAAAATGAATGATTAAAGCGCTAAAATAAAAGACAAGAAACGAATTTGTTTTTTCAATTCAACGCCAATCTCAGACTGAGACGAAAATGACGAAAACACGGATGAATTAAAATGCTTCTTTCGTGAATAAAACTTCTTAAAATGAAATTTAGTGGTGTAATTTTGAAATCGATATCAACAATTGGGTCCCAACAATTTGGACAAAATTAACTTTCTTTCTAGCGGTTTTAAATTAAACAACTCTCACTGAAACGTGACTGCACCTCCGTGAACCTGCAGTATTTTGAACAATCCTGCACACCAGCGGCGACGATTTCTCGTCAAGGTGGGGTGGGGGGGGGGGTGGGGGAAATACAAAACCAACAATATTTGTTAAGCGTTTTGTACTCGGTGTCTCTTGTGTATCATGGGAAATGTTTGAAAATCCCCAAAAATATTGGGGGCGTCCCCCCCCCCTCCCCGCCGTGATCGCCGCCCATAATACTTTCTCGCTTATATATTGCAACATCAATTGAGGTCACAACTCTTGCGACTGACTTTTTAAAAACGATCTATAAACATATATATATTATAGGTTTCCCGGCCGATTTCGGAAAATGTGCACATTAATTTGTAAAAGATGCATTCGTTTTCGTGCGAAATAGAATGAACGTTCACAATCCCGTTTTCTATTTAACAATTGTTAATTTTATTTTATAAAGGTGCGTTCAGTCGTAAAAAGTCAGCGTACGATTTCCCGAATGTGCACTGAATTTAGTATATTGATAATTCATAGCGCGAATTCGAATGCACATCCGGAATCCTGTTTTCCTTTTAATTTATCATCAATCTATTTCGCTAAATGTGCAGCCGATTTCCCGCGCAGTGTTTTTTGTTTTGTTTTTAATGCATGCCTGGTCAAGCATTGGAATTCATTTATTTGTTAATAAAAGTAAAACATGGGGAACTAAACCAGGTGGTCTTGTAGTCTTTTGAAACATACCAAAAAATAGGCTGAAGAAAATCGTTCTTTCTTTGCTCAGCATTTGCCACGGTCACATCATGTAGCCAAATTTAAATTTCGTCAAACTATCCACAAGGGAAACTGACTAGGTAAATTTGAATACATTTTCAAAGTGAACAAAGAAACTGGCAGGAGCGGAATTCGAACCTGCGACCTCCGGGTTACCGTACCGGCGCTCTACCAACTGAGCTATCTTGCCCTATGTTGGCGGTCTCCCAAATTTTCAGTATATACTTAACACATGATAAACGAAACCCTTCTCAAACTTATGTCCTTTTTAAACTTTGATTAATCTTGCAGTGCTAGATTTAAAGATACAGTGAATTTTCAGCAAAAAATGTTCTGTGTTATTTGTGATGATTATTTGATTTGGTTCATTGAACAAAATCGCAATCTCGTGGTCTCAAAGTAAACTGATAAAGCTTTTTAAAAGACTCGTAAGGATTATAAACAATTACACGAGAAAACAACTATTAAAGGTAAAATTGTCAAGTTACAAGCTGATATGCAATTCTAACTTCACCATGCAGACCTTCAAATCTTATCAGGCTGCTATAGAGTACCGAAGTCTGACGTCAGTTGCCGCGGCAATGGTTCCAAACACATGCAGTTTAGAATGTGTTCTGGTTCCAAACATTGCATTGATTGACGTTACTCTCATGTCTTTCAGCCATACGTGTTATAAAATGAAAAGACGGTGGTAGTTTTGCGAGTCCTACAAAATGCTTCCGTGCAAGACGGCTTCCGTCGACAGAGGGGAGTGAATCAAATCGATTCAATACATGCGACTTGGGACCAATAGAGGTGGGGAAACCGTTTGTTGTTAAAATTGCCATGGTTTGGAAGATTATGAAAATGAGAGTATAATCATGTACACGACCATCCTTTGAAAAATACTGGACCAACTACATGTAGGCTGACTTTCCAGGATTAAACTTTTCCGAATCAAACTTTCGTCCCCAAAAGTATTTTCGTCAATGATTTTCTGAAAACGGCTCATTTTCAAGGTTTGCTTGTTCTACTTTTTAATACTCTTCAAATTTTTGCAATTTTAGGATGAATGCTTTTAATTAGACGCTTCCAAGGCAATAATCCATTAATTCGTGTTGAATATTCATTGATGTTTTTTGGGGGAGGCAGAAAGAGGGTTTAATCGTTCTACTTTTTTAATAATCTTCACATTTTGGCAATTTTAGGGCGAATGCTATTTGTAGATCAATTGGACGCTTCCAAGGTCTACGTTCCTTTAATTCGTGTTGAATTTTCGTGGATTTTTTTGGCAGAAAGATGGAGAAAAAGAAATCATTCGGCAATTGAAAAAGAAGTGGGCGGGGATGCTACATTTGTTTTGTTTGTTTCTTTTTCTACATTTGGCATAAGTAGGCCCCAGAGGTTTTTTAAATCAAGGCCACAAAACTCATAGTCGGCCTTTACCGAGTACCACGAGCTAAACCCCAGGTGCGTTGCCGGTAGCGGTGAATGATCCACGTAGCTCACGAATGGCTTCGTGTCCGATCCCTGTCCCACCGCGATGGTCAGGGTAGCTGCTTGGGTATTGGGTGGCATCGATGAGTCGGTACCGGGCGTGGCGCTGACCCAGAACTCCTTATAGATCTGTTTTTCCAGCCAGCCACTCGCTTTGGTCGTTTGAGCCACGATATTTCCCTGTTTCTTTCGACGAATCACCGTGGCCGTATCGCTCCAGCCGCCGATCACGATCTCGTACATGTTGGGCGAGTCGCTATTCTGTCCGACCAGGGCAATGTGCACGTTGTTTTCGGTACGAACGGTAAATCTGACGAAAACTTCACCGCTCGCCGACTGGGGTAGGGCTGCGAACTTGTACTTATATTGGTAGCCCGTCGCCGAGAATTTCTCGCACTCTGCAAAGCAGAATAACGGGAGAAATCATTACAACTAAACCTTGGGTGTAGCCCTGACGTACACGAAGTCCCTGGGCCATTTGAACACGCTACACTGGAGGCGGAAAAAACGTTCATTCTAAAATTGCTATGGTTGGAAAGATCTTTTAAAATACAATGTTATAGTGCACACGACCTTCCCTGCACAGTTTGTCTGAAAATCGGGGGGGGGGGGGGGGGCATTTCTTCCCCCAAACGACATCCGAATGGGGTTAACGCTATGAGATTTCGGACTTTACTTCCTTTTAAAAAATCCTCCGGAGCCACGAATTAGAAAAAAAAATGAATTCGAACGTAATGAAATTTCGGATTCTATTTCCCTTTAAAAAAATCCTCCAAAGCTGGAAATTGGTAACGTTGAGGTCTCGAACCCACAATCTTCTACCTCACAGTCTAACACCGTATCCACTATAGGCCATCGGAATGCCCGGCAGACATCGAGAATGCATTGCATTATATACCTAGCCCTATAACATATGCGTACGTGTATTAAAATTATTATAGACTATAGAGGGCGCTCAACAATGCATCCATTCGGATGACGTTTGGGAAAAAATAATTCGCAGCCGGAGAGGGGGAGGCATGGGGTGCACGCCCCGCCCCTAAAAAAGTCTTTCCCCAGTCGTCCCCCACCCACTTTAATTTTCGCAAACGGAGAAAATGATAGTATTACTAAGAAAAATACAGCACTAACACTGGAAACTTTTAACTATATACTGCATTACTATAAAACACGTGTTAGTCTATATTAGGCCTAAGTGATCATGGTTAACTGCATGGTTTAAAGACCAACTAAAACGCCCAAAAATGTATGACTTTTTGGACTTATCTGATAGTTTATGCCTCCCCAAAACTAATGTAACAAGTTTCATGATTCTGAAAAAACAAAAACAAAATTTTGAGCCTTTTTCTTCTAAGCCACTTTGACTCGATTCAGAAAAGGCCGAGGTCAACTGCGTGCCGTATCGCGCGAGTGATGACGTATACGTGTAGAAACATATGACGTCACTGTATTATACGACGATGTTTTACATAGAGTCTGTACGTATTTTTTTGTCTAAGGCTAGTATTACTTGTTGTGCTTTTTGCACATGATTCAGGTGTAACACTACGGTAAACATATTTTAAAGTGTTGACATCTTTGTGAGACACATTTTGAATTGTGGTTGTAGGCTTGTTCTTGCTGAAAAGTTAGTTAGAGTCATACTTTCCTTTGTTTGCAGTGGGCTTTTATTGGGACCTGCGGGCGAGTTGTGTGTGAGCTAATGCTATACTCTAGTCTGCAGCCCTCATAAGGACCCGCACCTTCTCAGAACTATACACACAATTTCTGTTATAAGGTACCAGACTCAATTTCATGCAGCCTATTTACGGTACCGTACGTGTACAATGCATGTTGAGTCAAGCGAGCGCGGACAGGGAGATGGCCGGGGCTCTGGCTGCTCGAGCCGGCAACCGCAGGGAACGTCGTCGTGGTCTGGAAATATATATCGTTTTCCAACGACCAACTGGAAATCGTTGGAAAACTGACCTGTAGCCGGACGAGTGGCGCGCCCCGGACATGCTGGCATTCGGGGCGCGTAACGCGTCCAGGTAGCCACGCGCGCCTTGACTAAAGGCTATCCATAGATATACGGGAATTTACGGAAGCGTATTTAGGACATGACCAAAAACAAATTTTCCGCTCACTATTTCGCCCGGGCGGATTATTATTTCGCCCGGGCGGATTATTATTATGCCCGGGCGGATTATTATTTCGCCCGGGCCGATTACTATTTCGCCCGGGCGGATTACTATTTCGCCCCGGCTGATTACTATTTCGCCCGGGCGGATTACTATTTCGCCCGGACGGATTACTGCTAGTAGAAATTCGGAAATTTTGTTCGGTCGTAAACGCTCTTTCCGATTTTCTGCTAGTAGAAATTCGGAAATTTGGTTTGTACACTTTTCGACCGCCTGTGTACAAGAAAATACAAAATCCAAATTTTGGATAACAGAAAAATGAAAATTCAGAAAGAGGACTTTATTTCAACCTTAATTCTGTTTTTGTTATAGCAGATTTTTGAGAAAATGGGTTGTCCACTTTTGGTCCTCCATAGTAAACTTATAATTTTTGACTTGTTTCGAAACTTTGAGGTATTTAGAATGGGAATATGCAAGTACGTTTAAGATCGTATCAGGGGAATGGGCACTGATAATGACCCGAGCCGAACCGGCCAAGCACATATTTATTCCCTCATTGTTAAATAAGTCACATGACTGTCTTTGCCGTGGAATTGTCGTGAATCGTCGCGTCGTGGGTGACATGAGCATGGTTGCGATTATTTTGCGTCGAAATACCGCTTGTTCCACGAGAATCATACGATTTCTCAGTTTTGTGACCTGGGCATTATTTTTCTGCTTGATGCCGACGGTTCCCTCGTGGCGCAAACAAATCGCAGGTCGACTTGAGGCCACCTTCAAACACGCACGCGAGCGTGGTGCCACTGCAGTAAATGCTCCTAATTTTGGTCGCCGAATTATTAGGCCGCATCCGAAACTGTTGTCTAGGGCTATTGTCTAGGTGTGCGCCCGTTGCAACTTCGTGAAGAAATGCTGACAATAGCCGTAGCCGTAGCCGTAGCTCTGGAAGCCCGTTTCGGACACGGCCTTATGCTGCGATCAAATCACGTCGTGTTTCTTGTGTTTACCTAGTCTTGGTTCAAGACGTTGTTACGTATAATACGCGATAACCAGCCGCCGCGAGAGGGCGTTATTAGCCACGAACTATTAATAGCCACGAACCGCCAGGAACAACGTCTTGGGAATCTTGTAAAATCTCCCCCCGAAAAATGGGGGAAACTAGTGCGCATGCGTCAATTCTGTATGAAAATGAGGAACATTTTCCTTCACGCACGCGCACATACGAAAAAGAGCTGCCATGAAGTTGCACAATAGTCTGGTAGCTATCTATACTGCTGGCGCCGAAGGGGCACTGGTAAGTTCGCGATCGAAGCTGCTTGCTCTGCTTTGCATTAATTGCAGGCAGCCGGCCGGCTATGCGCTAGCGGCTGCAGTGTTCACCGCTCGTGTTCGCCTGCGACGTCTTGCAACTGTGACGATCGATGCGAGGGAGATACAACGGGTAAGGTGCCGGGCGGGACCGGGCAGGCAACCTGGGTGATGGTGTGTAATCTGCGGGAAATTACTTGTTACATGCAAGAAATACCTCTCCGTTATATTGAACCGTAGGGGCTCGGACAACTCGACCGTTGGCCGACTCGACTCGAGACAACTCGACCGTTGAGACAACTCGACCGCCTTTGCGTCAAATGGGAAGACAATTAAGTCGTCCGTGGAGACAAGTCGTCCGTTGAGACAATTGACAAGTCGTCCGTTGAATTGAAGTCGACTCGGAGGTAGGGGAATCGCTTCTGTCTCGGCGGGGATTCGCGTCCAGCCTCAAAGCAAACATGAGCCTGAATTTTTGTCGAGTTTCACCATGTACCAGTGGAGAAAACCCGCAGGAGATCTAGAGTGCGTCTCAGTATCTTTGTGAACTGTGTGACAATCGAATCACCAGAGTACGACAATCTCCGTTTTCCCCGGCCGTGAAGAGGGCCTCGTGAGCTATTTGTTTTATTATTATCACGGCCTTTTATATTTTATATCTCAATCAAATCACCTAACAAGGTCTCCTCAGCACCATTATAATACATCAATTATCATATTCAGCCCCGTTGAGATTTTCTGTTTATTATATTTCCATCATTCCGGAACTTTTTAGTTCATTCCCCTCGGCCCTACCAAACAATCTAAATAGCACGGACCTGCTGTACCTTTATCTTCATATACTAACACTCGGGCGGTAGTAGTCAGGGGGTTAGATCTATGCATAATGCATTTATTTATGTATTCATAATGCGCGCTGCAACATTAGGCTAAGCAGGTGCGTGCGCACAACACGGCTTCAACAAGATTCCCAAGACGTTGTTACTGGCGGTTCGCGGCTATTATGTTTGTCGTGATAACGCCCTCTCGCGGCGGCCAGTTATCGCGTATATACGTAACAACGTCTTGAACCAAGACTAGTGTTTACCGTGAATTACTCCTAGTTCACGAGTGGGTTGCATTCTAATGCTACTCAAATCAAAGGCTAAGTGAATTCCCCCCATATCCGGCACCATTTGGCGCAACGACCAAAGTCAGAAATAGTCAGAATATTTTGGTCTGGGAACCAGACTAGAGCATGATCTCTGCCAAACTAAAACAGCAAAGCCCAAGCCAAAGCCAGATTTGAAAATTGCCCCGCCATTTTTGTCGAGTCGTGAACTCGAGAAGAAAATTCCGCCTCCAGTTCACCACTGGTGAATACGAGTTACCAGGCGATAAGAACGTTATAACACGACTAGTGAACTCGTGAATACGAGAAACACGACGTGATTAGAACGCAGCATGCCGCCGATGATTGCAAAAAGTAGCGCCACACCTAAGCTATACATACATGTCAAAATTACTGCATTTGGTTGATATTGCATGCAATTATGAATGAGTAAAGCAAGTCCATACCCAGGGAATTAGACAGGCATGGAGCAATAAATAGACGGTAATATGCACACAGATGGTGGCCAGGAAGAAAATAAACATTGCGAGGTTTAAATTTTCTCCACAAGTTTTAACTCTAGGAAGCCGCCGATGATTGCAAAAAGTAGCGCCACACCTAAGCTATACATACATGTCAAAATTACTGCATTTGGTTGATATTGCATACAGTTATGCATGAGTAAAGCAAGTCCATACCGCCAGGAATTGCACGGCCGTGTATCAATAAATAGACGGTAATATGCACACAGAGGGTGGCCGGGAAGAAAATAAACATTGCGAGGTTTGAATTTTCTCCACAAGTTTTAACTCTAGGAAGCTGCCGATGATTGCAAAAAGTAGCGCCACACCTAAGCTATACATACATGTCAAAATTACTGCATTTGATGGCAGCGCCATTTTTCAGCGCGTGGGGCGACGCGCATTATGACGATACGTTTTTCAACATTAAAAATGGCTCAACTGCGCTGCTGCAGTTTGTCACAGCAATAAAAGACGACTGGGAAGCCAATACTATTTTACTGTATTAATTTTAATCTGTTTGACGCAATGTGTTAATGTTTTCGATCACATATTCTTATTGAGTGACGTTCTCACTCTCGGTGCGCGTCGCCCCACGCACTACAGTGCGAAGAGCGTCCATGAGAGAACGGGGAAATTGGTGAACACTCAGTGGCCACGTATGTTTTCGCCACATAAGGCATTTTCACACTAGAGCGCCGAACCCCGGGGCGAACTCGCACCGGGGCGGCCCCAGTGCGGCCCCGGGGCCGCCTTGGCGTTTTCACCCCCGAGTTCAACCCCGCGTCGTTTCACACTCGCTTCGCGCAAACCTACCTCAGCCAACCCCGGGGCAAGCTCGCCCCGGGGTTGGGCATGAGCGTTTCACACTAGTTTGTATTTCATCGACCCCCAGATGGCCAGTAAATTCCTAACTTCCTCCTCGCTGAAAATAATTCCTGAGATTCCAGGAACACAATGACCATCACAAAAGGGGGGCGGGTCCCTCTGCCATATATTGTGCTTCAGAATATTAGATGGCGCTGCGCTTTCGGCCAAGCTGTATACAATAGCGCGCGCTTTGACAGGACCTTTGGAATTCTTTTGTCGAGACTACCTGTTTCTCAACCCGGGTTGTAGGCTTACGAAACCCCGCACGCGGGGCGACGTTTCACACTAGCCATTTCGCCCCGGTGCCACCCCAAAATCGGTCTCGCCCCGGGTTGAAAAATCTCACCCCTGGCCTGGAGCAGGAGTGAGTTCGCCCCAGGGAGAGACCAATCTCGGGGGTGGTCCCGGGGCGAAAATGGCTAGTTTGAAACGTCGCACATTCTCACCCCCGCGTCGCCCCGGGGCCCCGAGATTTTGTCTAAAACTAGTGTGAAAAGGCCTGACCGTGCGCCACTTGGTTTTAATTTGACGCATGCGCACTGGGCCATCTACGAAGGTTTGTCTTCGGTTTTATCGAAGCAGACAACGCTCGCAGAAAATATATTGATGATCTGCTAGAAATCAAATGTCGTTTTTTTGCAAGATAGAAGTAAGCAAAATTAATGCAGTGTTAACATGCGTACATAATATGAACTGCATAAATTAAAACGAGTTTTGATTATCCAAAATCTTAAGTTTTGTTGAAAAAGGAGGACATTTAAGGATAAGAACGCTTACAATATTTACAACAAAATTGTAGACATTTCTCTGAATTCAATAGCATTCTAATAATATTTCTCCAGTTTTCCTAAACAAAGGAAATATGGGGTTTTGTAGAATAACTCTTTCTAAAAATTATTGTGGTAGTTTGGTGTGGTGATAAAAAGGATTTTTCTGAAAGGAAAGATTTTATTATCGGGAGTCATTTTGCATTATTACGACCCATTGCACGAAGGGCGCCACCATCGCAGCATGTTTTTACCGAGACTTCAGCGTACACATTCCTGACTAATTTTAACTGATCTGATGACGCGTCAATTTGATAATATTTCTGGCAATTACAAACCTCACTTTTCGGGCCAACTTTCACCAATAGTCCGTCGCCAAGGAACGCACCCGCCCACCGTGACAGCGTATCGTACTTACCGGACCAAACCTCACACGTACCAGTACCATGGGGCGACTCGCTGCGCGGGCATGCGCTGCACTAGTGCTGCATGGGCTGAATATCCCCAGCCACGTATCTATACCATTGGACCTTAAGCATATTCAGGATTTGTGACCTTGACGTCCATGTTATACGTTGGAATTCTTCATGGAATATTTAAATCATAAATTTCTGCTGCACATAGTGTTGCAGGATTTCAAACTGAGTCCACAAAATTCCCTGCCCACAAGTAGGCATAATGTGAAAAGTATCCCCTCAAAGAAACCCTCAACCTTCAGTGCGCTCAATGCAACCGCTGCCCCAGACAAATTACTTGCAGCAGCCCCTAATATCTAATGCCCCAAAACAGAGCAAATAGCAACAATTAGATGAAACTGAAAATTCTGGAGATGGAGTACTTGCAATATCTAAAAATAAAAGAAATAATACCTAGAATATGTTTAAATAAAGTTGTCCATGAAAAGATTGAAATTCATTAAAATTCCTAAATTCTGGAAATAATTTGAGACCAAAGCTTTACTTTTTATATTGACTGTTCCTGCATGGGTATGGGAGGCACTCTGCGTGGGTATATATGGGAGGCACTCTGAAAAAGATAATCATACGAGTGAACACAACTCAAGTGTATCTCTATTCTTTACATTTATTACCTAAGCAGCCAAAAACATAAAGCAATTTATTAAAAGAAAAATTCAAAAACACCTCCCTGATTTTTTGTTAAATAGAGGGACAATTTAAGATTTCCTCTAGTAAATACTTTATAACTTTGGAATGAAGTTTTTATTAAGACCGGTCATCAATTTCAATTTCATCAATCAACTACTGTAAATAGATGCTTACTCTTGCGGGATAAAAGTTTAAAAAACAAATGATACATCAGTACAACTATAAAAGGTAATAGGGACCTACATCAGGGGAAAAATACCTATTAGGGCTCCAAACTTACCCTGGACTGGTGGAGTCCAGTATTTAGGGTACAGGTATTGATCTAGTAGACTCCATACCAAACTAGACCAGTGGTCTGGTAGTTTTTCTTTCAAATAACCTTACATTCTTTAAAAGGAATCTCAGTTTGCCTTCTTTATAAATTTCTATTAATTTATGACGGGTGTTATTAAGTTGTGGAATACATGTAGTGTACAATATATACTCACACCTGTACACACCAATGAAATCACACATACCTTTTTTTGCAGCCCTGTGGAGACATGGCATTGTTCTCCCCTTTGTCCCTGCAGTTAAGCAAACCCCATAGACTCAGTACACAAAATTCCTTGTGGAGACATCCTAACCCATACAAATGCCCTGTGGAGACCTATTCAGTCCCTTTGTGCGCATTGTGTTCATGTCTCCACAGGGTACGGAATATCTGTTCACCCTATCAAATATTTGTGAAATAATTTAATGTTGATTTACCATCTTCACAATTTTCACAAGGTTCCTTGCAATCTGGATCACAAATTATGCTGTGAGTAGCTGACTTCATGTAATGCTGCCTTACCCCCAATGTGGGGATTTCAGTCAGCGCGCAGCGTGCTGAAAAGTGCTTTCGTTTATTTGCAGCGTATGCATAAAACGCTCGGTAAATGCATATTCATGAATTGGAGATCACATTTTCGAAATTCATTATCTAGTTAACGTGTCTTTAAAAGTAAGATTTTAATTAAAGGACAGGCTGGAAATGGTATAGCCTTATTGTTTAGTGAGATTATTCAAATTTTAAACGTCCATTTTGTGAAATATATGAACGAAAATGTGACCGTTGTTGTAGTGAATTTACGGTCGGTGAACATTTCTTTTTTCTAAACTAAACGAAGTTGGGCAGAAGAATCTGACGGGTTGGAGACAAGCTATAATATTAAGTAACCTATCTTTATAAATACGGTTCTCTTGATTATTCGAAACAGTCTGGATCTCTAAAAAATGATGTCCATTCCGTATGCCCAGATTAGGAAAACAACGCAGCTTTGCAAGCACGTGGATGGCATGAGTGTGCTGTCCTCATTGGTCATATCCCCAAACGACTTTGCATCTTGACCAATCAGGCACCGCTACATTTAACACAAGGGCGCTTTCATGTGTCAGGTACCCTGCTCCACATACAGGCTTATAATAAAGTGTGAAGGCGGAGAAAAGGCGCCAGACTAGAAAATGAAATCGTTGCGTAATGCACATGTCTTCTGGGAATAGGGAAAGTACATGTAAAATGATGTATTATAAACACATCACAAAGATTGGCAGGCTGTTTTTTTGTAATTTTTGTCTATTTTTTTTCAATGACAAATGTAATATATCCACAACCTAAGTTCTACAGCCTGGAATTGAAAATGGGGTAGTAAATCGAAATTATTGTGTGCCGATAAAAAGTTGTCTAGGCCTATTGATGATTTTCCTTTTCATTTAGTTTTGGCTCAAACTGATTAAAAACAAAAAGGGAAACCACTTTTTCTTTGACGGGTTTGGCCAAAACAAGTATTGTAAAATGTAAATATAGGCTACCCACAATGCTATTTCCTGTAAAGGGGGGGGGGGGGGGGGCGTGGAGGAGATACCCTATCATTTTTTTGTATTCCTATAACCTTCATATGTTGTAGATCATGGATGACATTAATAATAAATAGCAGAAAATGATGCTTTAATGAATACAACTAACATTAATAATATTTCAAAGAAGGGCACAAGACATTGCAGAAATGACATTTTCACACTTTTTACATTAAAGGGACACATTGCTTTGGATTTTGCGATTTGGGCTATAAAACCGAAATGGATATGGTTGGGAAGCTTTTTTAAAAGTAGAATATAAAGATTCACATAAATATCCCTTCAAATTGCGTGGTTTTTGTTTAATTTCGTGACAAATAACGGTCCGCCATTTTGTAGAACCAAATTTTTGACTCCACAAAATGGCGGACCGTGTTCACCAGTCGTATTTCCAGTCGCATCTGGTTGAAGTACGTTCTGTTCATCCATTTTGATGTACTGTGGCACGGCGCGCAGCACTGGCGATATGTGTGGCGAGGCAGAGAATGGTACATGGCGATCATCTGATAGGTTTACAAGGCCACTGGCTGCGGCGCCAGTCTAAAGACTCTTACAGCGTATTTTGCGCTGTATTTAGTACTGGAAATAAGTCTATGTTTCGCGGGTCAGATGTCAGGGGTCAGAGGCCAATTTTTTGTTTTGTAATCACTACTCACTAATTACAACACATTATACGTGTTTTTTTGCATGAACAACTCTTATAAAAGATAAGGAACATTTCCAAACAGCAAAATTTCATGACATTTGAAGGCAATGTGTCCCTTTAAGTCGAAAGACATGAAAATGTGTTTACAAGAGTAAACATTAAACTACATGTTAAGTTTGTCTACATGTAAAATCAAACACCAATAAATAATAAGTTCTTCAATACATAACATTTTGCAAGGTTTCGGTGTTGAGATTTGAGGGAAATTAATGAACCACAAAACATTTAGAGGCATATGGCATTGCTGAAAAATGTCCAAGTAAACTGCATTTTCTACCAAAAGATATGATTCAAAATTGCAAAAACTAGGGTCTTTAGAATTAAAAGAAGACTGTGCAGTGGAATGTCCAATAAAAAAGAATACATGTACATGTACCAGGCATGCAACCTCACAAACAAATGAGGAAATTCCAATCTTTACAAGAGTTTGTGTTTTTCAATTTTCAATGGCATACCATAAGTGTGAAGTGAAAAACGAGGAATCAGCTGATCCGATGAAAAGTTGCATGCCTGATGTACATGCATTTCAACAAAACCGGAGTCGTTTCAACATTTCTAATGGACGAGTCGTACATACAAACTGGACTTCAATGACAGCACGTTTTTGTCATTTGTTAAATTTTAATCACATTTCGAGAGTAAAATAAGTCTTTAATTAGTGATTGGCAATTCCTTGGAATGAAAACACATCGAAACCCATGTTTAAAACAGGGTACGAGTTGTCCAAGGTGCGAGTTGTCCAATCCAAGGGTACGAGTTGTCCAAGGTACGAGTTGGCCAAGGTACGAGTTGTCCTGTTACCCAGTTCACAGTACTAGGCCGAGAAACTCTGAAACATTAAAAAAAAAAAAAACATTATAAATGTTTTTATAACACAGCCAAATTTGCATTTCATGAACATGTATGCCGGCACATCATGTGAAACGGGACAGGAACCTATTGTCGACATGCCTTTCTCTCGCCGCATCGCGCACAATAAGCACCCACGTACGTACGTACACAGTGACGTCATTGACATCATACATTTCCCCGTGTAAGTTTGTAAATTTCGCCAACATTTAGCATTGAAATAAAAATCGCTCGTTGAACCTGCAGACATGGAAATAGTACAGATCGAAAGCATAACTCTTCAAGTGTGCAGCAAACGACAAATTTCATCTCAAAATATCTCGAAACAGTCAGGATCACCAAAAACGTGCAGGTAGTTTAAAGGGACACATTGCTTTGGATTTTGCGATTTGGGCTATAAAACTGAAATGGATATGGTTGGGAAGCTTTTTTAAAAGTAGAATATAAAGATTGACATAACTATCCCTTCAAATTGCGTGGTTTTTGTTTAATTTCGTGACAAATAACGGTCCGCCATTTTGTAGAACCAAATTTTTGACTCCACAAAATGGCGGACTGTGTTCACCAGTCGTATTTCCAGTCGCATCTGGTTGAAGTACGTTCTGTTGATCCATTTTGATGTACTGGCACGGCGCGCGCGCAGCACTGGCGATATGTATGTGTCGCGAGGTAGAGAATTGTACCTGGCGATCATCTGATAGGTTCACAAGGCCACTGGCTGCGGCGCCAGCCTAAAGACTCTTACAGCGTATTTTGCGCATTATTATTTAGACGGTGGTATTTAGTACTGGAAATAAGTCTATGTTTCGCGGGTCAGATGTCAGGGGTAAGCGGCAAATTTTTTGTTTTGTAATCACTACTCACTAATTACAACACATTATACGTGTTTTTTTGCATGAACAACTCTTATCAAAGGTAAGGAACATTTCTAAACAGCAAAATTTCATGACATTTGAAGGCAATGTGTCCCTTTAACAAACTATATTTTTCATACCTCATTTTACAAGCCTAGTAAACAGCCTTCACAACGAGAAATTTTTTTTAAATTTGTATTATTCGATGCAGAAAGAAATAAATGTTTACTCACAACTCCATGTTGGCCGGAAACTGCAGCGAAAATGGGCTTCCCATCTATTCTCTAGAGGCACTACCAAACGCTCGCAAAAACCTCGTGAATTCTCGTAGGTCCGAGACCGTCAACTCGCTGCAAATAATACGTCGCCGGGCACCTCATTATCGAGTACGCTGCGCGCTGACTGGATTTCAGAGATGACCAAACCCATCCCTGGTGTAGCACCATGAGTGTGGCCTGGATACTTGCTGTCCTAGCTGTAGGCCTATCCTTAGCCCATGGAGGAATAAGAAAATATTATTTTTCACATATCTAATAACAGGCGGCATCTGTGCATTGCAAATAGTTCAGATGCAATGATTCACAGCAGTTTTAGCTCGCTTTTGCCTTGTTACCAGTGGCGCGTGCCCCGGCACCCCCAGCTGACATTTGTGCCCACTCTAACCCCCCCCCCCCCCATTTGAAATGTACAAAAAGTATACAAGCTGCAGTTTATGTGCTATCAGTTCCCCCTTTCCAAACGTGTGCACCCCCAGGTAACCCCCCCCCCCCCATTTGAAATCTTGAAATGTACAAAAATTATACAAACTGCAGTTGATGTGCTATCAATGCCCCCCCCCCCCCCCCCCCATTTGAAATCTTGAAATGTACAGAAATTATACAAGCTGCAGTTTATGTGCTATCAGTGCCCCCTTTAAAAATGTGTGCACCCCCAGGTAAACCCCCCCTCCCCCATTTGAAATCTTGAAATGTACAGGGATAAGATTGTCAATAAAGAAAAAAGTATGAAAATTTACGAAATGTCTGAAAAATACATATCTTTCTATTATAATAATGTCTTTCTCTGAGATTAAAAAAGTCTGAATTCAGATAAAAGTCTGAAAAATCTCATGCCTTAATGTACAAAAATTATACAAACTGCAGTTGATGTGCTATCAGTGCCCCCTTTAAAAATGTGTGAACCATCAGGTACCTCCCCCCAAAAAAAAGAAAAAGAAAAACGATAACATTGCTTGTCATCTAACCACGAGAAAAGCTTGTTCGCACCAGCTGGGTTTAGGGTCCCAATTTTTGACTAAATAACTCAAAAGCTCTAAGTATCACTGTGCACCCAAACATGGGAAAAGTTACCGCCAATCCAATACAATTTATTGCTCGTGGAGTCGTACATAGTTGCTGTGATCTGCACAACGGATAAGTACGTGCACAATCATGCGCGGAGATTTCTTGTTACATGTGGGGGGGGGGGGATGATTTTTGAAAGGCCATCCTTGTGTGGAGCGCGACACGGCACGGGGTCCAAGGGACCGCTTAAGGGCCCCCCTGGTGGGTTGCAGGCGCAAAGCCCTTGCTAGGGGTTGAGGTAAAGCCCCCTGGAGCCCCTGGGGCTTACACAATTTTAGGTGCAAAATTGTGTCAAAATTTAACCTTTTCTTGAGCTTGAATTGCAATAAATGACAATAATTAACACCTTCAAGCATTAAAAAATACAAAAGATCTTCAAAACTCAAATTTCTCATCCAATGTATTTGGAAGCGTAAGCGTCTCTTTGCACAATGGAGCTCTGGTCACCTAGCAACACAAATAATGCCTTTGCATTATATTAAGAATAAATTATTTACAAAATAATTATTGCAAAATAATGCCCAGATGCATTTCGGTAAGGCATGATTAGAATGTGATTTGGTCTACACTTGACAAAAACTATGAAAACATATGGTGGACAATGATGTATACTTGACGACATTATAACTGGAATGCCGAAGATGCAAAACTCAGGCTCTAACAAAAGTTCCCAAACACTTATTTGCAGGACGCACAAACGTTTGTGTGTGAGTGCGCGCCGATTCCCAGTGAATGTCAGTTGAAGTCTGCTATCGGTATTTTAATTACATTGTATTACATGCGCCGCACGTGCGTTCATACGGTCTGTTGGCGCATAACAAAATCCGTTTGCCGTTGCAACTTTCTATTGCCTTTGTTGGGTGTGTTAGTTGAGTGAAAACAATAAAATAAAAGGCCATCATCTTTGTTGGGATCTGAACTTACGGCGTGGGGTCCGGGGCCCCCTAAAGGGCCCCAGAACATTTTGGATTCTGGATGCTCCGTGGTGCAATCTGAGGCGATTCCTGACCACTTTCACCTGACTTTTTTTTTTTAAGTTGTTAAGATTACATTGTATATGGAGAATATGGAGAATATATATATCACTATGTTAGCCATTATTTTTTGGCAATTTTTTAGCCATGTCATGCATCACTACAAAAATCTAAGTTTCTCCCTCCCCCATTTTTGGCGTCTAATTTGCAGTTTTTCCCCTTCATTTTTAATTTATCCGGAATTTTTCTTGGTTTTAATTCAGTTCAGTTGAAGTTTTCAAGAAAAGGGCTTGATTTCAGACTGTTCCTTGCCCTGTGTTAAAACCATTGGCAGAGGATTTCGGCACATTTAGTATGTCATTCAGTCAAGTGATCCATTGTTTCCTGCTGGTTGGGGCCATTTAACCTGTAATAAACTCCCCAAGGGAATTATATGTTGAGATGCACCGCGATTGAAGGGGGATCGATGGACAGAGTTGAAATCCCAGGGATCCGGGAAATACACCGGTTTTCTCTTAAAAGAGGGATTCAAGTTCCATGGCATGATTGATAACCTTTTTTTTTTATTGCATTTTTCAGTAGTTTTATGCCAAAAAGTAGACACAGCAGATGTTTAATATCGGCAGCGGTATTTTTTAAGGAGGTTGCCCTCCTCCCTTCCCTTTCTCTCACCTCCCCCTCTTTTTTTTCCTCTTCTTTTTTTCTCTTTTCTTTTTTCCCGACTCAATTTACCGGGGGGCACGTGCCCCCGCGGCCACCCCCCCCCCCCCCGGATCCGCGCCTGTACATACCGAGCTCTTGCCCACAGTGCGTTTAAACTCAATGCAGGGAAAGTAAACGAACGACACTCGCACTTACTGGGCTGCGTGGTGCTGGCCTGTCAAGGTGTCATGGTATCGCATTACACGCGAGGACAGAAAAAAGGGTATAACAAAGGGAACAATACTGTCCTCACATTTATTTCTTTGTTACGGAAAAAGTGAGGACAGGCAAATTCACATTTGCCCCGGGCGCCGTGCGATAAATGGGTCTACGATTTTCCGTACGATTTCTGAGGCATCGTAGGTGGCTACGGGCTGAGGCGTATGTGTTCACATTGTGTACGAGCATCGTGTGATTTCTCGTACGGGCCCTCGGGGGCAGGCCGGGGCAAAGCCGTACAGAGGCTGCGCGGAGATGGTGCGGCCGCTGTGGGGTTGCCGCGGGATGACTGCTCAATATCCGTGCGATATCCGTGCGATTTCACGGGTACTGCACGGGCAGCGAGCGGCAACCTTGCGATAGCTGTGTGAGGGCCGTGCGATTGTCCCAAGAGCCTACAATCTCCGTACGATTTTTTTTGGCCCCGATGTCCACCTAAAATCTTGCGTTTTCTGCACGATCAGCGCGCGGCCTCCGCGCGGTGCCCGTGCGGGGATTGTGCAATGCCACCTACGACATGTCTACGGGCTACGGGCTTACGATTTTTTTAAATTTCTATAACTTCTCGCTAAACAAAATCGTAGAGGCCGCGGCGCCCGTCGGAATCCGTACGAAAATCTCACGGCCGCCTCCTGCCTCCGCACGGAGGCCGCACGGAAAGGGGGATACGGGCAGGATACGGGCTCCGTAGACCCATCGCAGGCCAAATGTGAATTAGGCATTAGTCTATGGGGATGGGTTATGTTAAAGGGAACAATGGAAAGTCATCACGTGTATAGCGAAACAAAAATACATGTATTGGCAAATTACGGACTCTGCGCAAGTTAGTACGCCTACCCTTAAAAAGTGGGGGGGATGATTACATTGGTCATCCCCCCAGGTCAAAAAGTGGGGGGATATATCCCCCCATCCCCCCGGGATCTCCGCCCATGTGCACAATGGCATACATGCATGTACATTGTACATTGACAATTGTACATGCGAAATACACATTAACTGTGATGACGGATCATAATATGTAGACTGCAACATGTCATTACAAAACCCGATTAAATCCCAACAAAATATAATTATCACCACCTATCAGGTATTCCACATTTTTTGGAAAACTGGAGAACACACCGAAAAAATAACTTAAATTGCGACGTTTTTCCAACTTAATGGTCTAAAAACAACACAAACTCGCAGGTTCTGTGGATGGAGAATTTTGGCAATAATATGAAATCTCAGTAAATTTGAAGTTTAACTATTTTTCAATGGGTTTTTAACAAAAAAGTGCACAGAAATACGAATATCTTGACGAAGATATCCGATGTTTATGAAGTATCTCTTTGAGACCTGCTGGGCCCAATTTCATAAAGCTGTTTAGCACAAAAAATTGCTTAGCATGCAAATGCTTCCTTGATAAAAACTGGATTACCAACCAGATTTCCATGTGTGGAATATTGCTTTTGACTGGCATTCAGCTGTTGCTTGCTTAGCATGGAAATTACATGGACTTTTGGCTGGTAACCTGTTTTTACTAAGCAAGACATTTTCCTGCTAAGCAAATTTTTGTGCTTAACAGCTTTATGAAATTGGGCCCAGCTGAACGCAGCCATCTTGTCTCACCAAGGAAACCAGCTCGTTTCTCGAACATGCGCACAAACTAAGTGGAAGGGCAAAACCATTGATCTCCATTATATAATGGAGATCAATGGGCAAAACATACGTGTGGCGCGTCTGTACGCGCTGCCCAATCGCGTCAACGCAGCTTGTGAATTATTGTCCAATCACATCAATTATAATTCCACGTGAACGCGCAAAATCTAAGACAAAAAAAATTGCCACACAAAATTCCCATTAGTCTGGTTCCCAGACCAAAATATTCTGACTATTTCTGATGAATATTAGGTCCGGTAGCCGCCAATGTCACGTGACGAAAATTCCCAGATTCTGGCCCTTTCCGAAAATGTCCGAGGTTTTCCGAACTTGTTTTCGGTAACATTCGGCTATTAACGTTGATGTTCGCAATAACAAAATATCTGTCAGGCCCGTTACAGATCCTAGAATTTGAATTCTCAATTATATATAAAAACTAAAAAATCAATGCCACACTCTTGCAGTATTTTGCGGACTGGATTTTGCAAGAATGTTAAAATTTGAACGATGCCCCTGACGTCACTCGGACTAACACTGTACGTCATGATCTATTTTAAACCGCGGTAGCTGCCTGACCTAAAATTTAGACGTCAGGGAATCTTCAGGTCAGGGAACCAGACTAAATTCCCACAGGGTTGTCTAAGGGGCGTGGTTAACTCGTAAACGGCGATAGGTCAATTCTATATCTATGAAGGCTCCGCCCGACGGTTGAAAAGGAGCGCCGTTTTTCTCTCGTGTTTTTTCGCCATCCAACAACGCAAAACTTTGAACAGGTCAGTGGAACGATATTTCCTATAAAATACTAACCCCTAAATCCGCCCATTTCTGAAAATTGCAACAATGACCAATCATGTACACTACACTACGTTGCGTCTATTAAAACAATCATAGGAAATGTTCACTCACGAATCGGCTTCTCCTTCGTGCAGTTCAGCATCTTGAGTAGGCCGTTCAAGTCCTCTCCTTCTTCCACCACCGCCGGTAGTTGGAAGTAAACGGGCGCGTAGGGCCGGGGAGGTGGCCGTGTGTTGAGGCCACCGAGCAGTAGCTCCGTACGGTAGCAAGGGTCTGGGTACGGCAGCACCCATTTCATGGCGCCGGTGGAGTCCGGTTCCTGCCCAATGCACACCCGGACCCGCTGCGCATGAACCTTTATGACGACCCAGAAAACTGCTGGTTAAGAAATAATTGCTGAATTATATAAATGCCTTCATTAATGTTGTAACTGTCGTTTTTCACCAGTCACTTGCTATTCGAAACTTACTCAAGTTGATCGATGCTACCGGTATATTGTAGTATCATATTCAGTCAAGATTGTATTTTTTTTCTAAAAAAAGTTTGCACACTGTGCTCTGACATCTTTATAAAAAGGCAAAAAATGAAGATTGACACAAAGCTGTTATTTCCGTGCTTTTAGAGTGTATCACACCCTGACAGATACATTTTCAAAATGAACTGCTAATTCGTTACGAGCTTTTCAATCAGACATTCCACAAAAACAATTAACAGACGGTAAGTTACGATAAGTTAATAAGTCCGTTCCGGTCCGTTCCACTCCGTTCCGGTCTCGTCCACACCGGTTGGGAGGGGAAAGTTCATTAAATTAAAATTTATAGTCAGCGCACAGACGTAACATCTTAAAGTGAGGAATGGGCTCTGTGTTTTGAAAATGGAGTATGTGTCAGTTTGTTCCGTGTATTTTTTCGGGCAGCTTTTTGATCGTTCTGCTCTCACTCATCAAAACCTCTCACTCATCATTTTTTCTGTACAACTTTGCTGTACAAAATTTATCATCTAAAAATTTGAACTAAAAATCAAAACGGTAAGAATTTCCTGTCTGAGAATGGAACTTACCAACTGCGAACAAAGACATAAGAAGTTGTTTCGTCATCGTGACTATCGTCAAGCAGGGCTTCGTTCCTTCGATTTCGTTATTAATTTTGTGTCAAGTCCATGAGCGCCGCCGATGATTAATGCGCGATCGCTGTTGGCTCGCTACCGTGTGTGTGGGGGCCTGTACTTAATAACAGCCTTTTAGGCACAATTGGTCATCATCGTGGGCGGAGTTTGTTGCACAAGGATCACCGCTATTAGGTTTTGCGCACGCGCTAGTTTCAGTCTTCTGATGGGGTCACACAAAAAAAACGTATTAATGATGACCTCTCTCTTTGCTTTTTTAGTTGTGATCTCAGTGAAAAAAGTCCATTGCGTGTTAATTATTTAGATTTATGGAAGCATATCGATCGGAAAGAAACGTTTATTCAATTAATGACATTAGTGCACCGGTTCCGCTCTAAAATAAGAGCGCCGCGATCTGAAAATGTCATTAATTCAGTCAGTTTTACATACGAAGAAGAGTTTTCCCTGGAACTTTTAACTATACCATCGTAACATGTAGGTCTTATTTCATTAAATAGTCATTATTTCCAATGGGAATCACCCCAGAAAATGTTTTATATCGCCAGTGGCGGGGGAAAGGGGGGGGGGGGGGGGTGTACCTGGGGTGCACAATTTTTTCAAGGGAGAATTTTCCCAAATGAACTGCGGCTTGTATAATTTTTGGTTCATTTCAAGATTTTAAATGGGACACCCTTATATATTTGTATTAACTGGTATTTGTTTAGATTGTTTTTACTATATTGTTTCTGTGTTTTTAAAGATGTTTCCTTTTAATCGTCCTATAGATTTAAATAGTGTTTGTTTTGTAAAACTGCGTTGTATTTTAAGGGCTTTTTGAATTGTAAAAATTGACACAATTTAGCCCTTGGATACAAGATCAATTTGTTTTTAAATAAACCATCAATCAATCAACCAATCAATGATTCAATCAAACCGGAGGGGGCACGTCCCCGCCCCCGTATAGTTACGCCACTATTATGGCTGTGAGACTCCCAGCAAGTTTTCCGCACGTGTGGATTTTAACCCGAATTTTTGATCGTGATCCCCTTAAGTATTCCCCTTCATTTTGCGACCAAAACTACCCTAACCCCAAGCTGCTTTTCAGAGAGGGGTAACCTTGTATGGACCTGAGCAAGTCCACATAAGGTTCAGTCTTTCCTGCTTCGCGTGGATATATTTTGTTCACGGGTCCACTCCACACAGGCAATTCAGACATCGTTTTAGTTTATCGTTTTAGTTTAAACGGTAAAAGTTAAAACGGTCGCTCACCATGGGTGGCCGGTCGTAAAATTAAAACGCACCGAGCGATCAGACATCGTTTTAAGTGTAGCGAGCTCAACTCAAGTGGTTTTATCTCCGTTTTGAGGTCACGTAGAACTTCCGCTCATTTACATAAAGCGCGCGCTCGTTTGTGCGTACATCATAAAATTGTGTCTGTGAGATGCGTACACATACACATATATGGGAGTTTTGTGGAAACTTGAGCAAGCAATTTCTCATCTTGGGAATTCCCTTGTGGTTGGGTGCGTGCTCACTGAAAGACCGTACCGTCATTTGATTTGCAAGTTGGTCCCATTTTCCAGTTCCCACGAACCCTTCACGTGATATTTTATACAAATGGTAAACTAAGCGAAGTCGTGAACAGGGCTACTGCATATGCATGCTCGCATGTTGGCAATGGGTGTGGTTTAAATGACATTATCTTTTAATGTTCAGACATGTGGATCGGCAAAAGATCGGAAAAAGTACAGGAAAATATTCAAAATATTCCTGTAAATTTTGTTGCTATGGATTTTGCAATGTTCCAACTTTTAAGCTATACCCCCTGTTCTTCGAATAGTTTAGAGCGGTAGCGTCACGACACCAGGACTTGTACGCGCATGCATACATAGACTACTTCCTTCTACCCAAAGTTACAACGCAACCCACATAATTATGTCCGCGACACCGCAGACATCTTGCGTAAACTAGAAAGGAAAAACTTTCCACAAAACATACTGATCACCAGTATCGATGTTGTCTCCATGTACACAAATATCCGACAAACGGACGCAATCAAATGTGTATGCAATGCCCTAAGTAACACCAACCACAAATACTCTATCACAAAACCACCACCACCCATCTACACCCAAAAACTTCTGGAGCTCATCCTAAACCGCAACTGTTTTCAATTCGGAAACAAGTTGTGCAATGGGCTCCACAGCAAGCCCAGAAATATGTGATATCACCCTGCATGATTTCGAGAAAAAAATTATACAAAAAGCGGAAAATATCCTTACATGGTGGCGCTATAGAGACGATATACTGGTCATCTATAACGGAACTCTAGAAGAATTCCAGAACCTCATCACAGATATGAATAAGATGCACCCCACCCTGAAATTCACGTACGAATTCTCTGAATCACCAATCAACTACCTTGACTTAACTATCTTCAAAGGAGACCGTTTCCGCCAAACAGGCACCTTGGACACAAAAGTCTACACAAAACCAACGGAAACTTTCCAATATCTCCATAGAACATCTTTCCACCCACCCCACACTTTCAAAGCGTTCACATACGGAGAAGCACTCCGCTACGCTAGAAACAGTAACAACAGGGAAGATTTCTTAAATAAAGTCAAAACATTCTCAGACAAACTAACCACCAGAGGATACAATCCTACCGAAATTGAAACAGCAACAAACAGAGTTGCACATGCCGATAGAAAGAAACAAATACACAAAACCAAGGATGAAACAAAATCCAAACAAACTCCTCTCGTCTTCAGTACAACCCAGCCATAAACCACCGCTACCTAAACAAGGCAATAAACAAACACTGGCACCTAATCCAAGGCAATAAACTACTCTCGGAAATATTTTCCAAACCTCCGTTCATTGCCTTAAAAACAGCCCAAAACATCCGGGGAAACTGGTACGAGCTAAACTACCAAACCAGCTCAAACCACTCCCAACAGACTCAGGCTTTTTCGACGTATCAAATGGACCAGATAAAACCTTAGAAATATTGGTTTCCCTCCTAGAGGAACAAAACGAAACCTACTAAAACCTATGGCACAACATCTTTACTCATGTCATATTACAGTTGATTGAAATACACCCAATCAAAAACAATGCGAGTTGGCATCGATTCATTCATTTTTTGAATCACTAAATACGCAACTGACGATCGAGTGCCACACGCCATAGGCACGAAAGCATGCTCTTGCTCAGAAGAGGATCTGAGAACTACGATCCTCCACTCGCACCCCCAGCCACCAAACCTAACCTGGTCACAGCTCCCTTATGTCCGCCTATCTCCACCATGCTACGGATTTCATATGGGGGCGTCGGGGCACCAGACCGGCTTGTGCAGCCAAGCAAAACGGAAACAAGAGGCTTATGCAGCCAAGCATAACGTACACAATACCCCAATAATGGATTGAAAATGCAGAAATTGACGTGCATAGACGTCAACCGGCCAGGTGGCAATTTTCAATCTGCACGTATTTTTTGTCAACCGTACGCAAGGGGTTTTAATTAACACCAACTCCACACGAGTCAAAAAAGCAGAAAGGAAGTGTCACTGCTGAATGGGATAGTACGAAAGCCTGTTAGTGCCATCGTTTGTTATTTTCGAGAGCAGTTTTTTTGTTTCGAGAGCAGTTATTTTTATTTTCGAGAGCAGTTATTTTTATTTTGGAAAAAAAAATAGCTGCACTCGAAAACAAAATTGCTCTTGAAAATAAAAATAACTACTCTCGAAAAAAAATAGCGGTAAAAGCAAAAGTTACTAAAAATAGACTGCGCGTCCTATGGCCTTTATGAAACGGGGACATTCCGCTACCAGGCCTGTTGTCGTTGTTGTACATAAAATAAGGCAAGGCCCGCGACCAAAACTTTGTTTCGTAAATTTCTCGAAAAAAGAAAAAGCTGCTCTGCAAAATAAAAGTAACTGCTCTGGAAAAAGAAATAACTGCTCTGGAAAATAAAAATAACTGCTCTCGAAATATAAATAACTGCTCTGGAAAATAAAAATAACTGCTCTCGAAATAAAAATAACTGCTCTGGAAATAAAAATAACTGCTCTGGAAAATAAAAATAACTGCTCTCGAAATACAAATAACTGCTCTCGAAAATACAAATAACTGCTCTTGAAAATAAAATAGCGGTGGCACTAACGGGCTTTCGTAGTATAGCGCCATCATCCCCTCAAACAATCCAACAGAGTATGCAAGGCGAGAGCACGCACATACAGACACACTCAAATTAAATTCCGCACCCTCCCCCACCCCCACCCCCGCTAACCCAAAAAAAGAAAAGAGCAGCGAAGGTCTTTTTATTATGTACGTAACAATGAGGTACTGCAAGGTTGTCCTGGCAAAACTACATGCTTGCCCTGTCAGCTACAAAAAAAGTCAGCAGCAGATAAGTCTCATCTTTGTGGTCTATATATCTAATAAGCTTGTTCGGTATTTCGAAGGTCAAACGTTATTCGGGATAAAATTGCTAACGTAATTTCACGCGATGTTACGCGAATGCCCATTCAGGGGTGCGTTTTGGCGGTTATAAACAGTTATAACCAAGAACTGGTTCGGTTGTTTCTTGTCGGTGAATTTCTTTGGGAATTTTACATAGGCGAGAATTACGCACCAAAATGAAATACCCAAATTGGCAAAATGATTAACTAAAGAGAAACAACAGAACCAGTTTTCGGTTATGACCGCCAAAACGAACCCCTAATTCAATTTAACACGTGTGCGTCGTGCGACCACCTTGCGCGTATGGCATATACGCGCGCGTTAGGTCACGGGTCACTATGTCATTGTGCAGATATAAATGCGCAGTTAAAATACCGAACTGGCTTATATTGTGCTGTCAATCGATGAAGTTTCCGTGTACCACCCCTTTAAACGTTGAAGTGCCAATGCATGACCCTTGGCAAGTCTGTTGAAGTTCTCTTCAAGCATCCAAGGTCCAACTTTACAGTCTGAAAATAGAATACAAATTATATCATGAATAATTATCCCTGCGAGGCAGTGGGCAGGTTCACTTCATTCGAATCGAATGCACAAGTGGTACGCTTTTAGTTGCAGATTTCATTATTTATGAAATTTATTTCAAAAATAGGCTTTATGGCTCCCCCTCTATGCTCGAAACTGTTTTCCTGAAGGCCCTTGGGAAGTATATACATAGATGTACATGTAGGTGACACACACACATGTAGGTGACCTGTTGCACACACTGTATCAAAATGTATGAATATATGCCTGCCTACTGAATGAAGCCACACCCCCTTCTAAGACCCCACACAGGAGCCAATTAGTATGCCCAGAGGTTGCTTTGCTCACTTTGAAAATATATTTAAATTTACCTATAGTCAGGTTTCCCTTGTGGTTTGTTTGAGGAATTATAAATTAAAAAGTCGTATCCTCATTGAGTGATCCCCACAATAATGTCGCTTCCCGGGTTGTATCCGCGTAAAAAATTGGGCGCGATCCCTGGCTTTATATAACGGCATTGTGGGTTTATGAGTTCTGACTAGCGCCCACTGAACAAAGATACTGGCAGTTCAATTTGGGAGACAGCCGATACGGTATTTCGGAGGTAGCAGGTTCGAATCCCGCTCCTGCCTGTTTTCTTTGCTCACTTTGAAAATGAAAATAACTTAGAATTCGTCACTTTAGAAATCAATAGAGCTGTACGTGTTTCTTGTGTAGAAATGACAACACTGAGCACTCCGAATTCTGACTACTTGCACGCGTAATAATTCTCAACCTAGCTTTCGTGTACAGATTGTCCATATAGGCCTATAGGGATTAGTGATTACAATACAACTGAGGACCTGAGCATAAGTCCTCGGTAGTGCAGGCGCGGATCCGGGGAGGGGGGGGGGGGGGGGGGGGGTTGTTGTGGGTCAAACCCACCCCCCCCCCCCCTGCTCGTTGCCAATTGTATTTTCTTGTAGGGGCCTACGCCTTGCAAATACAGGTCTTATTTTGCCTATGGGTGAAAACAAAACAAGGAGATTAAATGGCGCCATTAAAGTCCAAACAATAGGAACTATGGAAAAGAACAGCTTGAGTGCTTAATTAAAAACACGACTGGGTGCGTGATGTCAATTGCATGTGCATGTGATACGTGTTATTATACTGGCACTGCGCTGCGGGAATCAAGCAATCGTTAATTAATGAGCATTCCCGAAGAAGCAAGGTGTCCGTCTAGATGCTGCACGAAAACAGTTGAAAATACACTATACACAGTCTGGGTACTAGACTTTTACGTTGCACGTGGCCAAATTTACCAGGTGGACACATTTACCGTTGGACAGGGGGACAGAAGGGAAACAGATTTATCCAGAAAATTCTGTCCCCTCGGACACATTTCCGGGTCGCGACCTGATAAATCTGTCCGGGGACAGATTTATCAGGGGGAACAGAATAACCTTTTACACCGGATAAATATTTCAGAAAACCACGAAAATGTGAGTGCCATCATATTGTAGGCTACTATACATGCAAAAGCTATGGATTTGACCTAAAACAACTCACAACAGTAGCGTAAGCCATATAAAACTTTTTCTTGTAGGGGTCTACGCCTAAAGTTAAAAACCCTACAGGTCATATTTTGAATATGGTTAAGAACAAAACAAAGAGGTTAAATGGCGCCACCAACGGTGAGAAACTGTGTCAGCGCCCCCCCCCCCCCCCCCCCCCCCCACCCAGACGAAACATTTTGGGAGTCACCTTTCTGGGCAAATTTCAGAAAAATTCTGGATCCGCCCCTGGTGACGTGAAGCTGTACATTATATTTTCGGAACTGAGAGGTCAATTTTTGGCACAATATAAATATTTTTCTCTTTTACATCAGGCAATTCATCAGTTTCCTTATTCCTTATTCATCACGCGCCTTATAATTATGTACTAAGCACGCCTATGAAGCGCGCGCGAGCGCTGTACCGCCCGATTAGGTGGCTTAATTTAACGGTTCGTCGGATTAGTGGAATCGTCCAGTAATTCTCCTGGTTTGAATATTCATGTTATAGAAGGCTTTTGGCGATTCCGACCAATCAGCTTGTTCCGACCAATCAGCTTGTTCCGTCCACTTTTGGACTGATTCGCCATAGGGTGTGTACAAACCGTGAACGACATTCCCAAGTCTGTGATCGACATTCCCAAGTCTGTGATCGTGATCCAAGGTTAACTCACAAAAGGACGCAAGAGGGCGCTATTTCCGGCACTATTCTGTGATTGTATTGGCTATCAGGCCGACAAAAACCACGATTACAGACTTGGAACCGACAAAAACCACGATCTCAGACTTGGAACCAAGTCTACCGGAACACGAACGAAGACACGAGTTGTTCTTGAGCTAACAAGAACAACTCGCCCGAACTCGCGACCCTGGCATGGGTTGAACCATGGAGGAAGGACTTCCTCCATGGTTGAACTCACAAGCGGCACACCCGATGCAACGACATATCACCACAATTCAACAACAGAGGGCGCCTTGTCGGCGTTTATCACCTTCTTATGATTTTGGGGAATGGGAACCAGTGCAGTCTACGTGAATCTTTTTGTCACGCTAAGTAAAAATCATGTGTTCTCAATTTTTTATCATTTCATCAAGGGGAGATGTACTTATCCACAAAGATTGTATCCTTGACAAAACAGTGTATGTGGGGGTGTTTGGGCGATTGTGACTAGTAACGGGCCCGTTCTTAACAAAATCTACTTTTAAGTTATTGGACTTAAACTAGGGGGCCTGGCGCCTACGACATTAAAGGGTGGCTGTAATGAAATTGTACCAACAATTTAATTTGTTGTTGTATAACTCTTTTACAATATAAGAAATATGATTAAAATGTGTTTTCTGTGTTTCTGCCCATTTTTGGTGTTTAATTTTCCCAGGTTAAAGTGCCCCCCCTATCTCTATTGTTTCCGCGCCCCTAACTGCGTGACGTCATCTCGGGAACACGAAACTCAGCAAGAGTAGTTTGATCAGTGTATGTTTGTGTACGTGAGGATATATGCTGTTGTTGAGGGAACCAGCCACGCGCGATTAAATAGCTTTGGATGAAGGGACCAGGGAAACATTTCTCGTCGCGTTAAAATCTTTAAACAGAATTTTTTGGATCTGAATCTGACAATCAAGTGTCGATTTTAGACTTGTTGATTCAGACACTTCTTCGGAACATTATTGGGGCGAGGAAGAGGAGGATCTTGGAGCTCTTCCGTACATGTATGAGCCAGAAGGTGAGAGTAACAGCGAAACTACTGAAGACTCCGAATCGGACTCCCGATGCGGAACGCGTGAAAGACTTGAAAACAACGATTTCTAGGCTAAATAACACTCTCCGAGTCCAAATACGACAGTATTTCGGTTCTACTGGAAAGAGGTGAAGACTGACACAATCCTTAGTGGTGTTGCTGAATCCAGCAGCAACACAACGACACGGTATTATCGACGAAAAACATTCGCAAAACACTAAAAGCTTTCCACGACACAGCGAAAACACACGTGCATGTCAATGCAACGCACGCTCGGTGTACTATGGCCGACCATCTACCACAGCCAGCCGGGTTCCCAGGATGACGTCACATCGATGTTACCACTTGATAAGCGGGGCTGACCCCCTCCTTCCCTAACAAAAATTATTTTCAAATGCTTACGCGAAATAAAAAAATACAAACAACACAAGGTTGTGTTTCAAAAACTTTATTTCATCGATATACACAATACAAATTCCATTGCAACCACCCTTTAAAAACCAACACAGAGGGCAGGGTTTTGATTTTTTTGTGGGATACTTGGCAAATGTGTTGTGTAGGGCAAAACTCCTCGTTTAGGTTATTGGAATTGCCAAACTAACGTTAGTTCGAGACATTACGATACAAGCCAACAGGTATGCCGTAGATAAAGGGCAGGGTTTTAGTTTTTGAGGGAAATTTTTGGGTAAAGCGAGGATGAAGACAACAAAACGCAACGCGAAAATAAAGATGACAAACTCCGCGACGCACAGTAAACACACAAAAACGCATTGATTCTCATGGCAACTGCCGTAAAGTGCATAAGAAAATTGCATTTTCCACCGCCGCAATAAACTGTTCAAACTTGGGCCTACTCAAAAAAAGACCTGCTTTAGGTTGAAAAAGACATTTTAAAATGTGAAAAATTTTTTTTTATTAAAACTAAAGAGGGGTCCAGGCTACAATACACAATTGCCGGAAATTTTCGGGTAAAATTACGACGAAGACGACAAAACATAACACGAAAATAACGATGGCGATCACTGCAACGCACAGCGAACACGCAAAACCGCACTCATTCGCAAGACACCAACCTACCACAAGAAACTGTTCAACTTACACAAAATTGTCATTTTCAAAGTGAACAAAGATACTGACAATTTGGGAGACTGCCAACATAGGGCAAGATAGCTCAATTGGTAGAGCGCCGGTACGGTAACCCGGAGGTCGCAGGTTCGAATCACGCTCCTGCCAGTTTCTTTGTTCACTTTGAAAATGTATTCAAATTTACCTAGTCAGTTTCCCTTGTGGATTGTTTGACGAAAACAATTATGTCATTAGAATTGAGAGATGTGTACTTTAGGTCGATAAAGTTATTTTGGAATGATAAAAACGATGTGCGGTGTGGTAATCGATGCTGCTTGTCTACAAGCACAGTACAGATGCATACATTTTGAAAACTAGGTCGATTTTGAAGGAAGGATAGATATAAGTTAAATACATTTTAAAATGTTTAACCCTAACCCTGCCAGACGCAGCACAGTGCATATGTGCTGACAGCTCCACTTTGATGAACTCTGCACACAAGTCAATGTGACAAAGTATGCAATCTGATGCATCTGGCAGGGTTCTAGCCAAAATACCCTGCTGGAGGGTTTAGGGTTAAAATCCCCGTGGTCACCACTTCAACTTGCCTAAACCATTCCATTTCTGACATAATTCTACTGGGCATAGAATCACTTGGCCACCACAAGCAGTTCGCCTCAGCAGGGAGAAAGTGTGGATGAAAATTCTTCGGACTATTCAACCATATGTGACCCGCTCCAGAAAAAGGTGATATAAGTCGCGCTATGCATTTACTTGTAATAGCCCTTTCAATGTTGAGAGGGTGAACTTTTTCGTCAAAATTCATTTTTTTGTTTTTGTCTTTAATGACATCTTAATTATCTGTAGTTTCAGGTTTGGTGCACAGCAATGTTGATTTCAGTGAATAAAGTGAACAAATAACCTTTTTAGAGTGCATTTTTCTGTTGCATTGTATAAGAACTAGCTATTTCAAAGCCTGATTTCTCTGTTGTGCAATTTGAACTCCATAGAACTAATTAATATGCAAAAACTTGATATCTCCAGAACGGAAAGGGCTTTGGAGCTCTATCATGTACCAAATGAAAGCTTACATTGCGGGCTTTCCAAACATACATAAAACTCTTTTTCATATTTTGCGACATAATTTACCGTTTTTCATAGCGGGTCATTATGGTCTCAACATCCAGAAAGGGAATGATTAACTCCTAATTTCCCCCCCCCATTGTTATTTGTTTACAGATAATCCTCCTGGCAAACCCTCTTGGGGTTTTATTGCCCACTTGGATGTCTTTCCCTTTAAGCCTTGCCACATCCATCTGTTCCTTCTATTGAAAAATTACCACCTCCCCTTTAAATCCCACCCCTCTTTGCCACACTCATTGGTTCCCCTTCCCCAGCTTCATCCCTCTCATCTCAATCCCTCCCCTCTTTCATCCTTACCCTAACCACACTCCTTTGTTCCTTGCTGTCCCTTCCCCTCTCTGTACTCCCTTTGATGTTCACCCACTGCCACTCTCCTTTTGGGCCTTAATCTCTCTTTTGTGTTTCTCCACCCACCCCCTCTTGCTTGTGTGTTCCCTACATGTTTGTTTCTTGTACCACTGTCATTAATTGCCTTTGAGAAAGAACTTGCTGAAGTTTGAAACGTTAGGCCAGCTCATTTTGTTGATGGTATATTTCAGGTCAATTCAGTCAGCAAGCAGTTTACAGCAGTTTAATTAATTTTCTTATTTTGAAAGAAATAGATAGAAATAAAAATAAAAAATTGGGGGGGGGGGCGTGTGGGAGGGGTGCCTATGAGTTTTAAAAATCTAAGCTTTTCAGATGTTTTGACTTATTTTATTACACTTTTCCACTGACTAACAAAAATAAATACATCACTAAACAAACAGAGTAAAAGATAAACAATAGTGTTTACAAATAATTTACCGTGGCAAGATGAAATAAATAATTAACAAAAATTTGCATATAATGTAAAATAAGCGGGAGAGGGAACAACACCACCAAGATCTCTGAACAGTTTATAATCAAATTTTGAGCAACTGTTTTTGCCTCGAGATGGAAATGAGCTGGCATTTAGAGTTATTAAAATGCAAATCCATCTTCTGAATAAAGCATCCTGGTAGATATTAAGTAAAAAAAACATGCCAAAAACCCCAATTATTGTGTTGCCCTCCGCGACCGACCGAAATTGTCAAAATCTCACCTTTTCCCGCTCAAAACTTGAGTAACAAGTTTTATTTAAATTATTTTCTTAAAATACAGCTACGACGGCACAATCGTACATTTCCTCATCTCACTTTTAAATAAGTTTACTTTTTGCCTCCCGACTTCCGAGGTACATGACATGTACAATGTAGTATTGTTTTCATGGATGGTTAAAAAAATAATAAATCAACCGATTTTTCCCATTTAAGGGAAACACAAGTTTTTTTTTTTTGCATAATGTTTTCCTATATTGCATGTGATCTCCAAGCAGACCGAGGGGACGGACTTTCTAATGCCGCTGAGCTATTCCTGAACAGATTGAAACAGCGCAAAGGGGCGGAGCTACCACCTGCCTTGGTATGTGATGGGGGGGTGGGGGGGGGGGGGGGGGGGGTGGGGATGTGCATCAGAACCGGGTACCCGACCGTTCATGTCTAGAACCGGTTCCAGATTATGGAATCGAGTACCCGTACAACTTTCGCATAGTAACTTCCCAGACAATGAAAAAGCAAAGGTTTTAAATGTTATTTGTCAGGAATTTTCAAAATTAAAACCCGACTACATGGGAAACCAGCACAGATTTCACGTTTATGACGCTCACCAAAGTTGACAACAAAGGGAATTTACCGGTCGTGGTTTTTGTAGTCTGGGTATGGATAAAGAGCCTTGACGAGGCATGCCTTTTTCCACAATAAATACAACTGTATAAAGCTTCCGGACAACCGCCTTTTGTGATATGCCGGCGCATGCAAAGGTGGAGAAGTGATAATAATAATAATAATACAAGCATTTGTAAAGCGCCATCTATCTATGTAGACATATTCCGAGGCGCTTGAAGAAAAGAAACTGTCCAGAACTCTACAAATAATTAAATATACATGTACATGTATGTATACTTGAAACAAAACCAGCAATCTAATTATAAGTGGAGTTAAACAGGAATGTTTTAAGAAGGCATTTGAAGGTATGTAAAGATTGACAGCTACGAATTTCCTGAGGCAAAGAGTTCCATAGAGTGGGCGCCGTAACTGAGAAGGCATAGTCCCCATACGATGTTCTAGTTCTTGGTGTCACAAGAAGATGTTTGTCAGATGACCTTAGGTGGCGATTAGGGGAATACTGGGTGAAGAGATCCTGCAGATATGTTGGTGCGCTGTCATTGAGGGCTTTCCAGGTAAGTAGGATTATTTTGAAGGCAACCCTCTGTTTGACTGGAAGCCAGTGAAGATTTCTCAGGACTGGAGTAATGTGGTCAAATTTCCGTGTTCGGGATAAGACACGAGCCGCAGTGTTTTGAACATGTTGAAGTTTGCACATGAGAGTGTTGGTGATTCCAAACAGAAGTGAGTTGCCATTATCCAACCTTGATGTCACGAGAGCATGGATAAGGATGGCAGCCGACTCATCAGTCAGGATTCGGCGGATGCTGTTGATGTTTCTAATATGGTAGTATGACGTTTGGCAAACTTTCTTGACATGCGATTCCATTGACATCGTGCTGTCAAACATGATGCCAAGATTACGTGCAGTCGTAGAACGTTGAATATTAGAAGTCCCAAATTGCATCTGGTTGCATCTGATTTTATCCTGGCTACGTTTGGAAGTGATAATTAGAAGTTCGGTCTTGTCGTCGTTAAATTTTAATTTATTCCTGGTCATCCATTGCTTAAGATCACAAACACATTGTTCAATACGCTGTCTCACGGAATGTTCGTCGTCTTGGTTTCCTAGATGAAACGATCCATATATCTGTGTGTCGTCTGCATAGCAATGAACTTGAAGTTGATGCCTCCGTACAATAGCGGCAATAGGCTCGGAGTATATTGTGAAGAATAAGGGACCTAATACTGATCCTTGAGGGACGCCAGAAGAAAGTGAGATGGGAGATGATAAAGATCCATTGATGTTCACAGTCTGTGTTCGATGACATATATATGATCTAATCCATTACAGGGCTGGACCAGTAACACCGATGGACTGAAGGCGGTGGAATAAAACATCATAGTCTATAGTGTCGAATGCTGCAGAGAGATCAAGGAGAACAAGGAACACACCATGCTTATCGTCAACTGCCCGGAGAATATCGTTCTTAACTCTTAGAAGAGCAGTCTCTGTTCCATGATGTTTTCTATACGCAGATTGCAATGGTTCATGTAGATTGTGTTCAGTCAGATGATCAGTAATTTGGGAATAAACAACCTTCTCCATTACTTTGGATATGAATGAAAGGTTGGATACGGGACGAAAGTTCTTGAGGTTTTCAGGATCGAGGGTGGGTTTCTTCAGCAGAGGAGTCACCAGGGCATTTCTAAATTGCTGTGGGAATTTAGAAGATTGAAGAGACAGGTTGACAATTTTTGAGATAACTGGAGTCAAAATATTCAGATTGTTCTTTAGGAGCCAGGTAGGAATTGGATCCAAATCGCACGTCTTTGATGGTGATGATTTGATGATTTTCCTGATTTCCTCATCCAGAGCTGGTGTGAATTCTTCCAATGGTGTAATATCAGAGTGAGATGACTCGGTGGTATACGGCTGCATACAATCTAGATCGCGGTCAAGATTATTACGAATGTTCCGAATCTTTGTTATGAAATAATCACTAAAAGTTGTCGCCAATTCCTGTTTATTGTCGTGTGTGGGTAGTTTAGTTTTTCCTTTGTTGTGGAGTAGAGATTCAACAATTTTGTAGAGCTCTCTCTGGTTCCCACAGCTGGCTAGTTTTTCTTTGAAGTATGATGATTTGGCACTATTGATCATATTAACAACACAGAGTCGTTGCGCTTTAAATTGGTTTCTATCAGATTCTGATCTGGTTTTCCTCCAGCGTCTCTCCAATTTCTTGCGGTGTCTCTTGGCATCGGCAATCTCCGGGGAATACCATGGATTGGCTGGTCTAATGGTAATACAGCGAGTTTTCAGTGGAGCATGCTTTTCCAGAATAGACTTCAGTGTGGAGTTGTACTGATCTATGAGTGTTTGGAGGTCATTGGACGGGTTGGTAAACAATTCTGACTGGCTAATATCGTTGGAAAAACTGATCATGTTTACTGGACAGGCATGAGATTTTTCAGACTTTTGTCAGAAATCAGACTTTTTGAATCTTAGAGAAAGACGACATTACAACTTCTTGGATTGGAAGTTTTGGGTTGGGTTTCTTTAACGGGTACCCGGGTACCCGTATTGTATTCTTTTACTACCTGTAAATGCACACCCCTGGGGGGGGGGGGGGGGCAGGGTAGTAGCTGATCATGAATGGTTAGAAACCAAGCGGTTACTGAAGTCTGTGACAGAGATGTTCTTTGTTTTGTCATTGCCGAGATGTGAACATAAATTGGACATTGCTTTGCTTCACCAAACTTGGGTTTTTTGGGGGGCAGTTTGCACAGAAAAACATGATGTTAACCGTAACTCACTAGGGTGTGTGTAAAATTATATTAAAATTAGAGGATTTGGGAAGGTTAGGGTTAAAAAAAATACAATATGAAACAATTATAAAAAAGACAGCACAACATATTTATGTACGGTACACAAATAAACAAATACCTAAACAAACACATTCAAAACAAACAAGCAATCAATCACAGAAAATCCAGGCTTGTCAGGACTTCTTGAACCCGGGCATACCGGGTATTTCATGGGGGCGCCGGGGCGCCAGGCTGGGTTATGCAGCCAAGTGAAATGGAAACAAGAGGCTTGTGCAGCCAAGCATAACATACACAATACCCCAATAATGGATTGAAAATGCAGAAATTGGCATGTATAGACGTCAACCGGCCAGGTGGCAATTTTCAATCTGCACGTATTTGTGTCAACCGTACGCAAGGGGTTAACCCATTGAATACAGACGACGGCATAGCCACAGTTTAAAAATGACCATCTGGCTGGTTGTCGGCTATATGCGCATTCCTGCACATAATCAATCAATTGTTTGCATAATGTGTGTATTATGCTCAGCTGCACAAGTCGTGTGGCATTCCAGCACCCCATTAATAACAGCCGCACAGAATGGGTTCAAGGTGTGATTCAGCTTTGACAATACAGTGGCAACAATCATCCTGCGATTCTTTTCTTGCACTAGGAACTGGAGGGGAGATACTTTGTGCATGTCAAACGCAATGGTTTGTACTTTGTCTGCTCGAGCAAGAGCGACCTTGCCCCATTTGCAGCAATTGAGCTTCTTTCAAGGTAATTTGGGATTTACCTCTGAAGATGGATTAACTCTGCGGTGTGCCATGGCGCTGTTTTGTGAAGTAGGTCACCGTGGTGTAACAGTGCGTGTATATTGTCATGGCACACCGCAGGGTTAACCCTAAACCCCCTAGACCCTTTTTGCTAGGAACCATCCTCGATCCTCCAAAATCCTCCGATTGCCCTGCCCCAACAAATGCATTGATCCTCAATTCTCCAAAATCCTCATGTGCTTTATAATTAGACACCATTCATCCTCAATCCTCTAAAATCCTCCGCTTGAAACACCATTCATCAGCAATCATCCAAAATCCTCTTTTTTCTTTTTCTTTTTTTAAAATACCATTCATCCTCTATCCTCCAAAATCCTCTTTTTCTTGAAATATCATTCTTCCTCAATCCTCCAAATCTGCAAGGAGGATTTTGGAGGATTGAGGTGGGTTAGGGTTAAACCCTCATTCAGGCACTGATCAATGGATTTTGCTAAGTCCGTGCACTGACTAATAATTTTAATGTAATGGATTCCTCGTAAGTAATTATGAAAAACTATATTCTTGAACAAAAAACAAAGCACTTGCTACACTGTGCACTCTATTGGTGTTCTTAAAATGTTATCTCCTTACAATTATGTGCCGCGCAGGAAGATTGAGATACATTAATGCTGCGTGAAATACGAGCAAGATGATTCTAATTAAAAATTTGAATCTTGTAAATCGGTTAGAACATTGAAAAAAGAGAAATGATTTTTCCTGGTGAAACTTGGAAAAAGGCAAACGGTATATCCTTAAACAAAATTCTGAATTTTTACTATTGATAAACAACATCGTTTTCATTTGAAGAATAAGCAGTCTGGTGAAGGACTATTGCGGAGTGCTGACTGATGAAGGCATCCGACGCAACTTGACCCTTGTCTATGAGCTGTTGGATGAAGTCATAGTGAGTTTTGAAACCCTGGAATGTATTTCCAAAGTGAACAAAGAAAACTGGCAGGATTTGAACCTGCGACCTCCGGAATACTGTACCGGCGCTCTACCAACTGAGCTATCTTGCACTATGTTGGTGGTTTCCCAAATTGTCAGTGTATTTGTTTGGGGGGGGGGGGGATAGGGAAGGGGGATAGGGAAGGGGGATAGTCAGAAGTCATAATGCCGTATAGCCAGGGATCACACCCCATCTTTATGATACAACCTGGGAAGTGACATTGTGGAGATCACTCAATGAGGATACAACCTATAATTACATCAAGCAAACCACAAGGGAAACTGACTAGGTAATTTTGAATGAATTTTCAAAGTAAAAAAAAAACAATGGCAGTAGCTGGATTTGAACCTGCGACCTCCGGAATACCATATTGGTGCTCTACCAACTGAGCTATCTTGCCCTATGTTGGTGGTCTAAATCCCACTCCTGCCAGTTTTCTTTGTTCAGTTCATTCAAAATTACCCAGTCAGTTTCCCTTGTGGTTTGTTTGACGTTCCTGAAATGTATGTCCGATATTCTCACTGTCCACATTATCTGGGCCTAATTTTATGGCGCCATTAATTACTGTTAGTAAAGAAACGCTGCCAACTGTTGCAGAAAATGTTGCACTGATGATGAAAGCGTATTTTACGAGTTTGTGTGGGATTTTGGCTCGTGTATACATTTGTACATGATTCTGTGCATACGGGGTGAGCGTAGAATTACTATGCTAACATTGTAAACACAGAATGGTGGTTTGCAGAGCTATGTGTGGAGTGCTGTGGCCTCGTGGTCTAGTGTACCGGACTCAAGATTTTGGTGATACTACAGATTGTGGGTTCAAGTCGAGCAAGATTGTGTCCTTGAGCAAGATACTTTGTCACAAGTTGTTTCTCTCCACCCAGGAGTAAATGGGTACCTGTGAGGGTAGTGATGGTTATGTGTTTGATTAGCCCGTATGCACTTAACTTGCAGCCATGGCTGTATACTCCCCAGGGAGCTGAAAAGGTTTCAGGAATGATTAACCCTAACAGCCCAAGGCTTTCTACTAGAATCCTTCCCTAACCACACAAACTCCAACACTGTGTAGTAAACCAATGGCACATTCTTTGTACTTAGACAAAATCAGGGCATCAAGTCCCATGCAAAGTGATGGTGCCAAGGCTCTACAGTACCCAATCACACAAAATTCAACACAAATGGGGTGTTTGATTTTGGCAGGTTAGGGATGGTTAGGGTTAATAGGCCTGATGAGCAGGGGTAATAATGTAGCGCCTTGATGAGCACCGTGATCATGATGGATATGTGCACTTTACAAATCAACATTATTATCATTATTATTATTATTAGCTATTAGCTTTCTTGAGATGAGGTGGATCATGGAGGAATGGACACACAGAGAGGAATTTCACATTTGCCTCGACGGTCTGCACACTTCCGGGTTAAAAGCGAGAATGTCGGTGCTAAACAAAAACAATGCTATTCAACGCATTCATTTATGTATTAATGCCGTAAAAGGAAGCGCAGTTGTTTACCTGCCATTGAGATCCTCGCTTTCAAACCAGGAAGTGCACAGATTGGTGTAATTTTCTTCAATTCGGGATTCCTCTATAGGAGGGCACCACTTGAGTTGGGTAAAGCCTTGTTGTATTAATACCCAAACCAAATGCATTTGACTTTGTTTCATACCTCGTGTCCACGTGATTTCACGAACCAGGAAATTTCATTTTCATTCATTGTCGTTGTTATGCTTCTTGACAGGATTTTGGCTATGTGCAGACAACCTCCACTAAGTCCCTCAAGCCCTATATCCATAGTGATGCGGAAGTGGTTAAATCCGATCGACTGGCCGACGTAGGATTCCTTGCTTTGGGACCTGGTCTTGTAAGTCATATTGGGAAATCTTGGACGGGACCCATTGTTTTTCCTAGTAAAAGTGCAGTGGACAACTCTAAATAACTTTACATTTTCAATTTGATGTAGTCTCACTCTCGGTCTTGTGCAGGGCTTTTCATTTTCGAATAATTTAGTATTCGAATATTCGAAACTAGGTTTGACCGAATATTTGAATATTTGATACTTGCCGATCACGTTTTTCACTGCATGCCGTGCTGGTAAAAGAATTGCACGTAAAAGCATGCCGGTGTTTTACGTATGGCGATTGATATTCTGGACCGTTCGATCAGCATTTTTTTGCATGCCCCTGTTGTATCAAGAGTTTTACGGACGGGAATAATAAACCTCCGTCCACAAAAAGTTACAGAAATGCGGCATTTGACACTGCTAAGCACTGTAACTTTTCTAATAAAATAGCATCAGAGTCGTATCTGTACATGTACGTGCATATACATGTATATCTTTTTGAATATTCGAACTGGCAAAATGGTATTCAAATATTCGGTTGACAATCGACTATTCGGTATATTCGGGACAGCCCTAGCTAGTTACTAGTATAGCTCGGTGTACAAACACTATAGTCGGCACTGCTCCAAGCTAGTCAAACTTGCTTCTTAAATTAGGTTGCCCGGCGGGCTAGTAAAAAAAATCTGAACTTAACCCATATTGCAACTACATGTATGATATGAGGTGAATAAAGCAAAAAATATGATAATTTGTGAGACAAAATCCCTAATTTATTTGATGTTATTTCCTCAATTTATCTTTTTAACTAAACCTCATCAGTTGTTTCCACCGTGCAGACCTGTTTTACCATGGAACATATTGGCAGCCCATAATTTGAGCATTCCCCATCAAATATTTTTTTTATTGAAAATTTCTAAGGGCTAGTGAAATGTACAGTTGACTAGCCCAGGGACCAATTTCATAAAGCTGTTGAGCACAAAAATGTGCTTAGCATGCAAATGCTCCCTTGATAAAAGCTGGATTACCAACCAGATTTTCATGTGTGGAATATTGCTTTTGACTGGTATTCAGCTGTTGTTTGCTTAGCATGAAAATTACAGGGACTTTTGGCTGGTAACCTGTGTTTACTAAGCAATACATTTTCATGCTAAGCAAATTTGTGTGCTTAACAGCTCTATGAAATTGGCCCCAGGTGGCAGCTAGTAAGGAAAAAAGCTCCCACCCGAACAAAGATACTGACAATTTGGGAGACCGCCAACATAGGGAAAGATAGCTCATTTGGTAGAGCGCCGTACAGTATTCCGGAGGTCGCAGGTTCGAATCCCACTCCTGCCAGTTTTCCTTTTTCACTTTGAAAATTCAAGGGAAAGAAGTAGCGCAAGGTCTGTTATATTTGGCATTTTGGCCCCTTTTGTTTGCTACCTTGGATCTACCCCCACCCCATCCACCTCTTGTCTCTATCTATATCTCTCAGTAGACGGACCCATTAAACCCCAACCTTTGACGTACGGACCAATCGCATCCGAGAATGAAAAAAAGCCTGGCACGGTTGTGCGTACCTTGTGGTGCACATGGCTGTAGCATGTAGGGTGGCATTGTGGAAGCTCTAATTGTAACCCCCAAGGGAGGGGCTTATAAGATTGGTCTGTTCACAGCTAACATTTCCTTACCATTGCAGAATGATAACAATTTGACGCTGGACTTTTAAGTGAAATTTACTGAGATAATGGCTACTTTGAAATGCCACATTTAAGTCCAGTTCGGATAGCCCTGGAAACTTTACTCCTGGGGAATTTTCCCGAGTTTTGATTTTTTGTCTCGCCTGAACAAAGTTCAGAAAGAGACTATGCAATCACTATTTCTGTATGTAGTCCGTATGTGTCATTTTGGTTAAAGTTTCGACAAATTGGTCTTATATGCAAAGTTGAAGTCCGATTGCATCAAACTTGGGTCTTGCATTCAATAGTGCGACCTTTATATGATGGTCGTGTCTAAGGTCAAGTACTGAGGTCAAAGGTCATCTGCGGTCAAGTTGTAAAATGGGCTGGAATTGTAAAATTTGTGTTATATTCAAAGTTGCAGTCCGATTGCAATCAAACTTGGGTCATGCATTCAATAGTGCGACCTTTATATGATAGTCGTGTCAAAGGTCATCTGAGGTCAAGTTGTAAAATGGTCTGGAATTGCAAAATTTGTCTTATATGCAAAGTTGAAGTCCGATTGCAATCAAACTTGGGTCATGCATTCAATATTGCAACCTTTATATGATGATGTGTCAAGGGTCAAGTACTGAGGTCAAAGGTCATCTGCGGTCAAGTTGTAAAATGGGCTGGAATTGTAAAATTTGTGTTATATTCAAAGTTGCAGTCCGATTGCAATCAAACTTGGGTCATGCATTCAATAGTGCGACCTTTATATGATAGTCGTGTCAAAGGTCATCTGAGGTCAAGTTGTAAAATGGTCTGGAATTGCAAAATTTGTCTTATATGCAAAGTTGAAGTCCGATTGCAATCAAACTTGGGTCATGCATTCAATATTGCAACCTTTATATGATGATGTGTCAAGGGTCAAGTACTGAGGTCAAAGGTCATTTAGGCTGGAATTGTCCAACTTGTCTCATTTGTAAACTGGAAGTCCAATTGGAATCAAACTTGGGTCATGCATGCACTACATACCTTTATATGATGGTCGTTTCAGTAATCTCCATGCTTTCATCCTCTCTCGTCTCACACCCCACTCAAACTTCCATAACTTTGAAAAATTAGCTGGCCTAACGTTTCGAACTTAAGCAAGTTCTTTCTCAAAGGCGATTTTCATTTCCATAACTTTGGACAACATTTTCCTTCCACATTGCTTTTGTCACCTACCATTGTTTTAGGCATGCTCATCGGTTCTTGCTCGTGATAACTTACCATTTCATTCTCTTTTTACACTCTTTAACCCTTGCTTCTTCAACCGTTATCGCACTCCCTGCATTCTTCCCGGGTAATCACAAAACTAAAGCAGGCGAGACGCGTGGTTCGAGGCCAATCTCAGTCAAAGCATGATGTTACGGAAACAATTTTTTATATTTGCACTGGTGATTCATCAGGCAAGTTTTGGGGATCACAGGACTCCATTTTTTGTGTAAAATTCAGTGTTGTTGGAAGAGGCATTTGTACACATGTTCCTGTGTCCACCCCATCCTTAGCCCCCCCCCTCCCCCCCCCCCTCCCATAGTTACGTCACTTATATCAGCGACTTTACAGGATTATTGCATTTTGCAGTTTGGCACAGAATTCCGGTTTGCGCCGAGTCATGCAGCAGAGAAGCCTATCCCTGTGACGCCATCTTCCCAGGTATCCTCACAATCAAATTTTTATGATATCCCCAAAACAATGAGTTGGGGCTGGATACCACTTTTCAAAATATTTTCCGGGTAGAAAAATATTGGAGGTCACTTTTTTTCAAAGAATGTTACAAATTAATGTTCTTCTGCTTTGCTTTAAAACCTTGATACATGTATTTCTACCGGTTGCTTGAACGGAGCTTATTGGAAAGTTATTATGAATCATCATAGCGTAACATCAACATTTGTAAACTTTACTGTTTAGGGTAGTTCTAGGAATGAAGTGTACGTGGACGTTATTGAAAGAATGACAGTTCTCCTTGCCGCAAATGTAAGTATCAATTCTTTAGACATAGATTCGTTTGAGCCAAACACAAAAACAAAAGCAATTCAGCTCAACATGACTTAGCCTGACCCAACCAACCTGGTAGCAAACCCACGAAGTCTGTAATATTTAAACTGGGCAACTCACCTCAGCCAGACTGAGGCCGAGCTTAACTCAAGAAACTAAACCAACTGAATCTGAATAAGCCCAACTCTATTCACTCCTACCCAGCTAACAAGAGCCTAATCTGCCTTCAGCTAAACCCAGTACATTAAGGCTTGTAGCCAAAGTTTCATACAACAGAAAAAAACCAACTGATTCAGCCCAGCACAGCCCACTCCGAACCTAACTCAACTCAGTGCAAATCTACATAGCCCAATCCACTTCAGCCCATCCCAACCCAGTGCAAATCATCCCAACCCATTGCAATCTCAACCCATGCAGTGCAACCCATCCCAGCCCAGTGCAACCCATCCCAGCCCATCCCAGCCCATGTGCAACCCATCCCAGCCCATGTGCAACCCATATCCCAGCCCAGTGCATCCTATTCAAACCCAGTGCAACCCATCCATTTAGAAACAGTCAGGTCCAACCAGTAGTAGAGTCTCTAATACTAAACCCAAACCACCTCTAATCACCAAACCCAACCCAGTACACAATTACACCGGGTAAAAAAGACATTTCATTAAGAATTTTTTGAAAATTTTGTTTCTTACCAGGGATCTGTGATCAGAAGTGAAGTTAATGGAAGTCTCCAAATGAAGACATTTGTAATTGGCAACCCAGGTAATTCATATCAGTTTACATCGCTTAAGACTTAAAGTAAATCATGAATTAAGAATCAAATATGTGAAGACATTTTGTGAACAGAGATCTAATCATCTCCAACCAATTTCTATACAGTTTCAAATTAAAACAAACAAATAAATAAACAAAACAAAATTCTGCAGAGTTGAAGCTTGGCCTTAGCAACGACCTGGTGCTCGGAAAGACGAGTGAGATAGGCTACGGCACGGCAGTACGGCTAGACCATGCACAATTCCATCCCAGCGTTGACCTGGCTGACTTTGAGCACAAGAGGGCGCTAACCATTCACCCCTCCGAAGGGGAGGTGAGATTATATTTTATGACCTTCTGGAATTTGTTGATTTGGATGAAACATGTTGCTTCTACATTTCCCTATCTCTTTGTGGGGTTTTACTTTTATCTTTGGTGTACTGTTAACTACAGTGGTATCGTTGGGCCTGGTTTTTTGGGGGTTTTGTTTGCATAGATCCAAATCCGGATCATCAGTCCTGCCATTTGGGCGAATCCTTCTCGTTAAGTGGATCACTCGAGATATCCAAAATGGCTGTAACATTTGTTCCCGAATAAATATGGGTCATAATTTTCTGAGTGAAATAAATCAAGCCTATCCCTGTGAGTGTGGACGCCATCTTCCGAGGTATCCTTAAAATCAAATGTTTACGATATCCCAAAACAATCATTTGGGGTTGGATACCACTTTTCAAAATATTTTCCGGGGTAGAAAAATATCGGAGGTCACTTTTTTTTAAAGAATGTTACAATGTTCTTCCACTTTGCTTTAAAACCTGGGTACATGTATTTTACCGGTTGCTTGAAATCAACATATGTGAGTGAAATCAACATATGAACACATTTTATGCATGCAATTTATTTCAGTTTTGATTGGAATATAAAATGAAACAAATTTAACATTGTATAATGGTTTCATGTGATATTTTTTTGTGGTGGTCATCTCTGACCATGTGATGCCAGAGAGTTAATGAGGTGTTGCACCTGCACTCACGACACCACAGGTATCCGGATCTGCTTTTTCCGTTTGTTTTAACACGGATCCAGGTCACAAAATCTGGATTCAGATCGTGCAAAACAAACGGGGCCCAATACTACCTGTTTATCATTCCGAGCCAGCCGTCTGTCCTTTGATGTAATTCATGTTCTTCCCAAACATCAAAGTCGGACTTGTGTTGAGACCTTGAACCTGGGTACAATTTCATGGAGATGCTCAGCACAGAGTATAAAAAATTTTGCCATGAAAAGTCTTTCTTAGTAAAATACAAGATTTTAACCCCTTGATGAGCCCGGGCGTTATAATGGGGGCGCCGGGGTGCCATTCCGGCTTGTGCAGCCAAGCGAAACGGACACAAGAGGCTTTTGCAGCCAAGTGTAATGTACACAATAGCCCAGCAATGGATTGAAAATGCCGAGATTGCGTGTATAGATGTCAACCGGCCAGGTGGTAATTTTCAATCCGCCTCTATAGAGCTCATCTGGGCTAGTGGGTTAACCAGATGTTCGTGTGATGTATATTCCTTGTGACTGGTATTCAGCTGATTTTGCTTAGCATGAAATTCACATGGACTTTTGGCTGGTAATCCGTTTTCACTATTAATCAAGACTTTTTTGTGCTAAGCAGATTTTAGTGCTCCCAAGATAACCCAAGATAATTACTAAAATAAATAAAATTGTGCAATTCTAATATTGCTTTACAGTGCACCATCATGAAGTACAGCATAACGGGAGAACTACCCAACCAACTTCCATTTCAAGTATCAGCTGTGACAACAGAGCTTGAAGATAAACAGTTATGTCCAAACCATTTTGAATAGGAATTCATGTAGTTTATTATCTAAGTCTTATCGTTTTGTAATACCCAATCTTCTGGGTCCACCAACATTTTTTTATGTAGGCCTAATTGTTTGGGGGCTGATAAGAGTACACTGCGATATTTTGTCACACTGTGATTGGTCAGGGTATTGTGAGGAATAAATACAAGCAGTATAAAAGTACACCACAATTACCACGATCAATGAACAAACGTTCATTAAACCTTTCCAGCCCCTTGGACAGCATATACAGCCTCTGTAGTTGGGGTAAATATTGTTGTGCTCTTTGCTAGTAAAAGCCAAAATGGGACCTATTTGCTTGTGGGTGGTGAAAAGTAGGTGCAGCAAAGTGGCTTGCTCAAGGACATAGGCATTAGGATCACCTGGCTGGGTTGACACCCATCGGTGGATCTCCCGTGACTGTGCGATAGTGCAGCACAATCACACGATAGTACTGCACGTGTGACCTCTCAATCTATCATTCATGCAAGCATGGGTTGATCATGTTGGGCAGAGTGCGTGCCATATGTACTGATAATGCAAACCCGCTCCTGCATGATCTGCCAATCGTGGAAGTTGTCCGCCTTGTGTGATTGGCAGATCATGAACCCGTCCTTTGTAATTGACAGATCGTGCAACAAAACTGCCTTGCGCGATCTGCCAATGCTTGCATGTTCAGCTGATGCTTGTGCAGTCGGCTGATTCTTGCACAAATGATAGATTTGCAGAGTGCAATCTCCAGATTGCGCAGATCCACCATTTTTTGTATGCAAATCGCCCATCACAAGGCCATGTACTCGAGGTGTGGGCTACAGAGGAAAGTGTGGAAGAACCAGCCCCTCACACTGAAACAAGACAAGATAATCTGATCTCTTCACAGTATGAATAGGGTCGGGATGGGTAACTAGTCCACTGCAAGGCATTAATAATGCCTCCACCCATATTAGGTGTAAAAGTGCTATAGCCCAGGACTGGGCTCGAACCCACAACTTGCAGAATTACCCGCAAACTACAAATTTAATGCTCCAAACCACTAGGCCACAGCACTTCCACAAGTACCTAGCTTTCTACTCTTTGATCGATGTAATTGCCCATTACAGAAGAGTTACCATTCTCTTTTCTGGTCAATATTCCTGTCTCTTATATGATCCAGCTGTCTTGAAGTTCAGCTTGAGGTTCAGTGTGACCTGCCCCCATCCAGTCATGCTGTTGACGTTGATGTTCACCTCCCTGTACCCAAGGCAGCAACAGAGTATGTAAAAGTGCAGTGTTAAAAGTACAGTGGAACGCCGGTATACCGAACACCGCTATATCGAACATTCGGCTATACCGAACACCATCCTTGGCTCCCAAATTTTGTGTACAAAATTTACCGAACATTGTTGTTGAAAAAAAGGCAACGGATTACAAAAATGTACTGGCCATTTGGGCTGTTTGTAATTCCCAAACGGCCGCAGCTTTATGTTGAAGAGTGACAGGTGGCTATTATTTCCCCAAGGAATAGAAGGAAAAAGTTAACTGTTGCTTTAGAATTCAGTAAGCTAAGAAAGTATTAACATGCAATTACATAATTCAATGGCCGGCACATGTTTAAAGTCGTCCTTAAAGGCAGTGTACATGATTGGTCATTGTTGCAATTTTCAGAAATGTCAGGTTTAAAGTGTGAAGAAAACCCTTGAAAACAATGGTTGCTGAGAAAAACCCTCGTCAAGGATCGAAAAGCCACTTCACATAGAGCTTTTGGGTGGGAATCAAACATAGGTCACTAGGGTATCAGGTGAGAAATGAACCACTAACCTGACCGCCCTGAATGTATTGCTTTTAAGAAACAAAAACAAATTTTTCCTTGTTAAAAAAGACAAAAAAACACATTTTTTTTAAATATGGAATTCAATACCTAGCATAATCTTCAGCTTGCTTGCATAGTCTCCATAATATTAATGTTATATTCATTTATTATTGCCATTTGGCTATCCGGTGGAGAGTGAGCGCTTTTTGTACATTTTGTATGTACTATTCATGTAATTTCTCACCTGTCGTGTTTTCTTCCAGTGCGATAGCAAGCATATCAGCCGCTGGCCAGTCTGCAGTGTTTAAACCTGAAGAGAAGATGTTCACGTGGACTATAAAGAAGTTCCATGGGGCATCCCGGCTCAAGACAAGAATCAGAGTAAGTGTTGGCTTACTGGACTGTTTGTCAAAATATACATGTTGTCCTTTAAGCCTAGTTCACACCTATACGGTTTGGACGCCGATTCATCACGATTTAACAAATCGGGGTGATGAAGCGGGGCAATGCGTAGAGACATACGTGACGGAATCGTTTTTAATCTTTATTCATAAATGCCTCGGCGAGTTTCACTATCCCTATTGGTCGAGAGCCTGTCACGTGGGTGTGTTTAAACGGTTGTTTAAACACGGCTGGAAGTTGTTTAAACACGGCGCGTCATAACCAGCTGTTCTCAGCCGATACGCAACAGGGAGAGCGTAGTAGGTGCGCGCACAAGATGTACTGAACTTCATAATGTAAGACAACGCTAATGCACGCGTATAAAACGCTGCATCTCGTGCGTGCGCGCACGCGACAGACAGGCGCGGAGCGCCTTCACGCGCATGTGTTTTGTACTGAACAAATGGGAGAAAAAGTGGGGTGAAAAAGCTTAGCATTTTGTCCTTTTTACGGGAGGTTTTTGCATTTTTCGTAAGAAGGCATTTATGAATGGGGATAAAAATGTGATGACCCGGTCTTTACCAGTCAATAATAACCTCGAAGGGTCGTGACCACTGTTAATGGACCTCGCCTTCGGTCCATTAACAGGGGTCACGCCCCTCCTCGGTTATTATTGACGTGGTAAAGACTGGGTCATCACACTTTTATCCCCTTATTAACCTTGGTGGATCATGGTTAGATGGGAAGGCCTACGGATGTTTTGAGTCGGTTCAAAACATTCGTAGCTCCGCTACGGTTTAAACAAAACATAGAGCCATTGTAGCAAAATCTTAACTCATTCGTGCATAATCCTTGGGCCATCGTGGGGCCATTTGTGAATAACAGTAGCTGTAATTTATGACGATTCAGTACGAATATCTAAGATTATCCTACGCATAGGTGAACCTTGATCGTCATTGATCCTAGTACAATCTTAAGTAAAACGTCAATAAGTGTGACTAACCGCAGTATACCGCAGAGTATTCGTAACGCTAGCGTAATAGAACCGTATAAACCGTTGTTTCCGTGATGAATCTTCTTCAAAACGTCCCAAAATCGTACACGTCGTAGGTATTTGTAGTGTGTCATCGTATAATAACCGTCATATACCATATGAAGGTGTCCAGGTTTGCCTCTTGCCCCCGATTCATCCCGATTCACAGGTCTATGGTTAATCGGCATGAACTGGCGTCCAAACTGTATGTGTGTGTGTGAACTAGGATTTGGAACAAAGGGTAACATACAAGAACAATGCAACTGAGGACGTGGCTCTACTACATGTAACTGTGAATAAAACTGGCCATGTGTAATTTCCAAACTAATATGAATGAGCACACAGGGGTGCTAGAACCCGAGACCTCTAGACTACTGTTCCAGTGCTCTACCCAAGATATATTGCAGTGCTCACTGATAAAATCTTTCTATTAATGTTTCACCTCCTACCAACCAGATTCAACTCTCCCAGCTTCACCGAGCCACAGTCATGGAGCTCGGCCGGGTCAGTCTCCAGTTTGAGATCAAGAATTTTGTCAGCTCCAACCTGGAAGTCAAATACCTGAAGCTATTTGACCGTCAGCATTCCTATGTTCCGTTTCGCTGGGTGCGCTATGTCACGCTGAGCGATTCCTACACAATCCGACTGAGGTGACAGCGGATATTGTTTTAATTTTTCGAAGCGAACAGAGGAAAATGGCTGGAGTGGGATTTGAACCTGCAACCTCCCGGATTACCAGAGTCGTGGGAAAAGTCACGGAAAATCGATATTCAATAAAAAAAAAGTCATGGAAAAGTTAAGGAATTGTGCACAACCCACATGATGATGCCTAACATTTGGCTATGGCAGTGTGAAAAAGCACATTTTTAGCTCAAATAGCTTAACCCTGCGGTGTGCCATGGGACTAAATTTTCCAGTCTGTTTGTAAACATTTTTTGTTTACGCCACCGTGTTGCAGTAAACAATTCTCAAACTCCACCACAAGTTCCCTATCGAAACACACCCACACAGCCTAGTAAAAGTTGCTATAGCCTGGGTTTTGTCATAGGCCCAGAATTCGTCGTCAAATCTGATGGCCATGTGAAATCCCATAAAGATTGTACAGGCTAGGTAGGCATACCACAGGCTGACCTTGTCATAGAATTTCAACTGAAAATTTCTGTAGGAACCATTCATACCGGTGCTCTACCAACGGAACTTGCCAGTATCCCAATTTGTCAGTATCTTTGTCCGGGGGAAAGAAGTAATGCACGTAAACTGTTAATAGCTTTTGACTAAAACCCACAATGCCATACAGCCAGGGGATCGTGGCTCAACTTTAAGATACAATCTGGGAAGCAGTGACAATCTTGCCAGTTTTCTGTATTCACTTTGAAAATTTATCAAAATGACCTAGTCAGCTTCCTCTTGTGGTTTGTTTGATATCATTTGAAATTAATTCATGTTGGAAAAACCATTGTTTCTATGTGTAGTATTTCCAACTGTTATTTATTGTTATGCATAAATGACTTTTAACCCCTTGCGTACGGAGGACGCCAAATGGCGCAAAAAAAAACAGTGGCACCAGGCCGGATGACGCCATTTGCCGCTATTTGTGAAGTTTCAATCCATTGTTAGATTATTGTGTATGTTACGCTTGACTGCACAAGCACATTGTGTCCATTTCGCTTGGCTGCCAGAGCCGGCGCCTCCTGTAAATAACCATACTCAAGGGGTTAAAGTCTTAGAAATTTTATTTGATAATCTTGTTTGTTGATTAGAATTTGTGAAACCAAACTACAGTACATTTACAACTGAATCAAAGATGCATCAAGCACAAAAGTTAGTTTGAGATAATTTTGCAGCAGTGAAGATGATGCAGAGCTGCAACATGCATTTCATGCACTGGGTCATTGTGTATAATGGGGCAGAGTGGAGTATGTATACACTTTTATATCTTGGCTGGAACTCTATTCTCCCGATAAGGATATCAGTTGGGCTTAATCTGGAAACTCCTAAGTAACACTGTCGGGGGAAAATGTAAAATTTACAAAATGAACGACATCCATTCAAGCAAAGAAAGTTTAACCTCTTGAATGCATATGATGGCCATAGCCACGGTTTGAAATAGACCACCTGGCAGGTTGTCATCGATATGTGCATTCCTGCGTAGACTCAGTCCATTCATGTTTCAACTATATTGTTCTTGAAAAGGAGTGTAATGGATGTAGAAAACCCAACAAAAAGTTAGAGGTAAAAAGCTGTTGCAATTTGTTGGATTTAGCAGTCAACACAAACTACATGGTGTGTTTGATATTCTTGTATTCAGCAGGGTAGCAGCTAAATACACCTGCTGGATTTTGTCGTATTTAGGAAGGTGGAAGCAGACTTCTGGTAAAAATTCAGTTGGGTAGCTGCAAAATGCCAAGGCTGGTGTGTAGGTGGTACACCATGTACACTGCAGAATCCATTAATATTTGTATTTGGCAGGCTTCTCATTTCGGTTTTGTTGGAAATGGTTGCCTTTAGCAGGGCCATATGAAAAAAACATAGGTGATTAGGGTGAAGAGCAAATAGACAATAAATAGAGGAATGCCCTTACCAGTATATTTTGTGTTTTTTTTTTTCATTTGAATATTTTCCCTACAGAGTACCAATTGGCACCTGCTGATATCCTCTGCAGTGCATGGTTTCTCTTTAATATCAGAAAGGGGTACCACCAAATATTTCTACCTTTGTTTACCCCCTTGCCACCGGGCATTGCATGGGGGGGGGGGGGGGGCACCCGGGACGCCAAGCATAATGTACACAATACCCCAATAATGGATTGAAAATGCAGAGATTGGCACAGAGGTCAACCGGCAATTTTCAATCCGCACATATTTGGGGCAACCGATGGCAAGGGGTTAACACACACACACTTGTGGTATGTATTGAGACAGCTATCCCATGCATACATAAATCACCTGTACATTTCACACTTCCAGACAAAAAACACAAAATTGCAAGGGGCGCCAACATTGGGGAAGGGGCTCATTGGTTAGCCCATACAGAAGTGCCCCCCTCCCCCGAAAAAAAATATACAAAATCTGCCCTTGATCAAAAGATAGCTCCATTATATTATCTCATCTGTATGGTTGTTTTAATAATATGCACCATTACTAAAGTACATGTACATTTCTCGGAAAGATTTTACTTTAGTACCCCACCAAAATTGGTCAGGAACAGTAAAATCTTGGAAAATAACTTGATAACAACTATCTATATGCAGAACCTGTTATTTCAAGATGCATGTCAGCAAAATCTGTATAAAATGAGGCAGAAATCAACATGTATGTGAACACTGAGTGACCATACATGTACACATAGTCGTCCGAGGACAATGCTTTGTGTTTCCTATTCCTTTAATATAACCAACCGACCCCCATAGACTAAGCACGTATCCTTACGTTCGAGGACCGATTTCAACAAAAGACTCTACGTTCGAGGACTGAAAGGTTTCTTTGTGTTTCCTTTCTTGTCCTCAGAGATATATACAGTGCACGTACACTGTGCCAGTACACTGTGCCAAGAACATCTAAACACAGAAAACACAAAGTTTCTTCCCCTGTACTGCATGGACATTTCCGGACTAAATTCTCAAAATTAAAGGTTGTGCCACATGTTTATACAATTCTGAACACCAATGGAATGGTTGTTTTCCAAGCTTTGCTGTTCTTGACCGATTTTGGTGGTGGGGGTATTAAAGTAAAGTCTTTCCCATTTCTCTTTGTAGTAATTATCAATATTTTTGCCAAACCAGCAGCTATTGCAAATAAATACATATTGGCACTTGCCAAAATTTCAAGCACTAAAAATGGCTTTCCAAGCAACAGGTTCTTTGTTTGTGTCTACAACCAAACAGTCCCACATTTTCATTACGTAAAGTCGATCCTCATGTGGGCCAACTTGGTCACATTTCATTCCACATGGGTTCTCCACTGCAGTATACTTCCATGAAGTTCAACGATGTCCCTGCACCAGTCTCAATGTTACTTATACTTCTTGTGTAATGTGCTAAGATAGAGAAGAGTCTTGCTAATAAGCAGGAACAGCCACCCAACATGCCCTGTGCATGTGGTGACTTGTTCCGGACTAACACGCATCAGATTCTCGCATGGTTGGTTAATCTGCTTAATGTCGCGAGCAACAGAGATTGAACAAAAGTAGTCAGCCCAGGCACACCCTCAATTTCTTGTAATTTATGTCAGTCGGCGTTGGCACATTAAACCTCATTCTCCAGAAGTCGGAGGGGCCAACGTCATGAGGACATCTCATCAATGACATCTCTGCAAGTATTGTGAACACACATACAACTGTAGGTTTGGGTGATTTCATGCAGGAGTGGACGCTACTGGACTCCAACACTTGATTCCATTTGTTTTCTTGGGTGGGGAGGGGGAGTTGACTCCTAGAAGTAACCAATTTCTGCTTCCTTGGGTTAGATTCCAGACGCTGCCTGACAATTCTGAAACTCGCCAACTCCAAAAAGATTGCATTGTGGCACTTCACAGAGGCAGCTGTTTTGACCATAAAATCCACATCTAGCATCATTCACTTGAGGCCACCGGGTGGTCCGTAGGAAACCTCTGTGGGCTCCATTCCCTGCAGTTCCTCATACTGTCTCTGTATCAAGCGCAGCTTGGCTCTGTTGTATCGGCAGTAACCACTACAAAGAGTTCAAAAGATTAAGCAGAACATGTCTTCATTCAAATCATTCAATATGTGGTCCTAAACCCTGACCTTCCCAAATGGAGGAATTTGGAGGATTGGGGTTCTTTGCCGGGAAGTTGAAGCATCGGAGGGATTTTGTAGGATTGAGGGAATTGGAGGATTTTTGCCGATTGAGGAAAAATGGAGGATCCAGGTCCAAACTGGTGCTGGATGATTTCGGAGGATTGAGGTTACTGGGGTGTTTAATCCAAAACCCACTGGAGGATTTCTCAGGATTGAGGCAGTGGGGAAAATTATGCAGGGAGTTAGGGTTAATACTTTTCCAATTCTTTCTCTTTTGTTTGGTCAAATAATACAAACATATATTACAAAATGTGTTCAAAAAGTCAAAAACATTTGGCAACAAGTACTTCCAGAACAAGTACTTCCAGAAAGTAATCCTTATAGGGAAAATGAGTAGGAAACATGCTGCGAAGACAGCGCAGTCAGTATGCTTTACTCTCTATATGGATTCAAATCATGCCATATGGATACAGTTTGCTCGCTCGCTCACTGATCAAAAATCTGGATTCCGACCACGTTTATATTGAGAAAGTAAATAAAGGTGAGTACGGTCAGTTTTGGTTTATTTATATTTAAAGATTTATTTTCTTGTGAAGAAGGTGCTCAAGGAGAAGATGCCATTTGCCGCTATTTGTGCAGTTTCAATCCCTTGTTGGATTATTGTGTAACATACACAATAATCCAACAATGGATTGAAACTGCACAAATAGCGGCTATAGGTGGCAAGGGGTTAAAGATGCTGTCAATGCTTTTGGGGTGCCTTATTACCATCTCCTATTACCCCCCCCTTCCTTTTTGTCACACTCCTTTGTTCCTTGCTGTCCCCTCCCCTCTCAAATTACCCTCTTTGATGTTCACCTACTGCCACTCTCCCTTAGTCAATCTCTCTCGTGTTTCTCCATCCACCCCTGCATGCCTGTGTGTCCCCCACATTTATTTCTTGTACCATTGCCATTTGCCTTTAAGAAAAAAAACTTGCTGAAGTTTGAAACGTTAGGCCAGCTAATTTTGTTGCATTGCTAATTTGTTAACATTAGATAAGTTATGAGCTTTTCAATAAGACATTCCACAATAGGAAATTTACTTAATAAGTTTCAATGTGTGAATGTTAATATATAGGTCAATCTTCACATCTAGCACAATATAGGAAGATTAAAGAGTGTAGTCAGTGCTTTATTCCTTAAAAAACAGTTTCCTTGTGAAATTTGTTTGTCCTGGGAAATCAACTGAATTTTAATGTTCAGTTCCAGTACGGAAATAACGGCTTTAACCCCTTGAGTACGTTTTTTTACGGGAGATGTCGGGGTGTTTCTGGCTACAATGTGTTTGTGCAGTCAAGCGTAACATAAACAACAATCCAACAATGGATTGAAACTGCACAAACGGTGGCAAATGGCGTCATCCGGCCTGGTGGCACTTTTATTTTGACGCCATATGGTGTCATCCGTACGCAAGGGGTTAAACATCTGGAGGAAATCCAAGGTAGCAGGTATGAAACCTTCCTTCCATTAATTTCCCTTTAAACCCTGCTGAATCCAACAGGATCCAAATATTTGATATTTCCGTTGGACCCTGTTGGATTGAGCAGGTAACTCATAGTGTTACAATCTTGTTTGATTCAGCAGGCAACAGAAAAATATGTCACAGTTGGATTCTGTTGGATTGAGCAGGAAAGTCATTTGTTATTTTTAGGTACCCAGCAGCTTGGCGTGTTGGACTGTGCAGGAAACTCATATGAGTCACTGTTGGATTTAGCAGGGTAGTCCTGGGGAACCATCAGCGGGTTAGGGTTCTTAAACACAAATCATGAACAGTGCTGGAGCCAATTTCATAAAGCTGTTAAGCACAAAAATTTGCTTAGCATGCAAATGCTTCCTTGATAAAAACTGTGTGGAATATTGCTTTTGACTGGTATTCAGCTGTTGTTTGCTTAGCATGGAAATTACATGGATTTTTGGCTGGTAACCTGTTTTTACTAAGCAAATTTGTGTGCTTAACAGCTCTATGAAATTGGCCCCAGGAAGGCAAGAGTAGCACTAAACTTCATCCTGAAATTGATTTCGCTTGCGTTTAAAATTGGCATGCTGGCCAGGACCTGATCAAACTTACAAAGTAAGCAGCGTTGTCAGTGTGAACGCCGCCACTCCAATATCAGTAGATCTTTTCACACGACCTGATGGCAATAAAAAGACAAAAATTCAAACTTGAGTTGCTCTTGGACTGATTGATACATTTGCATAATGCATGTTGGTCTTTCTAGCTAATGAAATGAACACTAATAAGCCAGTTCGGTATCTCAAAGGTCAAGGTTATTCGCAGTCTTGTTGACTTGACTTGCTGACTTGACTTGAATCGGACTCGAGTCACAATTTTTTTGACTTGAGACTTGATGACTTGACTTGGAAAAAAATGACTTGTGACTCGACTCGACTTTAATAAATTTGACTTGCTGACATTAACACTTCTGTTAAAATAAACACAAACATACAGGTATCAGTTAAAAAACAAGCCTATAGCGCATATATAGCAAGCTGGGTGTCCAGTGCATATGCAGGGTCGCAGTGCTGGCCGAGCTGCATGGAGAATTGTCGAAATGGCACACCAGGTTGATTTTGTACAGTACATGCGTGCTAGCCTATGTATTGTCATTTTGTCATTGGAATTTGTATTTACTAACAATTGACTCGAGACTTGGTACTTGACTTGAACAAAATTGACTTGGGACTTGACTTGACTTGGAAAAAAATGACTTGGGACTGGACTTGACTTGACTTGGAAAAAAATGACTTGGTTACAACACTGGTTATTCGGGATAAAAATTGCTGACGTAATGTCACGCCATGTTACGCTAATGCCCATTCTGATTGAATTCAACACATGCGTGTTGTGCGACCACCTTTTTCATTCACACGCGTGCGTTAGGTCACGCAGGTCATTCGGGATAAAATGTCAATGTGCACATGCGCAGTTGAAATACCGAACTGGCTTATGGTCAAACAGAACAAAAGGTTTGAACACTAGTTAGAACTGTCTTGATTGATTCATACTTCAGGTGAGTTTGAGAGCAAACAGAATTTGGACCCAGATTGTCTACTGTCTATTAACACTGGTCTTGACACCAGTGGCAAGACAAAGGGGAAGATTTTAATTTAACCCTAACCTTCCCTAACCTGCCAAAATCAAACACCCCTTTGTGTTGAATTTTGTGTGATTGGGTACTGTAGAGCCTTGGCACCATCACTTGCCCTGATTTTGTCCAAGTACAAAGAATGTGCCATTGGTTTACTACACAGTGTTGGAGTTTGTGTGGTTTTTTTTTAGGGAAGGATTCTATAGTAAAAAGGCTTGGGCTGTTAGGGTTAATACCCCCACCAAAATCGGTCAGGAACAGCAAAACCTTGAAAAATACCCCCCCCCCCCCTCCTAATAACTGTGTAAACATGTTGCACAATCTGTCATTTCAAGACTTTTGTCAGCAAAAACCATACAAAAAATCAGGCAGAAATCAACATGGGTGTAAACACTATGATGAGTGATCATATCATACGCTGCACCGAGAACATCCAACACAGAAAACAGAAACTATCTTTCCCTGCACTGCACAGACCAGAGTCTCAAAATTAGACGTTGTGCCCAGTGTTTATACAATTCTGAACACAATTTAATGGATGGTTATTTTAATTTCCTGTTCTTGACTAATTTTGGTGGGGGTATTAAAAGTAAAATCTTTCCACCAAAGGACTTGCTTTTTTTTTTTTGGTCATGCACCCAGACCGAGAATCTGTGTCATTCTTGGTCATGACTTATACTCCAACATGACTTATTTCACACCCTGTATTTGCCCTTGGGCAATTCCACGGAAACAGGGACAAAGTGGAAAATTACTTGTAATTTTATAACTGCAAGTGCTACAATGAAAAATGTAATATCAAATGAAACAGGCCAACATGCTCTATCATTTTAATGACCTTACAGTCACATTGGCATGTGTTAATCAGTATTTTTTCTATAAAAAAAACCTAATTTTGGGGTAATTTTTTTTTGGGGGGTAAAACATGCCTACATGTAGACATGGTAGATGATATTTGTGCACCCTTATTAGGGTTTATTTTTATTTGGGGGGGGGGGGGGGGGGTTAGCTACTTAATAAAGGATACCTAAACAATGTATGTTTAGTGTTAAGGATTTTTGAATTTTCTAATGTATTTTCGTCAGACAATCTGTAACGTAACTAACCGTAACGTAACTACATGTACATGTAACCATGATTTATTGGCAGTCCTTAAAACTGATAAATAATTGCTCTATATTCTATGTGAAAACACTTTGCCAGTAACCAATCAATGTTCGAGATATTACAATTTCTTTCAGTTGTATCCCACTTGAGGAAACTTGTTTATGTAAAGACATGAACTTTTTTTCCATGTCCTTTTTTTGTAACGTAACTAACCAAGATTAAAGTTGCCTTTACAATGCACATAACATGTCTGAATGTTTACTCTAGGTATGTATTAATGGTACCATAATGAAGAATTGATAGGCTTTCGTCATAATAGAGTACCGAAGTCTGACGTCAGTTGCCGCGGCAACTGGTTCCAAACACATGCAGTTTAGAATGTATTCTGGTTCCAAACATTGCATTGATTGACGTCATCACTTCAGTACTCTATATAAGGAGCCCAAAGAACTGTACAGAGTCACTAAAAATGTAACGTAACTAACCGTGGAACTGCCCCCTTACTTACTTGTCATCAGAAAGTTTGTTAGTCCAGCACCGAAGCCCCCTAGAAGTCCGTACATGAAGGCATTCCTGGCACAGGGTACTGTCTTAAATTGACTACAAATCCTGGAGAACATTGACTACAAATAAAGACAGAGAAAAAAGAAGATATTTCCATAGACATGAAAGGTACGCCTATGATACATGTACATATATAAAGAAGGAAACAACCATTCATATTAGAAATGTACACAGATTTTACTGTTCATCTAGGGCAGTCTTAGGCCGTGTCCGAATTACTTGGCTGCGGCTTGAAATTACACACAAGTCTATGTGATGTGGCTCCAGCCACTACCATAGACATGTGTGTAATTTCAAGCCATAGCCAAGTAATTCGGACGAGGCCTTAACCTCTTGAATACAGATGATAGCCATAGCCGCAGTTTGAAAAAGACCACCTGGCCGGTTGATGTCTACAAGGCACATTCCTGTGCATACTCAATCCATTCATGTTTCAAATATTATAAAGCCTTTTGCAAATACCGCCTGGTTGAGATGTCACAATGGTGAAAAGGCATTGTGGGAAGGAAAAAGGAGCAATGTTTGTCAGTGGCGCACCCAAGGGGGGGGGGGGGGGCTGAGCTTAAGCCCCCCCAAGAGGTCAATTTTTCTTTCTTTTTTCCAGTCCTAGAAATTGACCGTGGTGATATGTATGTGGCCTATTTCCGAGTAGTATAATGGGGGTGTGAATGGCGCCACCAACGTCAAAAGAGTCCATATCCCCCCTTTTCAAAATGATTTTCCGTGGCAAAAAATATGGGGCAACATTTTTTGAAAAATTTCAACATTCTTAAAATCAAATTGAAACAACAATTGGTGAGCCCCCCCAACCCCCCCCCCCCCCCCCCCCCCAAAGTCAAATCCTGGGTGCGCCACTGATGTTTGTGTCCTTTTTTCCGGTAATCATTACCATTACATTAGGACACTTCTATTTTGTGTACGAGTCCCAGTCGTAATGCAACCTGGGCTGGATGTCGGACAACTCGACCGTTGGCCGACTCGACTCGAGACAACTCGACCGTTCAGACAACTCGACCGTTTACCAAGTCGTCCGTTGAGACAAGTCGACTTTGACATGGAGACAACTCGACCGTGCGATGCGTTGTACATGATGTAGCTAGCGGAGCGCGTGGTATTTTCAACACAGGTTGCCCGTCAATGTTTGGGTATTTGCGTGTGCGCGTGGCCCAGAATGGTTCAGAATGTGTGGTATTACCGTGCGCGGGGACCCGGTCGGTGTACGGTGACACGGCATGCACGGCGAGCGCGACGCCGGGACCCAGCGCGTGCAAGGCACCGGTATTTATCACCGCACCGATGCGGTGATAGGCCGGTGTTCTTAAACATCTCAGTTGATGATGGCCAGTGTAGAGGCTAGTGGATTACAAAATGTAGTTTGTTATCAAAGTGTTATTCTAATCCCTCATCCCGGGCCCCCTGTGTACCCAAGCCCCGTCCAATTAAACGACAGCGCTGTCCTGCCCATCAAAAGTCACCCCGTGCCGTTCCTTCCACAACCAATTCCCCTATCTACGAGTCGACTTGTCTCAACGGTCGACTTGTCTCAACGGTCGACTTGTCTCAACGGTCGACTTGTCTCAACGGTCGACTTGTCTCAACGGTCGACTTGTCTCAACGGTCGACTTGTCTCAACGGTCGACTTGTCTCAACGGTCGACTTGTCTCAACGGTCGACTTGTCTCAACGGTCGACTTGTCTCAACGGTCGACTTGTCTCAACGGTCGACTTGTCTCAACGGTCGACTTGTCTCAACGGTCGACTTGTCTCAACGGTCGACTTGTCTCAACGGTCGACTTGTCTCAACGGTCGACTTGTCTCAACGGTCGACTTGTCTCAACGGTCGACTTGTCTCAACGGTCGACTTGTCTCAACGGTCGACTTGTCTCAACGGTCGACTTGTCTCAACGGTCGACTTGTCTCAACGGTCGACTTGTCTCAACGGTCGACTTGTCTCAACGGTCGACTTGTCTCAACGGTCGACTTGTCTCAACGGACGACTTGTCTCAACGGACGACTTGTCTCAACGGACGACTTGTCTCAACGGACGACTTGTCTCAACGGACGACTTGTCTCAACGGACGACTTGTCTCAACGGACGACTTGTCTCAACGGACGACTTGTCTCAACGGACGACTTGTCTCAACGGACGACTTGTCTCAACGGACGACTTGTCTCAACGGACGACTTGTCTCAACGGACGACTTGTCTCAACGGACGACTTGTCTTCCCATTTGACAAAAAACGGTCGAGTTGTCTCAACGGTCGAGTTGTCTCAACGGTCGAGTTGTCTCAACGGTCGAGTTGTCTCAACGGTCGAGTTGTCTCAACGGTCGAGTTGTCTCAACGGTCGAGTTGTCTCAACGGTCGAGTTGTCTCAACGGTCGAGTTGTCCGAGCCCCCCTGGGCTAGGTGGGTGCCTAGTTAAGTTAGGCGGTAGGCCTAGAATTGTTATGGGTGTCATCATCGTGTATGGAGGAATATTCCTCCATGGTGTAATGGATAGATGGAACTGTGCCGGCTATACCTTAGTTCTACCTTTTGATCTTCATCATTTGTCGCCGTCATCCTTGAGTGAATTTGAGAAGTTGCTGTGATCCTTTTTCTAAACCACCACGAAAAGACCGATGCTCAATAACAACACGTGTTACTGTATGACCAAAAGGGGGCGCTGTTGACGTTCGTACTGCTGCGTGCACTAGTATTTTTAGTAATAATACTAGGCCCAAGGAATAATTACGATTCTTCTTGTCGCTGTGTACTAAATTTAAAGTGTAGATTTCTTTTATGTGTTCGATGCCTCAATGGAATGTGTACGTTCACAGTCGCCGGCCATATTTGGCCGCCAGCACAACCGATGTGTTGTTGAGCAGGCAGATACATTCAACACGTCGGTGGAGGAGATATTCTGGCCGGCAGGGTCCCTCAACTCGCCACTTGTGAATGCTGACGGTGAAGTACGTTATTATACTCGTGTTGCATGCACTGTACACAACCTTGGCAAGAATGGCATATTTAAAACCCGGGCATACCGGGTATTTCATGGGGGCTCCGGGGCGGGTTATGCAGCCAAGCGAAACAGAAACAAGAGGCTTGTGCAGCCAAGCATAACGTACACAATACCCCAATAATGGGGCGATTGTGTTGTGTAGTTGATCAAATTAGAGTCAAGGCCAAGGGCTATTTTTCTCATTCCAAAATAACTTTTTAAACCTAAAGCAGACTTCTCTCAACTCCATTTGCAGTAGTTGCCCTGCGTCGTGGGAATCAACGCCATTTTGCATGTTTACTGTGCGTCATGGTGATCACCATCTTTATTTTCACTTTGCGTTTTGTCGTCTGCATTGTCCCTTTACCCCAAAATTTCCCTCAAAAACTAAAACCCTGCACTTTATCTACGGCATACCTGTTGGGTTGTTGGTTTGTCATGTCGCTAGTTTGGTAATTCCAATAACGTAAATTAGAACAGAGATGTTTTCTCTTTTGCCCTGTCCCGACATAATATATGAAGCACTGTATACTCAGTGCTTTCAGAGAGCCTGTGTGAAAAAATTCACAGGCTTACTCGGGCGGGATTCGAACCCACGACTTCCTGCTTACTAGTGCAGACGTCTTAACCACTGATCACCGAGTTTGCCAATGCAGCAGCGGGTACCGTGTAATCAGTCAGAAGATGGAATATTTGCATCGGGGATGATGTAAATTAGAACAGAGATGTTTTCTCTTTTCTTTTTTCCATATATTACGTCGGGACAGGGCAAAAGAGAAAACATCTCTGTTCTAATTTACATTCCATCTTCTGACTAATTCCAATAACCTAAAAGTGGATTTTTGTTCCCTTTAAATAGGGAACAGGGCCATACATGTACACAATCGCCAATAATGGATTGAAAATGCAGAAATTGGCACGACGTAAACCGGCCAGGTAGCAATTTTCAGTCCGCACATATTTGTGTCAACCGGTGGCAAGGGGTTAAATATGGGAAAGATTTTACTTTAATACCCCCCCCACCAAAATCGGTCAAGAACAGCTCTTGTTTGCGAATGTCGAGACCGTTTTAATTGAGTTGGAAATATCTTCTTTTCTTTACATTTCTGGAGAAATAGTTCTACCTGTTGTTCAGAGATGATGCCAAGAATATTTGTATTAACGATTGTAAATATAATTAACAATACTCCGCAGAATTTCCTTACATATACATGTATATTTTGGCAGACACTGGTCTTGAAAACTACTCGTTCATTTGTATGAAATGTACACCAAGCCCTGACATTATAATACTTGTAGATGTTGCAACTACCAATTTTCTAACTTCATTTTCTTTCTGTGGAAGCAAAAGAAGGGGGAACAAGATGAGCTTGAATCAGGGAGACGTTCATCCTTCGGCATGTCAGTGTTCAACTTGATGAATGCCATCCTGGGAAGTGGTATCCTGGGGCTGTCCTTCGCCATGGCAAAAAGTGGCATCGTACTCTTCACGTAAGATCAATCATTCACATGAAACTACCAAGTACCCAAAGTCTGGTGTGTGTCACATTCTTGGTTTGATGTTCACCTGCATTTTTAAGCTGAATTTATTTAATTATCAAAGAGGATTTTTTTTTTTTAATGAAAAATAAAATTACCTGAGTTGGGAATATCTTCAGTCCTCTACACAAGAAGCATATGGCAGAGCTGCCAACCAGAACGGATAATCCATATTTTGTACAGAAATTCACAAAAAAATGCGGAAGTATGAATTTTTGTGAAATCTGACCACAATAATGTTTTGTCATGCATATTATGTTATTGCATGTACGTACATGTATACTGTGCATGTACTGGACTATTATTGCAATCCCAACCGAACGGATGCAACTTTAATTTTGAAAATAAGAAAAGGGGGTCCATCCAGCACGTGGGTTCGTTAAACTCACCAGGCATGCGGAGTGCACGCATAGCATGAGCTCAGAAAATAAATATCTGATTTTCAGGTAAAGTTTAAATTCCATGAAAACTAGAGATTTTCTGGGCAAAATACTGATTTGTTGCTTTCTGAATACTGAAATGAGTTTGAAAAGGTTGGCAGCTCTGATATGGAGAGGTGCTATCAAATCAAGCTGTGATGTTTTTTGCCTGGGAAATAATGATCGACAATTAAAAGTAGTATTGCAGTAGCTACCGGGTAAATATCTGGTGACCAATCCAGCCTTTGAAATGAAATGTCAGTTCTACAGTTTAACCCTCCTACTGTTATAACTATCATAACCTATAAAAAAACCCAAGCCCTTCCTCTCCAACAGCTTACAAGTGTGTTTCAACCTGTCACTCGCTAGGTTTTGATAGGTAGGGTAGTTGGCTCCATTTTGGCACCGAGAGAGGGAGGGTTAATAAGGATTCCAGACTACCAATATACAGGTATTTAAACAAACAAACAAATCACAGAAACAGTGTTACTTTATTGTCCTAGCTGTGCGGAGGATAAAAGTTCAATTGTGTAAAAATTCTGTTCCTGTGATTTTGTGTTTGTTTAGATTTTCTTCTATTACTCACATGCTCACAATTCTGTAGATTGGGGATTAACCCCTTATTCGGCTGTTCTTGATGGGGGGCTGATGATATGCCAAGAACAGGCTATGCAGCAAAGCGTAAACACTAACAATAGGTACCACACTGAATAGAGTGGTCCTGTTCATCGCACTTGGAAGCCGCCCCCCCTTTTTCGTGTGAATGAAAGCTTTGTTTGAAAAAGCTTCATCTATTCATTACAATTCCATTCAAGAACAATGTAGTTGAAACATGAATGGATCGAGTACGTGTAGAAATGTGCCTATAGACATCAACCGGCCATGTGGTCTTTTTCAAACCAGGGCTATGGCCATCATCTGCATTTAGGGGCATCTTAGCATAGAACATTCATGTGGAGGTATGTGCTGCCAAGAAATCACTTCGAAAAATGTACCATTAGAATTGCTAGGGACAAATTTACATATCTTGTCGTGTTTTGTAAATTTGCAGTTGTTTATTGGTAGCTGTGGCTGTACTGGCAAACTTTTCCATTCACCTGCTGCTCAAGATGTGCGTGTTAACGGGTGTCAAGTCTTATGAGGAAGTTGGTCTGTTTGCCTTCAAAGTTCCAGGCAAGGTGAGAGTTTGTCACAACAGTCCCTAATACCAAATTGTTGGTAAACTACGAGACATTCACAGTTGCCCTGATAAATGTCTCTCCTCTCCCCCTTATTAATTAACCCTAGCCGTCCCTAATCCGCCAAAATCCAACACCATGTTGTGTTGTATTTTGATGGGTTCAGGACTGTAGAGCTCCGGCACCAATACCTTGACATGGAGCTATGATTCCCCAATTTGTCTAAGTACAAAGAATGTGCCTTTTAATAGGTATACTGCACAGTGTTGGATTTTGACAGGTTGACACTACCCAGTAAAAGTGCCACAGGGGTTAGGGTTAATCACTAGGCCTTTTTACACTAGAATCTCTCAACCCGGGTTGAAGTCAACCCGGGTTGAAGTCAACCCGGGTTGAAGTCAACCCGGGTTGAAGTCAACCCGGGTTGAACCCCTGCAGCCGATTTCACGAAATTGTGCGTAACTTACGCCATGGCGTAGGACTTGCGCTATAAAAATGTTGCGCAGCTGCGCTACATCCTTGCGATCCATTTCACGAAACACTGCGTAGCTGCGCAATATTTTATATATTTTATACATCGCGGACGAGGCTGAATGCCGCTTTTACGACGACTGTTTGAGTTACAACAATAAAAATACACAGAACAGTCGTCAAATTGAACTGTAGTCGCCATTTTGAAACTTTTCATTTTTGAAACTTCGCTCCAAAAACAAAATGGATGGCAACTTTTAGAAATATCTCACAGGTAAACCGAGAGCGGATGATAATTTCATTACTCTCTGAAATAATCTAGTGAATTTAATAAATGATTTGAGCAACTAATGGCTCTACTATGCTCACTCTCAGCTAGCTAAGTTATCATTTCAGTGTTTTTTGCGGACAACTTAAGCCACCTAAAACGAGTGCGTAAGTTACGCCATAATTTGTGGCGCAAGTCAGCGACTTACGCACTGTGTAACTTTAGTGAAATTGATTTTAGAAATGTCACAGATGTTGCGCAACTTACGCAATAAATTTTGGCGTAAGTACAGTTGCGCAATTGCGCAAGGTTTCGTGAAATCGGCTGCTGGGCTGCTGCAGGTTGAATCACAATTGTTTAACTCCGTGTTCAACACTGTGTGCTTACATTTTTGATGGAGCATTGCAGGAAACATGATACTTGAAGGAAACATCTAATGCCCAAATTAATGTTGTGCTTTGCTACTTAACCCAATCTGTCAGGCTGTTACATTTTGTATTAATGGGGTGCCGATATGCCAATATGTAGGGTTAGTGCATTTACGGGAAGTAAAAGAATCGGGTACCCGATTGAAAAAAATGCGGGTACCCGGGTACCCGTTAAAGAAACCCAACCCAAAACTTCCAATCCCAGAAGTTGCAATAATGTCTTTCTGTGAGATTCAAAATTCTGATTTCAGACAAAAGTCTGAAAAATCTCATGCCTGTCCAGTAAACATGATCACTACTCTGCCATTACATGTTCCGGCACGTGCATGCGCCGGCATATATCACAAAAGACAGAAGCTTTATACAGTTGTATTTATTGTGGAACGAGGCATGCTATTATGTCTGGTCGAGGCTCTTTATCCAAAAAAATGCAATATTTTGAACCAATCAGTGCAATCTAATTGGGTGTCATTTTCTTTCTTTATGCTTGTTTGTAGATAATGGCAGCCTCTGCAATACTGCTTCAAAATATTGGAGGTAAGTTTCAATGCACAGAGGTTTCCTGGAACCTTGCCATCACTAAGAAGTTCATTTGGAATGCTGATCGCATTAGCTTCTTCTTCTCCACATGTCTATGACATTTTTGCCTTCATAAACACAGTTTTTTTTATAAGACTGATAGGCGACGTGTAGTTGATGAAAGTTAGGAGAGCCTAAAAACGATACAAGAACAGAAACTGACAAGTCAGTTTCTGTTGTTGTGCCATTTATAGTCTTAAGCCGTGTCCGCATTGGACTTTTTTTTTTGGTAAAAGATACGGAGACTGTTGTCAACTTGACCGAATTAAGTCCAGTGTCGATCATTGGTTGTCAGTTTATCCCTCCGCAGCGGGAAGTTTTACAGGGCCAACCGTGCAGCGGAAAAGTTACGTGGCAGTTTTACTTTGCTGAAATGTCCAGTGCGGACAGCCACTGTACAACGTGCATTTTCAAAGGACATGCCGTTGCAAAGTTTACGTGGCCAAGTACTTTCCTTGAGACGTGCAATCCAAATGCGGACGCAAGAGAGAATAACCACAGTGGAATGTTAACAATCATGCACGGTAACTTTTGATAATAGTATAGTCCAATGCGAACGTGGCTTTAGAAATTCTTTTCAGATTTAAACTTCAGACCTTCCTAATTGTTATCATTTATGTATTTCAGGCTAGTCCAGTTGGCAATGCAGTTTGTAGTTGGATTTCATTGAATTTTACAATAAAATCTTATTACGGAACCACAAATACAACACACATTCTTTTCAAATATTTGGTTCCTTTTTGATGTGCCATTAAGCTTCCCTTTATTTTCTTCTTAAGTTTTATTAATTGATTATCAATAATCAAGCTGACACCCATCCGAATCTGTGATGTTTTTTTCCATCCCATAGCTATGTCCAGTTACTTATTCATAGTCAAAGACGAACTGCCCAAAATCATCAGTACATTTCTCGACGTCAAAGATAACGGGTAGGTGTCGTACGCTTTTCTCTCAAAAGCTAAAGACCTTGATCTTAACCCTAACCCTCCAGGGTATTTTGGCTAGAAACCCTGCCAGACGCATCAGATTGCATACTTTGTCACATTGACTTGTGTGCAGAGTGCAGTAAGGTCAAGCTGTCACCACAGATGCACCGTGCTGCATCTGGCAGGGTTAGGGTTAAAATGTTGGTCAATTGTATTTTATTTCCATGCTAAAAAAGAAGTAGCTCAAACATTTTCTGTTTTTTTTTCTCATTTTTTTTCCCTGTGCTTAATTTGTAAGCTATTGTGTAAATAACCTACTTGTATAAGCAGGAGAGGGGGAGGTGAATTGGTCTCACCAGCAGTGGAAGTTACCCCGCCTGGGTCCATAGGTCTGAAAATTGGGATCATTTCTTTGGCATCCGACGATTTATCCTTTATTTAGATCTATGCCCAAGAAAACCGTAAGGGTTGGCCCTACCACCTCTGTCGTAGCCCTTTGAACGTCTTATGATTATTATTAATATATTGATATTTGCTTTTAAACCAACAAAAATACGTCGACAATCTCTTTTTTGGAAGGGGTGTTGGCTCTGAAAAGAGCCATTAGGTTTAAGCGTAGTAATACAACATTTGCAAACATAAACAAAAAAACTACTGAATTGTTACGAAATATCGTACTAGACTGTAAGTAAATAGCAGTCTCAAGCATCCTGTGAAATCATGGCACCTGGTGTGTTGTCGTTTTCAAGAAAAGTGGAAATTTATATCGTTTTTCCAACGATTGTCGGCCGACTATCGTTTCAAATAGTCTAGTTCCCCTGCCTGATAGTTCTCTTGCTCTATAAATTGCTCTGGGTCCGGGTCAGGGAACCGGACTGCTAGGGGATTAGGATTAATGCCTTCTATCTCCAAGAGTGATTTTGTAAAGCAAAGTACCTGCCAAACAAGTAAAAAATTATGTGAAGTCAATTTGAATGATACTTGATGGCAATTACACAAGTTAGGTGTAACAGGGACACCAAAAAAGTCACACTTTTAGACCCCAAATTTACGGAATGACCCATAGACTATGGCGTGGTCATCTTTCTGCATGTCCCCACTCGGCAAAGGTTAAACACAGTGTGACGTCTTTTAACTTCGTAGGCCCATTTGGATATCTATTTTGCATTCCCACAGTGTCTGGTATTTGAACGGGACGTACCTTGTACTAATGGTAGTGGTGGTAATCATCGTACCACTGGCCTGCCTACCAAAGATCGGTTTCCTAGGCTATACCAGCGGTCTGTCCATACTGTGTATGGTATTCTTCACTGTGGTGGTAAGTCTGACTTTTGTTTGAAAGTATGACACCTGGGGCAAAATTTACGGCGATGCTATAAGCACAAACATTTGCTTAGCATGAAAAGTCTTCCCTGGTAAATACAGGATTACCAACCAAATTTGTACGTGAAGTGTATCGCTTGTGGCTGGCATTCAGCTGTTGTTTGCTTAGCATGAAAATCCCATGGCCTTTTGGCTGGTAACCTGTTTTAACTATTTAAGCAAGACTTTTTGGTGCTAAGCAAATTTTTTGCTTAGCAGCTCTGTGAAATTGGCCCCTGTAGACCCTTTGTTTGTTTGTTTGTTTACATCTAAACTGCCCTATATTCAAATGTGCCGGCGGTATGCCCACGCATCGTGTTTTGCATAAATTTGGCTAAGGATTGACATCAAAGGTACCATAAATCAAAGGCGATCTATCAGTATGGATGTACACACCTGACGTCAGAGAGCACATCTATATTTACCTTGCGAAATATGTTACTTCCTAATTTTGTGCCTACGATCATTCTGTGCTTGCGGCGCTAGCCAAGAAATTCTGTGCTAACCATGGGGTGTATTACCAGACGAATATCCCCTCATTGCTGATACTTTGGAACCATCCCAAGTGATTTGAAGGGGTGGTGGTTGTGCCTAATAATTTGAATATATTCAAATTTTTTTAATTCGGATTTCAAATTCCATACTGAATATTTGAAACCGAGACTTCAAATAGAAGCCCTTCCAAGTTTGGTGATATTTAACTGAGGAAAAAAAACCCATGAGATGCAGAATATATTACCCGACAATGCAATCGCGCCTGCCACCGAATCCAAGATTCTCAAGCTGCTCTCGTGTGCTCCACAGCACTGCAGTTTCACACATTTGAAAGTCCTGACTACTTTCCCTGCCACGGATACTTAAAACAATTATGCTTGTGCCACACTTTGTTCGTACAAGTACTGCCTTACGGGGTCCCATGCACAGTGGGTAGCAATGGGGGCATGGGACCCCACAAGGTAGTCTTCAGAAATCTCGGGGGCCCCACAAGGAAAACGCTATGGAGTGTGAGATTTCAATAGGAACAAAGGAGAACAAAAGTAGGAAAGTAGAGTGAAAAATAGTGGTTCCCCCATAAGGGTGCATATTTGAGGATGAGTTCACAGGATCGGGCAATGAACAAAACCAAGCAACTTAACAAAATTGATCAACTCTATGGCATGCATGGAAACCTGTAGTCTATTCCCGGTTCCCAATAAATCTGAAGCATTTCGAAATTCACAGCAACAGCAAAATTAAAACTGCATCCAAAAAAATGTGTCAATGCTGTAAAGCTTAGAACTGAATAGTCCACATAATCTTGGTGCCCATCGAACCTGGGATTAGTCTTGGTTCCAAGACGTTCTTAGCGCGGTGCGACGTACAGCGCGAACGGCAGCGCCCTCTAGCTACACACAAACACACGCCAAGGCCAAATCGCTAAGAACGTCTTGGGCATTTCGCAAGGTAGCGCGCGCGACCTGCTCATGCATAATTTAACAGGCGGGTCAAACGAATAATCGCGCTTGCGCACTGGAGGAAACTCATGTTTAAGTAATAACTTACTAGTCTGTTAACGTTCTGAGCAGAGTGATTCTGGACTGGCAAACAGGATTGAGAAATCTTCGGATTGTTCCAAAATGTGATCTGGAATATCAGACGTTATATCTGCCGACTTCAGTCCCAGATGTTCAGCACGATGTAACTGATCAATGGCCAGGGCTTTCAATGGCACGACGACAATAACCAGCGCTTTCTCCTGTTTACCTTCGGTTACTTCGTTCAAGAAATCTAAGAATAATGGAGCAGCTTGAAAAATTACACTCTTGCCAAATCCGAGTCCCGTTGGTAAATTAACAAACAAATCATGGCCACGTACAAATTGATGAATGGCACTGATCTGGTGACTTTTTAGCTTTCCAAAGCCCAGTTTGTTTGCTGTAAAATCGATCGCTTGGTCCACGCGGTCAGACATTTTTTCCAACAAACAACGAATGGCTTGGTACTGCACTGCACGTTCATACGTACGTACACGTAAACCCCACGTGAGTACAGAAACTAGACTAGTGAGTGTTGGCTATTTACCTCATACATTTACATCTACGTCACACGCGCATGCAAATGCCACACAGTTCTGCTCGCGATTTCGCGAGCAGAACTTGCGAAATTCCCAAGACGGTGTTAGCGATTTGGGCGTGGCGTGTGTGTGTGTAGCGAGAGGGCGCTGTCGGCCGCTATACGTCGCACCGCTAAGAACGTCTTGGAACCAAGACTAACCTGGGATATGAACCTGTGACCTCCAGATTACTGTACCGGCGCACTACTAACTGAGCTATCTGTGTTCACGGGGCACTAGTCAGAAGTCAACCCATAATGCCGTATAGCCAGGGACCACACCTGAATTTTACAATACAACCTGGGAAGCGACATTGTGGGGATCACTCAACGAGGATACGACTTTTTAAATTATATTGCCAAACAAACCACAAGGGGAACTAACTAGGTAATTTGAATGGACTTTTAAAGTGAACAAAGAAAATTGGCAGGAGCGGGATTCGAACCTGCGACCTCCGGAATACCGTACCGGCGCTCTACCAACCAAGTTATCTTGCCCTATGTTGGTGGTCTCCCATTTGTCAGTATCTTTGTTCACGGGCACTAGTCAGAAGTCATAAACCCATAATGCCATTTCTTTTTTAATTTTGTAATTTGTTTAACCCACAGATTGTTGTCAAGTGGTTTTCTTTCCCCTGCCCTATACCACAAACTACACATACCTGGACTAATCTCACAAGGGCAGACAGAAACCAGACAACAGCTGAGTACCTGTTCCATGATACGACCCCTCTGATTGGACACGATTTACAACAAGATGACGAATCGGCCAATCACAGCACGTCAACAGAGTGCAAACCAAAGTTTTTTATCTTAACAACAGAAGTGAGTCAAAGCTTAACTTTCACTTAAATGATAGATAATGTTTAAAAGCCATCATAAAAGCTTGTACGTTTTTTGAATTTATAATCACAAGTCTTTACCTTTCATTAGAGTTGTAGTCGAGTCCCTGCAAGTCCTTTCGCAAGTCCAGTCAGAAGTCCTTTCATAAAGCCCGTCACAAGTAACTGGATGAACAATGACAAAGAAATGTCTTTGTCAAAGCTCATTTGAATATCTTGTGATTGGAATTAGGACTGGAGGGCTTGTGATGGACTTGCAGGGACTTGTGATGGACTTGCAGGGACTTGTGATGGACTTGCAGGGACTTGTGATGGACTTGCAGGGACTTGTGATAGGCTTTCATGTAACATTTTTTTTAATAAACTGATTTCCTGGCATTTTACTTGAAAAAAATATTCACAATGACCATTCACAATGCAGTATCCATGCGGTTGAATATCTTCACATTCATGTCTGTATTGACAGTTGTTGTAATGCGCTTTTGATCATTTTTACATAATATACAGGGTGGCCCCCAAAAAACAGAACGGCATTCTTCCGCTACCGTGAGACTCAAACCACCTATACCGATGCATGGGTAATTTTGTTAAAAAGAAATATGATACCAAGATCTCCTGATTCGGTTCATTAGTTTTTGTTATAGAACCTATTTTGTGAAACAAAGTCGGGGGTCATTTGCTCCCGAGGTATAACTAAACCGCGCCTCAAGAATTTGACTTAATTGGATAGAGGGATTAATTGTTTATGTAATAATACCCATATGAAAGATGTGTGCGAGGGTTTCTGTTCAGTTTAATCATGAAGTTGGATATTTATGTTATACCTGTATTTCATTATTTCTTTGTTTATTACGCAAGATAAATTCTGTTTTAAACACAAGTATGCTATCATCATGCTCTTTTCTGCAACGAACAAAAGGCCAAGTGACTCAACTTTGCTTCACAAAATAGGCTCTGGAGCACAAACTACTGGACCGAATCGGGAGGTCTTAGTATAATTTTTCTTCTAAAAAAGATTCTCCATCAATCGGCACAGATGGTTGGACTCTGAAGGTAGTGGAAACATGCTGTTCCGTTTTTGTTTTGGGCCACCCTGTATATGCAATATAAATTATTTTAAAATAAAATTTGCAGTAGTGAAGAACATAAATTTGTAATTTGGTAACATTTCCTTTCATGTGTACATACCCACAAAAATACAGGTACATACTTAACTCCAGAGAAAATGCAGATAAATTTGACTTTTAACTTTGTGGCAGACACTTTGTGCAAGTTGAATTGTGCTTACTACTTTAAGATTGCGGTGCAAATATCTGCAGTCGAGCATTGCTGAAGACTTAGGGTCACAAATTTTGCTTTGTTTCCACAGTTGTACAAAGTGGACGCTGGCCTTTAAAGAAACACATTGCCTTGGAGGTGGAAAAAGCATTAGGTCTAAAAACAAATTCTGTTTGAAAAGATCATTAAAACATGGAATATAATCAGGTAAATGGCCATCCCTAGAGAATGCACCATTTTTTTCTGAAAATCATTGACGATAAACTACGCGTGGTGTCTGGTTTCCAATGGTCCGATTTGTCTCAAATTTCATCCAAAAAAGTGCTTTTGTCCATGATTTTCAGTTTTCGTTTATGATTTATTCAGACAGCATATGCTCTTCCAACCATGGCTTTTTCATTCGTCTGTCACACTGCCATTCTACCGGTATACTGTGAGCTTTGCAAGTGAGTCTTTGATACCCTCATTTCAAATCATTCCGCCATATTTCCTTGTGTTGTAACTTATTAGTTGTTAGAACCTTCCCCCAGGCTTAAGAAGGTGTGTTCCTTTTATAATTCTCAAGCCCGGTTCATGCTTGACGAGAATGCAAATATGCAAAGTCACTTTAGGGATCATTTAATTTTGTCTGCAAGCAGTACCAGTCGCAGTACCGCATTTTATTTTTACTGTACCAGCATTAACACCCAGCATTGAAGATGATGTTTAATTGCTGAGAGAAGTCTTGCGTCATTTTGTAGTTTTATGTAGATTGCGTATTGTAAAATAAAACAGCAAATTATTTATGCCTAGTGCTAGACACAAAAGGGGAGTTTGTGTTATGACGTCAGATTTGTTTGCTGCCCGCAATGACTTTTAGACAAATCACAACAGCGGGCTAGCTGGGACTTGATATAAAGTAGCTATCAAAAGTCCCTTTTTTTGTGTTATTTCATGGCAGAAATAATTGGCGGTTGTATTTTACAATACACAATCTACATAAAACTACAAAATGACGCAGACTTCTCTCAGCAATCCACATCCTCTTTAAATTCCATGTGAAACCGAATCGACTAATGCCATACCGCATGTCAAGTCAAGTCATACCAGAAACATGCTCACAACATGCTCAATAACATGCAGTTCCAAGCAACATTTTGGAAACTTTGCTTATGTGACCCTTTAAGGAATTCGGGCTGAACGGCTAGCAGAATCTGGTTTTGGCACAGTGTTTTATTTCTGTTAAAGAATGAAGACAGTTCATAAAGCTGTGTTACTTGGTCTTCGACTGAGAACAGAATGAATATGCAGAATACACAAGAACGAATAATACAAAATTACTTGAAAAATCATCAATATACTAAATACGAAAAAGGGTGTATAAAACAATAACGGTAGTTCCCGCCTAAATTCAGACAGCGTCCGCCATCTTGAATTTGTGGAAGTTTAATTATATTTTAAATCTAAAACTAATTCCAATCTTGCATGAAACGAAGAAACAACCTTGTGAACTTCCTTGAAAGCACGAACACCATTCTTATGATAGGATTATTAACATTGTCATTAAATAACCGAAGTATTAAATACATTAATTATCGTAGTCAATCAGTATATGACGTTATGTTTCCAAAATCAACAAAATATCGACAATAGGGCAATATACATTAAATGAAACTAAAGAATAGCGCGTGTTAAATATCAATCAATCTAAGTTATAATTATAGGAAATGTTGAAATAAAATATATAAAGATCATTACCTGTTAAAGAATGAAGACAGTTCATAAAGCTGTGTTACTTGGTCTTCGACTGAGAACAGAATGAGTTTAGTGGGAAGCGCGCGAACTGGTAGAAGAAACCAAGAGGGCGCTCGCCAATTTAAATAATAGAAGATGATTACGTAATTACAAAATAAATAATGGGGGGGGGGGGGGGGGTTTGCATCGAAACCGTTACATTAAATATATAGAGGGGGTTCGCATTAGAACCGTCACATTATTCCCCCTCGAGAGAAAAATGTCGTCTTCGACATGTTTTGCCTAAATTATTTGTACAATAATAATTTCACACAAAATAATTACATAATAGTAAACCAAATCCTTATTTCTACTCTCTTAAGTAATATATACAATTATTCAATCAAGTATTCAACCGATTTCTGATCTTTAGAAATTCGTAGAAGACGAAAAAAGAAAAAAGAAATATTATATAACTAAATTAGAACACCGATTATCAAAATATCACTGAAATTATTTCAAAATGTTCCCTTGGAAACCTATTCTTTTGGAGGAACACTTTCATGGAGAAGATATTTATCTGTCAACTTCAATATCCATATAGAAAAATTTAACATAATACACTGAAAATTTGGTTGCGACGAACAACTTTGAATTCGCATATCAATTAAGCATAAACATGAAAATAACTAAAGAGATCATAACTTGTTTTCTTTTGAGATCTCTGTCGAGATAATCTTATAGCACCATTGAAAATAAATAATTAACTGAAATATATACAATTCTGGATAGAGACAGAAAGTTAGATTGGACTGTGTTCTTGCAGAAGGAGTCGCAGGCAAGCTTTTCGTCTTGTCTTAGCCATCTTTGGTTCCTTCCACTTTTCGAACAGACGTCTTCCGGCATTAACCTTCTCCTGATGTAATTGATACTGTGCAAGGTGTTGTTTAGTTTGGCCAAGGAAGTCGTATGTCAACCTATTGACAGGCTTTCTGGTTCTGGTAGGTCTAGGGCTTGGCGGAGTTAGGCAAACTGTACTTTCAGAGATGTTTGTCTCATCTGGGACTTCATTAACTTGCGTTTCCAGTATCTGATCGGGAGTTAGTGATGGTGGTGAGATTGAAGGAGAAAAATCATTTTCATTTCTTGTACCAAGATCCATCACTGGAGTAAGGACAGGAGGCGATAATGAATGATATTTTGCTTCTACTGGGAGGAATGATATGTCTATATCCTCATCGCTGGCTTCACCATCTTCTGAGCCTCTCTTTGGATCTTGGTCGCATTCCTGTGCTGTGTCTGCCTTTGTATCTATCCGAGTTTTCATTTGGGGATTTTCATCCTTTATCGTGTTGTTCTCTTCTATCGGCAGAAACATACATGGAGTCAGTAGATTTCTGTGTAAGGTTCTCTCTTTTCCATCACCGAGAGAGCGGAGAGTATATACAGGCAGATCTAGATGTTTGGATATTACAACATAGGGCTGTGACTCCCACCGGTCGGCTAACTTGCTAGTACCAACGAGGTGTTTATTCTGGACGAGGACCCTGTCGCCTGTACGTAGGGGAGCGATACAGGAACCTCTGTCGTAAAGGCGTTTTTGTTTCGTTTTTGCCTGTTTTACGAAGTCGCTGGCCCTCTTGTACGAGGTCTGAAGTCTATCTCTCAGCTGCTCTACATACTCGTCATAGTTTGGTGTTTCTCTCTGTGTTGACTTAAGTCCAAACATCAAGTCAACTGGTAGATTTGGATGTCTGCCGAACATGAGAAAGAACGGAGCATAACCCGTGGAGTCGTGACGTGTGGAATTATATGCGTGTGTCATTATTTCCACGTATTGCTTCCAGTCTTTCTTCTGGTCCTCTTCGAGTGTACCGAGCATGTTTAATAGAGTGTGATTGAAGCGCTCGGTAAGGCCATTACCCTGAGGATGATAGGGGGTTGTTCGACTTTTTCTGATGCCACAGATCTTACAGAGTTCTCGAATGAGCTGACTTTCGAAGTTGCGCCCCTGATCCGCATGTATTCGTACAGGAAATCCGTAATGCTGGATTATCTTTTCCCAGAGTATCTTGGCTACTGTGTCTGCCTTTTGGTTGCGAGTAGGGAACGCCTGGGCGTATTTGGTGAAATGGTCCGTTACGACCAATATATTTTCATAACCTCCTTTGCTCCTTTCCAGCTTGAGATAATCTATGCAAAGTAGTTCCATAGGCTCACTTGTATTGATGTTGACCAAAGGTACACGCGTTTTTGTGGAGGGAGTTTTTCTAAGGCAGCATCTCTTGCAGTGTTCACACCAGGTTTTGATGTCTTTTGCCATCTTGGGCCAGAAAAAACGGTTTCTTGCCATGTCGAGCGTTCTGTCGAAGCCCATGTGACCGAAGTCATTGTGGAGAGATCTCATAACAGTGTTCCTGTATTGTTTGGGAAGAACAAGCTGTTCTGCTGTTGATCCGTCCTGGGTCTTTCGCAGCCGATAGAGTACGCCGTTCCTCATGTGGAGCTTTTCCCATTGTCGAAAATAGTTAAGACATGCAAACTGCTCGCAATCTCTCTCTGCTTTGGTTGGCTTTCTGCCCTTCTCTAAGTAGTGGATGACCCTGGCGATATCAGTATCACTTCTCTGAGCTGACATGATGTCTTTCTCTGAGATCTTTGGCAACTCATTGGTTGGTACTGGCGCATGACTCTGGGCCATGACTTTACATCTAGCAACTGGGGGTTCCACGAATGGACTTGATTCTGGTGGATGACTGTTGCAGATAGCTTGCACGATGTAAGGTGGTATTGTGATGGCATCTTTCTGGAATGACAGGAGGGTTCTCGAAGTATCAGGATGCAGCTTGCGAGAAAGCGCATCAGCTACCTCATTACTCTTGCCGGGCTTGTATTTCACTGTGAAATTGAACTGGGAGAGCGCCGCAATCCATCTTTGGCCTGTTGCATCTAGCTTGGCAGAGGTTGTGACATACAGGAGAGGATTGTTGTCAGTAAGCACTGTAAATGTGTTGCCTAGTAGGTAATCTCGAAACTTGTCAGTAATTGCCCATTTCATCGCTAAGAATTCTAGCTTGTGTGCTGGGTAGCGAGATTCTGCGGGGCTGAGTCCTCTGCTGGCATACGCAATAACCCTCTCTGTTCCCTCCTGGACTTGGCTAAGGACTGCTCCAAGCCCTACTCCTGACGCATCAGTCTGCAGGATGAATGGGAGCGAGTAGTTAGCGTATGCAAGGATCGGTGGAGATGTCAACTGTTGTTTCAGCAGATCCATCGCTCTCTGGCAATCCTCCGTCCAGATGAATGGTGGTGTTATAGATGGAGACCTCTTCCTGTTATTTCTCTTCTTTCGTTTTGGGTCACCAGATGTGAGCTTGTAGAGTGGTGAGACTATGTGCGAATACCCCTTGATGAATCGCCTGTAGTAGCCGGTGAAGCCGAGAAACCGTTGCAATTCTTTGCGGTTAGTGGGGGTTGGCCAATGATGTACTTGTATAGTTTTGTCGGGATCAGTACTAATACCTTTGCCCGAAACAATGTGTCCAAGGTATCTCACTTCTTCTTGGAGGAGGTTACACTTAGACGGCTTAAGTTTTAGACCATGCTGTCTTAGACAAGAGAACACTTTGGCAAGACGATCGAGATGTTCTTGGAAATCGGCAGAGAAAATGATTATGTCGTCAAGATATAGAAGACATGTGACATAGTTCTGCTCTCCTAGACAAGTCATCATAAGACGTTGGAACGTGGCCGGAGCATTTGCTAAACCGAATGGCATCCGGTTACATTCATACAAGCCCATTGGGGTAGTGAAAGCTGTCTTGGGTATGTCTTTTTCTTCCATCTGGACTTGCCAGTAGCCTGATGTGAGGTCTAGTGTGGTGAAGAGTTGGGCTTTTCCAAGGGCATCCAGGGCTTCGTCTATGCGAGGGAGTGGATAAGCATCACGCACAGTTTTGCTATTCAGACGACGATAGTCAATGCATATGCGCATTGAACCATCTTTCTTATATGCAATCACAATCGGTGAGGCAAAGGGACTGCTGCTTCTGCGAATCACGCCTGTTTCCTCCATTGCCTTGAGATGGTCCTTGACCGCTTGGTATTGTGATGGCGGAACTCGGCGATGAGGAAGTCGAAATGGTTGATCATCTATGAGTGGGATGGTGTGCTTAATCGTCGAAGTGCATCCAAAGTCAAGTGAACTGGATGAGAATACATCGGAGTATTCACGGAGAAGATTTTCTAGCTGCTTCTTTTGCGACTCGCTGTCCAACTTCGCTTTGGATAGGTCCAGGGGTGGTGTAACTCCTATCTCTGCTGGACCGTCATAGACTTGACTCTGGCCTGTTGAAGATGTATCTTGATCTTGACGGAGTGGTAGATCATCGATGCGCAAGATGGACGATAACTGTGCAAGTTTACAGTTGTGTTTGATGGTTATGGGCTTTGCGGAGATGTTGCACAGTCTAACAGGTACTTGGCAGTTAGGTCCAACATCCGTAACAAGGTTACTGACTTTCAAGCATGAAGAGCTTTGAGGAAAATTCTCGACGACAGCGGTATAAGGAAGACCTTGGCCTCGGGGTGCCTGACAAATTATATCTTCCTCCTGACCTGGTGGTATCACTCTTGGATATCGACCGATGTACTTCGCGTAGCCTATGGTACCATCATGGTGATTATCAGGTTCCGAAGCGGTGATGCAGCTGATGCCGCACGCCATGCAGAATTGTTTGTGCACAGATGCCGCATGAACTGGCCACTCTTTGTTATCTGTTGATCCCTCTTGACAGCTCTGATCACGTTGGTACCAATGAGGACTGGGACATCTCTGCGGTAACTGTCTGCTGGTACAACGAATGCAGGGACATCTTCGTAGACAACGTCCATTATGATTAGGGTTACTGGAACGACGCCTAGGTGAGGTACACTATGCCCACTTGCACTCTCAATATAAACTTCTGCGGGAAAAATTTGAATGTTCTGGAGCTCAGGGTGTTGCTTCCAAAGGTCTTCTGTTATTGAAGTGATCTGCGACCCAGAATCTATCAAGGCAGTATAGTTGACACCATTTATCTTGACTACGTCTTCGTTATTGGGACCAATTAACTGTTGATGGTGAGGCTTGCTATCACCTCGAAGTACTGAAGATAGGCTATTTGAAGAAGATATCATTGGGCTTGCTGATTCTCGGCCCCTGACGGCTTGCCCATTGGCCGCGGGCCCTTGGAGTTTAAAGGGACACTTCTACATCCTCTGGCAATATGACCTTCGTTACCACATCTATGGCAAAAGAAAACCCGTGGACCCATAGGCTGTTGGTCTTTCCTCGGGTGCTGAGATCGGAGTGGGACGGTAGAGATCTGCTCAACCTTCAGTGCTAGTTGACGGACAGTGACAAGCAAGTCTTGCAAGACATCGTGGTCGGTGCTTTGCTGGGGGTTCTTATCAACCCGTTGGTTTTGTTCATGGACTTTCGCATCTGGCGATTTTGATGAAGATCGCTGATGGTACTGGGGACGAATCTGCTGGGACTGCTGGGATTGGAGCTTGGCTCCCGTCTTCGCAGCTGCCGCCATCCGAGATTCTCGTTCCAGTTGACGAAGTTCAACTTGGAGTTCTCTAAATATCATCTCTCTTGGTCTCATTGGTGCCAGTCTCTGAGTGACCTTTTCATCTTTGACACCTCTCATGAACTGTTGCGTAAGCATGCTGTTTCTGTTTGGAAATGGGCGGCATGGGTTTGATTTTTCTTCTATGGTCCTCAGTGTCGCTTCCAGCTCCACGGCGTAAATGCTCGGTAGCTCGTTGGGAAGTCTGACACGCTCATAAAAGTTGGCCAATGGATCACCAGTGAGAAGTATATCGCTGAACTGTGCCTTGAGTTCTGCAAAAGCGTGGCTAGGGGTCTGGTGTGTCGGAGCTAGGTTAAGGACAAGTTTTCTGGCTGCTCCGCCGAGATATCGGACGATGGTGGAAAACTGGATTTCTGTAGGCATAGAAGTGGTTTCGATAAGGTACTTCACGTCTCGTACCCAATCGTCAATGGCAATGGTTGTACCTTGGTCACGCCCAGTAAAGATCGGTACACTTTTCACCTGATGTGATGGGAGTAGACGGTGCTGAGATGAGGGCATAGGAGATTCACGGTTAGGTTTGTACTGAACCTGCGGTGTGAGTACCGGATAGCCAGTTGATATAGAACCATGCCTCGACACGGGGGTAGGCCTCATGGGAGTTGAGCGCTGCAAATGTGAACCTGGTCCTGGTTGTCCGGGTGTGCTTATTCGTCGCTCGATGTCTTCCAGCTGCGTAAGCATTTGGTCTGTAGTTTGCTGGATGTTTCGAAGATCTTCTTGAAAGGGAGAGGCTTGTTGAAGTATGCGTCTTTCTTTGGGACGAGCGTCTTGATGGGGGTCCTGGCGAGTTCGACGAGTTGATATGTGACCAACTGCTGCGGTGGTTGATGGGAAGATTTCTTCTTCAGATGTACGCAATCTGGATGTGGCCATTTTGATCTGAAGGAGACAATCTGAGCCAGCAAGAACACAGTCCAAGGAAGAAATATACACGGGGGAAATATGCACCAGAACAAATGCCCAAATAATATTGGCAATAATCATAATATGAAATCTCATCAAATGAGATAAATCAAAAACAAGAATTTAAGGATCAGATATGGAAACGGGTTCAGGAGCGAAAAGGATGAATGATTATCAAAGGTAAGTACAAAATCAATATAAAGATAAGTATGCATGCAACTCAATAATTGTTACAAAATGCAAAAGTATATCAGCAAACTATCAGAAAAACAGGTAAAGCAAATCGATACGCAATTAATATTCACGTAAAATATACCAGAAGAAGCTTTCACAATTAAAACAAAATGAAATGGTATGAAACAATTAACTTTTCAGTACCAACAATCGGAAAGACTGACTTTGATTACAGAATCAACTGGGGTTTTTGGAAAGTAAAACAGATCCACAGATCAAGCCAAACAATCAAACTGTCCGTCACAAAAAAAAAATGTGCGTGCTACTTCGTGATGCACCAAGACTTAATCGTTCATAAGATTAAATTTTGCGTCGTGGTGATGTAAATTAAATATTGGGTTTTGCCCTTCACCGACGTATCTTATAAACACTATATACTCAGACTTTATCAACAAGGCTGTCTGAATTAACATGCAAAATAACATTACCGGTAAGTACTCTACTTCCAAGTGTTGATACTGAAACAGCTAATCCAATTTGTGTATACACCTGGCAAGAATGCCAAACAAGATTAACGATGTGCGAACAACTTCCCTTATCATGAAAGGCTTTTGGTAAAATCGGATGTCACAATACAATTGGAAGCGTAAGAACCAGGTGAGTATTCGGATTCAGTCACACTCTTTATAACAATGAATACTATGGTAACTTACACAGCGTCTTGAAACAGCCTGGTGTAGTCTTGATCGGTGTGAAGTAAACAATGGATGCCTGGGCAGTGCACGCTGTTATCCTGGCTTGACAACTGTATGTTTGGTTGCTACGCGTTCGTATGTGTTCAAATGGTGAGAGTCCGGGAGGAAAAGCGGAACGTTTGATTATTGGAAATCTATGGAACATAGGTCGGCTGAAATGTTCATAAAGATCGCCGTAGTTCTGACAGTAGATGGAAGAACTTTTCCGGTCGACTGGTGCTCAAGGCTCGTTGAGGGTGTTGGGTAGGGGCTTGGACATGGGTCATCTCCGTCCTGTAACACGGGGAACACAGCAGTCCGATGTTACAGATGTGTTGTTAGTCGGTGCTACCAGCCGGTCAGGAACTCGGGCTGGTCCTCTCGTCTAAAGTCAGGGAGGGTTCTGCGTATGACAGAACACCAACAACTACCTTGACTGCGGGGCTACCCGCATGTCCGGCTGGGATGCCGTAGGGGTGATGTCAATCAGTCGATGCCTGCCGTTGGTGAGCCCGTACCCGGATCTTCCACCAAATGTGACCCTTTAAGGAATTCGGGCTGAACGGCTAGCAGAATCTGGTTTTGGCACAGTGTTTTATTTCTGTTAAAGAATGAAGACAGTTCATAAAGCTGTGTTACTTGGTCTTCGACTGAGAACAGAATGAATATGCAGAATACACAAGAACGAATAATACAAAATTACTTGAAAAATCATCAATATACTAAATACGAAAAAGGGTGTATAAAACAATAACGGTAGTTCCCGCCTAAATTCGGACAGCGTCCGCCATCTTGAATTTGTGGAAGTTTAATTATATTTTAAATCTAAAACTAATTCCAATCTTGCATGAAACGAAGAAACAACCTTGTGAACTTCCTTGAAAGCACGAACACCATTCTTATGATAGGATTATTAACATTGTCATTAAATAACCGAAGTATTAAATACATTAATTATCGTAGTCAATCAGTATATGACGTTATGTTTCCAAAATCAACAAAATATCGACAATAGGGCAATATACATTAAATGAAACTAAAGAATAGCGCGTGTTAAATATCAATCAATCTAAGTTATAATTATAGGAAATGTTGAAATAAAATATATAAAGATCATTACCTGTTAAAGAATGAAGACAGTTCATAAAGCTGTGTTACTTGGTCTTCGACTGAGAACAGAATGAGTTTAGTGGGAAGCGCGCGAACTGGTAGAAGAAACCAAGAGGGCGCTCGCCAATTTAAATAATAGAAGATGATTACGTAATTACAAAATAAATAATGGGGGGGGGGGGGGTTTGCATCGAAACCGTTACATTAAATATATAGAGGGGGTTCGCATTAGAACCGTCACACTTACAAGGATTTCATGAAACCATCAATGATACTTGATGGGAAATTACACAGGTCATTGGGTATAACAGGGACACCAAAAAATGTCACACTTTTGGACCCCAAATTAATGGAATGACCCATGTTACATGTACATCAAACTTAAGCAAGTGTTCAAAATGTAACATTTGACCTCAAGATGTTGTGTTTTCACGGAGTGGTGAATCTGTGTTGCTTGTGTGTGGCAAATTTCCTAAGCTTTGCCTTTTGCATTTTCACAGAGTGAAATGTTGAGGCAAAATGTTGGTTTGAAAAACTACCAATCTCAAAAGTGATTTTGAGATTTTGAACTCGGTGTTTCTGCTGCATGGAATTTGTCACTTTGTGAAAGCGGTATGAGGTGTTTCGTATTGCACTGTGTGTTGCTGGTGAGTGCTAAAGCCCGCAAACCAGTTTGCTTGCAAACATCAAAAATGTAAGTACCCACACTTGTGAGTTGTGAGTTCTTTCGAGTTCCTACACTTGGCACACAGATCAGATAACATGGACGAAGAATGTTTGGAAAGGTAGAAAAATAGTAGTCACAAATTTACCTTCATCAGCCTAATCTAGGCCTGAACAAATTAATGAAATTTTGTGGTAATGTGGTGATGAAAGTGTACAAACGTCCTTGGTAAACTACCTGTTTCGTTATTTTTTTTTTTTTTTTTTTTTCATTTGTTAAAAAGAGTGTACTACAAATAAATTTGTGATTCAACTTTCTCCATTTTTCCAATCTGCAGGCCCAGTAAGAGACGCATGCAGAACGTGGCGAATACTTCAATAATTCTCTCCTTTACACTCTACATGGTCTCAGCGCTCTTTGGATATCTCACATTTTATGGTATGCTCTTCACTGTAATCATTTAATGCTGGCATGTTTGAGTCCCATTCTTAATTACCATTTAATCAAAATCTCAGAACTCGGCCCTCTGTATTTCTGGCTGGGAACCTTCCCGATTCCCCTAAAAAATTGTGCATACAAAATCCTGAAGTGTCAAATCTGCATAAATGTGCAAGTGCATATTACTGCAAAACCAGAGCTTGCCAACCAGTATGGATTGTCCGTATTTCGAACGGAAATTCACTAAAAATACGGCAGTATGATTTTTTGTTTATAAATACGGATTTTGAAAATCCGACCATAATAATGTTTTGTCATGCATATTATGCTATTATACTGTGCATGTACTGGCTCGATATTGTGATCCTAACCGAACGGATGAAACTTTAGCTTTGAAAATAAAAAAAATAAGGAGACGGTCCATCCATCGCGTGGGTTCATTAAATTGCACCAGGCACACGGTGTGCACGCATAGCATGAGCTCAGAAAAAAAATCTGATTTTCAGATTTTCTTAGCAAAATACTGATTGTTTTGCTTTCTGAATACTGAAATGAGTTTGAAAAGGATGGCAGCTCTGCAATACTAAATCCATCAAAATTCACCAGACATGTTTGAGAGATTTTTGTCAGAGAACCCGTATCTTGGTATTTGGTTAGATCATATTGGTTAATTAATTTGTGATTTATTTTGTAGTGTTACGTCCTGAGCATCATTTCCCCAGCAGATACCGGCACATTATACATGCTCTTTCATAATTGTTATTATTAGTATCGATTCTGTTTGCATTTACAGGTAGCGTGAGTGACGAGTTATTAGATGGATATGAGTTATATAACTCATCTGACCTAGTTACCCTGATTGTGCGTGTGGCCGTTTGCCTGGCCGTTGTCTTCACCATTCCACTCATTCACTATCCGGTGAGTTGGTCAAGCACAAATCCCAACACTACTGTTGCCTGAGAGCCACTTCCTTCAGAGCTCACCCATGAATTGACGAGAAATCCACTCATTCCAGTTGAGACGCCATTAGAACATTTCCTTGGATAAGCTGATATTGTCCTTTTTTTACTTCCTATAAATGCCAAAAAAAAACTAAGTCTTGTCTCGTTTGAAATGCCATAATTTTTCCCGACTACCCTGTTGCAATTCTAAGGTGCATGGCATGGTTCTGTGTTTAAGTATGTGTAAGAAAAATTCACAACAGCTCCACACTCCCTCCCCCCCCCCAAAAAAAAGATAATAATAATAAATAAATAAATAAATAAATAAATAAATAAATAAATAAATAAATAAATAAATAAATAAATAAATAAATAAATAAATAAATAAATAAATAAATAAATAAATAAATAAATAAATAAAATAAATAAATAAATAAATAAATAAATGAATAAATAAAATAAATAAATAAATTTAAACAAATATAAAATAAAAAAAATAAAAAAATGAATTAAAAACAAAACCAAAAAAAAAAAAAAAAACCGAACAAACATACCAAACAAAATGTTTGAAAATCTTCAAAAATATTAAAATTAAAAGTGCTTTATAATTTTTTTGTCCGCTCCAAAATTGAGATTTTTTTCTTGTCAGTTTGTAGCCGGAAATTCCTCACACTTTATATCTGCTGTGATCTCTTTCAGGCCCGCAAAGCCCTTTTGATGATCTTCAGCACGTGGGTACCACGCAGAGATTTATCGTTTCCATGGTTACGACATTTTGTTGCCACAGTAATCCTCATCACCTTGGTGACGTGCGTAGCAGTGTTTGTGCCGGACATAAAGCAGATCTTTGGTATTGTAGGTTGGTAAATCATTTTTCCACTCAAACCTCTATACATACATGTGTATACCTTTGATGGCTTCAAGACTATCGTTTAAACACAGTTTGGCCTCGAAGCATGTAGATTTTGATAAACATGCAATTCAATGCTGCAAAATATGGCCGTGTCCGAATTACTTGGCTACGGCTGGATATTACACACATGTCTATGGTAGCGGCTGCAGCCACTTCCCATGGACTCATGTGTAATTTCAAGCCGTAGCCAAGTAATTTGTACACAGCCTAAGTACCACTTGCTATTTGAAGATGCCATGATGAGCAACTCACTGAAGTTAAAATTCAGATTTGTGATAGCACCAGTGATAGGACAAGCAGCCAGAGTTGCTCAAATTTAGAGGAAAAATTAGGTAAAGTTTGAAATTGTTTAATAGCACGACATATCGGAAAAGTTCAAAATGGTTCTTTGGGAAAATTACTCTCTGTTGATGAACTATCAAGCCAGCAAATTGTTTACACAAAGCTGTATAGTCCTAGGAGTATCATTAACCCTAACCATCCCAAATCCAAAGTGTACAAAGTTGATTGATTATCACTTAGCACTTTTCACTTTTCAACTTGTCACGTTTGTTTTTCTCCTCAGGCGCTACTGCCTCAACTAGCCTCGTCTTCATCCTACCCTCCCTTTTCTATTTACGTCTTGGCATTGAGCCTCTCAAGTCTACAAGGAAGATTGCAGTAAGTAGTAGAATTTAAATTTATTTTCAGGTAAATGTCACTTTTTGAATAAAGTTTTACTATTTAATTAAACAGTCAATACATTTTCTCTGTAATCTCAAGTCGGACCAAGCTCAACAGCCCGTGCAAGTGCCGTTATCCTACAACCTTCCTGTGACCCGCCATATATTCTTTTTATATCCCACATTTAACATGTGCCCCATATATTTGTAGACAAAGTATCTATTGAGCACAGTGTATAGGGCAAATCCCCAGAAAATATGGGCATTTCCAAGGTGTGTATTGTGGCTCTGCTATTTTTTTTTTTTTTGGGGGGGGGGGGGAGATTGCGGTTTAGAGGCCTCTCTGTGGTTAGTCCTAGACTGGCTACAAGCCTCGGCAAGAAGACAAGATTTTTTTGAGGGGGGAAACTAGTTTCTCTTTTACACATTTGCAGTTTAAAACTGACACCAAGGTCAATGGTGTGCTTTTATTGGTGTACCGTCCAGGGAGGGGTATAATACCGTCCGCGGTTTAAACTGGTCTGATACCGGGAGCCGGTATGCAGACCGGCCTTAAATGGAATTCTGGCGTAACATGATGAAATATGCTGCTCTTAACTTTGCATTAACCCTAACGTCCTAGGTATTCATTTGGGGTGAAGTACACATTACTGCAAAGTACCACATTTTCTCATATTCCAGTGCAGTAAGAGCGCTGCATACTACAGTTTACTATAGTAGTATTTTGTAGCTTCAGGTGAGGGTATGGTTAATCTGCCAGAATTGTCAAGCTTAAAGAGACACATTGCATTAGGCTACAAAAAGCATTTGTCCTAAAATTACGTACTATGGGTGGAAAAATCATTCAAACGTGTATATACTAATGTACACTATCATCCCTCGAAAATGCCCCATTTTTCAGAAAATCATTGACTGGTTTCCAACGGTCGGACTTTTTAAAATCAAACTTACCGGTATATCCCCGATAGTAATACTAAAAAACAACCTTTCGATTATTAACATTCTACCCGTCCTTGAAGAACTACTACCCCTTGATTATCACAGGGATTTGCAAGTTCAGGAAAATACTTTGAAAAAGGAAGATCTGATTCATGGGTTTCATTTAAATGTTTAGATTACTGAACTATTTTTTTGTTTCTTCAAAATCGTTGAAACATTTTGTAATGACAGGTCTAGCGTGTTTCAAGTGCCCAGACTGGTTGTTAATCGTTTTTTGACTCGCGCTGCCTATTGGACAACTCTGGCTGTTATTTTCCTGACTAGATCTCATTTGTTTTGCTGTACAGTGCGTCGGTCTGCTAGTGATTGGGATAGCTACACTGATAATAAGCCTGGCCACTATTATCTACGGTATCGTCCAGAAAGATTGATGCTCAATGACAGTGTGGAAGAGCTTCTGTAGTCAACAGGGTTCCAAGCTAAGGGTCAAATAATGATGGCACAAAGCAATACAATTTATTTTTTTGTTTTTAATTTATGGATTTGTGTGTGTGTGTGAATATGACTTCATCTCCTGTTATCAATAGAAACTACTCCTTAACCAGTTCATGAAGGGATTATTTTTCACGAGCCTGGGTGCCAGACAGGTTCAGGCCTTTATCTGCGGGTAGCACACCCTGGCCATGGTATCTGCATGTTTCAGAAAGTCAAATTAAAGACTTTTTAAGACCCTTTTAATGCTGCCCTAAACAAAATTTAAGACCAAAGTTAAGCAGACCGGAACTAGATGTATGGGTGGATTTTGGATCCCGGGATTGGAATGCTCAGTGAATACATTTTGTGGTGTCTGCCACATGCGATCAGCTTTCCGGGAAAAATTTGCTATGCGCTCCAATAGCTGATTTCTTTTATACACACTGTGTGATTGTTATTTACGAGCTGATAAAAAAAATCATTTCTCGCTTCTTCCATTTTTTAAGACCTTGGAGAACTCAATTTAATACTTTTTAATGCTTTTTAAGGCCTTAAATTGAGAAAATTCAATTTCAGACTTTTTAAGACTTTCTAAAGACCTGCAGATACCCTGCTGTCCTCGCTCACTGCTAACCGGTCGCTGACAGATATTTCCGCTGGACCCTTGCCTCGCTGAGTGCGTGTATACACGTCATCCGACGCGAACTGGTTAAAGCCCACAAAAGTCCTACTTTTATCCTGATTTTGTTTCCTCCAAAGTCCTACTTCTGTCCTGTTCTTTTAAAAATTTGATACTACTATTATCCTACTTTTTCACCTTGGTATGCTAGCAAGCCTTCATATATTAACACCACTGGATTTGCTTTTTAGTGGGGATTCTGGTTTTTAGATGTCATTGTGTAATACACCATTTTTATGCATGTTCATGTTTTTTTAATGTATGTTCATAAAAGCAATGATCACTTGTTCGTGTTACTGTTTTCATTGCATGCAGAACCTTGATGTATTTTTGCTACGTCGGTAATATTTACTTAATTATCATCACCACCTGTGCCTCTGAAACTCATTTTTGATGACAACATGCTTATCACATGTTACGTGGTATGGTCCAGTAGTTGTACAAAAACTCTTGTGCATTGGTGGTCTTCCACATTGGGGGTTTGAACCCAGCCAGTTGATCATGGTGCCTTTGTCTGTGAGCAAGATACTTTACTGCAATTGCTTCTTTCAATCCTGCCAGAAGCATCCTGCGAGGGCGCATCTGGCAAGGCATCCTATTCATAGGGCTGTTCCAAATATACCGAATATTCGATAGTCAACCGAATATTCGAATACTTTTTGGCAGGTTCGAATATTCCAGAAAAAAATATATCCACGTACAGATACGACTCTCCTGCTATTTTATCAGAAAAGTTACCGCGTTTAGCAGTGTCAAATGTTACTTTTTCTGGACGGAGGTTTATTGTTCCCGTCCGGTAAACCCGGTAAACCCCTTAAGAAAATGACTGCAAAAACGCAGGCTGGAGTTTGGTTTCTTGTTATCATAACATTATACAAACCCGTAATGATCGGGCGGTCCATAATATCTATCGCCGCACGTAAAACACCGGCGTGAAAAACTTGAATAATCGAATACTATTTTTTTATTCATGACAATTTTGAATGCAAGGCTAGGCTACCCAAGCAACTTGTCTGGATAAAGATAATGCTGAACACAACAGAGTATAAATCCCAAACCATTGATGAACTCGGCCATGCTTCAGTGGATAAAGCAGTGCTGTAATTGAGCCAAATTTAAAGTCATTTCACAAATTACTGTTTTCTCCAAGGCAAGTCATTCATCTCATTTTTTCTGTAATATTGTAGTGCCGGTCAGTCGGCGGAGGGCGCTAGCACGGCAGAGCCATTGCGGTGGAGCCCCCAACAATATTTTTATACACACTTTTTATACTTGTAGTAAGTGGAGTTTTTAAACTAGTTGGTTTAATATTTGTCTGTGTGTGCCTGGTATATTTCAAGTGTGCTATTTTGTTTTGTTGCCTTTCTTCATGTAGTTTTCAGGGTAGTCTCAGGTGACGGCATCTGTTCACTTATTAAATTATTGTATGCTACTATTACGAGGCAAATAAATAACGGGAAATGTATGGTAGTCCAGTTTGTCGGTTTATTTGGTAGGGCTTCCACATGTTAAGATGTGAAAGGTGTGAAAACGGTCAGGTACAAAGTGTGGCACCAGCATAGAGTTATATATAAAAGACTAGAGGGCGTACTCGCTATGCCGTGCCCCCCAAAAACATGGCTGCCATTGTCAGCACGGGGTCACGTGGTATGTACGCCCTCTAGTCTTTTATATATAACTATGGGTCGAACAGCCGGCGGCCATGTTTTTGGGGGGGCACGGACGGGTATAGCGAGTACGCCCTCTAGTCTTTTATATAAAACTCTATGGGGGCACCAGCAAGCGAAAAGACATAAGTTGGACATTTTGAAAATTGAGATTTCCATTCCATAATAAAATATATAATGTTAGCTTTGTAATGGTGAAACAAATTACTGTTATACGATATTTTGGTTTTCGAATAGAGCCATAAATTCAGCATTTTCATATAAATTGCAATTACTCGAATATAGGTCATGCGACTTATGTCCGATTTCCTTTGCAGATGCCACAAATGAACTTTTCGTCCTCGATGTGTTCGTCTTGCTCATTCAGTCGGACTTGACCGCATACACATTCTGGAATGCACACTACAACTGTAGAATCTAACCGTTTCACACACTTCCCCCCCCCCCAAAAAAAAATCAATCTGATCTGTTATTAAATGAAACTGCTACGAATAAGAACAATTAATTGTCTCTTTCAAATATCAAGGTCTTCTCTTTATAAACAGAACTGTACAAGTCAAAGAACATAATAAGCGCACTGAATGCCATCACATTTATACTCTACTTAATGTAAATTTGTAAAAATCTGTAAGTGTATACATGATCAATAAAGGCTCCAATTTTGAATATTTACAACAAAAACAATAATGGAAACTGAATGGCAATATACTGATCCCCATCTGGAAAAGATTGACAGGGACATGCTTACATGAATAAATATACCAACTAATTATATTGTCTATAAGAAAATATTTTAACAGCCCTCCCCCACCTGTTTCGATATGTTGGCATTGCTCTTTAGGACTGTTCAAAGACACTGCCTTCAATAAGCCAGTTCAGTATTTCAACTGCGCATGTGCAAAATGACATTTTATCCCGCATGACCTAACACACCCGTGTGAATGCAAAAGGTGGTTGTACAACGCGCACGTGTTAAATTAAATCAGAATGGGCATTCGCGTAACTTCGCGTAACTTCGCGTGACATTACGTCAGCAATTTTATCCCGAATAACCTTTGACCTTTGAGATACCGAACTGGCTTATTATAAAGAAACCAGGGGCCAATTTCACAGAGCTGCTAAGCCAAAAAAAATTGCTTAGCATAAAAATGTCTTGCTTAGTAAAAACATGTTGCCAGCCAAAACTCCATGTGATTCTCACGCTAAGCAAGCAACAGCTGAATACCAGTCACAGGCAATATACATTACATGAACATTTGGCTGGTAATCCTGTTTTTATCAAGGGTAGAAATTTCAAGCTAAGCAAATTTTTGCGCTGAGCAGTTCCGTGAAATTGGCTCCAGGCTTAACCCATTCTGTCCAGCTGTTATGGGGGTGCTGGTATGCCAAGCCTAATACACACAATAGGCAATGGATTGAATACACCCAGGAATGCGCATATAGATGACAACCTGCTATAGCCGTCAGCCGCATTCAGTGGGTTATTATTAAATGCATACTTGTGTGGACATGTGAAAAAGCTATTACAACCAGAGGCCCAACTTACAGAAATTCTTTGCCTTTCTGGTAACGTCGTCTCACGGCGAATTTATAAACTACTACTAAAAAAGACCCAGGTAACATTTAAAATGCAAATTTCTTTTTACCATGAGCCCCAATCTAAATTTAAGTAACTTCTTAGTGGAGGACTCTTTAAGAACTGAAATTCCCTGCAAACAGTGGCTTACCCAGGTTTGGGGTCGGAGGACAAAACTCTATATTTTGTTCAAAAAGAGACCCTAATTTCTATTTTGCCAGAGGTGACCTGCTGTGGCACATTCAATTTATGAAAGTAATAAACAGAAGAAAAAAAGGCAAACGGGGGTGAGATTGACCAAAAAATGAAAAATCCACGAAATCCAAAAATAACGGCAGAACAACCAGAGCCACTGCCTATATTTAAAACATTTAATTTTTCAGAAATGAAATGACACACAAAAATCAGATAAGACTGAAGATACTATTTGCCTTAGCTAGGCTCTGGCTCCTATCGAGTCTAGGTCTCTTGGCCTTGGGTGCCTGGGAGGCGGGTCTTTCACTCGCTGAACGTCGCAACTACAGGATAAGAAAGGGGAAACAATAAAAAAGGAATGAGACTTTTCGAGAGTGTGGAGTGCTGTGGCCTCGTGGAAAAGTGTACCAGACTCAAGATCTTGGTGATACTACAGGTTGTGGATTCAAGTCCAGCCAGGGGGTCATGGTGCATGTGTCCTTGAGCAAGACACTTTGTCACAGGTTGCTTCTCTCCACCCAGGAGTAAATGGGTACCTGTGAGGGCAGTGATGGTTATGTGTCTGATTAGCCCATGTCCGCTTAACTTGCAGCCGAGGCTGTATACTCCCCAGGGAGTTGAGGTTTCAGGAATGACTAATAGGCCTGATGAAAAGGGGCAATAATGTAGTGCCTTGAGCACTATGATCGTGGTGGATATGTGCGCTTTACAAATTTACATTATTATTATTTTTATAAATACTTTGTATTAAATACAAATTGTTTATAACATTTTCAGACTTGACAAAGAAAAAAAATAGCATCAATCGCATTTAGAACTTAAAAATCACCCACTGATTAACATTATCCCCTCCTTGAAGAACTGCTATCCCTTAATTATCACAGGAAATTGAAAAAGGGAAGTCCCGATTTGTTGTGTAAGTTCCGTTAAAAGGTGGTGTACACGATTGGTAATCCTCCAAATTGTTTTTTACTGAATTATTACGAAATACCTTACTAGACTGTAAGTTAATAGTAGTCTCAATCATCCTGTGAAATGATGGCACCAGGTGTGCTGTCGTTTTCAAGAAAATTGCAAATTTATATCATTTTCCGACGATTGTTTGGCTGAACAATCATTGGAAAAACTGCCCTCTATTGACCGAATGTAGTTAATCCGTGTTGTGTCTAAAATAGGTTAACAATCCAAAAACGGGCGCACGCATAGTGTACTAAAGCGACGCGTTGTAACCAGTGCATGCAGTGGATCTTGGACGTTCCACTCGGCCCTCAGCCTCTGTACATGTTATGTGACCAATTGAAAACGATCCCATTTACAAAAATTGGGCTAATTTTACAAGAGGGCGCTATAACAAATGCCGCCAGACGGTTGAAAACGAATGCCGTTTTTCTCTCGTTTTTTCCCCATCCAAGAACGCAAAACTTTGAACAGGTCAGTGGAACGATATTTCCTATAAAATACTAACCTCCAAACCCGACCATTTTTGAAAATTGCAACAATGACCAATCATGTACACTACCTTTAAACGTTTGTAGATTACTAAAAGTTTTTTTCTTCCCCACGATTTAAATGTTTATAAATCACAGGCCTTGGGTTATTAACATACCTGTGGTTTCTTGTCATCGTCCTTATCGGCTTGGGCTGAAATGGACTGATACAGGACATTCCTTGAACCCCTGGCAGCGTTGGGATTGCCCGTCGGGGGTTTCATCATTGAAGCTATCTTGGCCAGGTCACCCTTGCTCCGCTTCAAGAAGGAGCCATGACGGAACTGCAATGTGGGGCAGAGGGGACAAGGAAAGAATAAGGCCTTAAAATCTAGGGAGTCTGAAGAATCTTAAATTTATTTTAGTAAGATGGGTTGGAGATTGTCTGTAATGGGTTTGGTTCAAAATGTGCTTAGGCAACTATGGTAAATTGTGTTTTTAACTTCATTGTCAAATTTTGTTCCTATAGGATAGAGCTTAGGGGTAACACCATGTAAAAAAATATCTTTTTTTTTTACTTTTCGGTCACCAATTTGACATATTGATCATCAATTTACAATATTTTCAACATGAAAATCGAAATAAATCTATAAAAATAGGATGCCACAAATGTTCCAAATTATGGACTGTTTACGAGTGATACAGAAAAACGAGATTCCCTTGGTGATTCCCGGAGTGTTCTATTTTTCCCCAAGGCAAAGTCAAGGGAAAAATAGAATGCTATGGGAATCACCACGGGAATCTAGTTTTACTGTGTCATGAGTGAAAACAATATGTATTTGTTTTATAACACTTCATTCATAGATTGTGAACATAAATTAAAGGCCTTTACCTGGATACATTTATATGCTTTTGGAATACAAGAAGTCTGTGCGCAATCCCCCCCTTCTCCCGCCCGACAAAATGTTTGCAAATAAACAAAATTTCACTGTGGTAAGTGCATCGTGTCTCTCAGGCTCTGTCCACTGGATCTCCAGTTGCTGCAGGTCTAGTACCCAGGCATGCAACTTGGAATTAACAAAAAAATGAGGAAATTCCAATCTTTACAAGACTTGTACAGTGTTTTTAAATTTTCAATGGCATAAGTGTAAAGTGAAAAATGAAGAAACGAGGAAAAGTTGCATGTCTGAGTACTTGGGTAGCCATATAGGACAGTACTTTTATGGCCATGGACTAGTCTTTTTGAAAGTGAGTGGCGGGTGATAAAGTAAACCAAGTGGCACAGCCCACGGCGGGTATATGCGTTAAAACTTCACTCGGTCCACGAACCGTACAACCGCAAATTTTGCAATGCAATGGGGCGTGATCTAATATGCAGATTAGACACATCTGCATCAGTGTTACGAAAACACGGGTTCCCGACTCATTAGCAAAGCCGTGATACACGCGTGGCATGGAAAAATATACACCCGAGTAAATTTTTCGAGTAAATTTTTGTGGGAAAATATGGATTGCACATGCGCAAAGAGCTTCTTCCGGTGCTGTTAAATGCTTGTACAGTGTTTTCCATTGCCTTGGGAATTCTTGGGAATTTTACTAGCTGAATCTTGGGAATTTCAAATTTCATGAGTGGCCACGATGCCAACCCACCCACCTACCCACCCACCCACCAACATAAGCAGCAGTAGACCACGGCACGTTTCACGCCGCCGTAGTAAAAAACAGAGAATACCGTGTATGTGACGTTTAAGCCAAGAGACAGAATCTATACATAAGGTGTTGTAAAACAAATTATCGTTTGAGAAGCTTCAGACGACTTGATGGCTTTTTGATGTGTCCCGTAGTTTTGTGATTTAGTACCTTGATTGGCTTTGGGGTACTTATTTTCTTCACGCTGTCCTTCTGTGCAGGCTTGTCACTGTCAACACTCGCTGGCATTGGCTCTGCAAAATCAGTCAAAATGATGCACTTCAAACTTTACACAATGACAGCCTCCCAGGTTCAAAACTTAAAATCCTGATGTCGTATTTTTTTTGTTCATTCTAAAATTGATTAAATGTGACCCGCTCTGCAAAAAGGGCACATAAGTCGCTGTATGCTTTTACGCGTAATGGGCCATTCTATATATATAAAACACAATTTTCAAATTTTGCAACATAATTGCCCTTTTTTGCAGAGTGGATCACAAATGACCTAGTCACATCTCTTGTTATAATTTATTGGATGATGTGATGAAAGTTGTATCCTCATTGAATGATCCTCACATTGCAACTTTCCAGGTTGTAGCATGATCCACATGCTATACAGCATTATGGGTTTATGACTTCGGACTAGTGCCCCCCGGATAAAAATACTGACAAATGGGAGACCGCCAATAGAAGGCAAGATAGTTGAGTTGGTCGAGTGCTAGTACAGTGAACTGAAGGTTGCAGGTTCAAATCTTTCTCTAATCATCTCTGATCACTCTCAAATCATAGATTTTCTCATGGCTAAATATAAAATAAAATGACCCGTTTTAAATATTCAGTTTTTAAAGTCTTATAGTTCTGCTACATTTTTAAGTCCCAAGCGGACTATGCACACAAAAATCGTGCTAGATGAGAAAAAGAACAGAGCTGACATTTATGATTAAATCTGTGAGACAGCTGATCAATTTTATCGAATGTATTAATAAATGAACATTCTCCCAATTCTGCTACAGAGCAACACAATACCACTGGGCGGTACAAATTTGATTGAACCCCCCCCCCCCAAATATAATAAATACCTTTTCTCTTCTTGTTGATTGCAGTCTTCATAAAGATATCAAACTGACTACTTTCTTCCTCTACGTCATCATCGTCATCATCGTCACCAGTCTCCTTCAGCGACTGCTTTTCCTGAAATTTATGAAGAAACGGCACTTGAACATGTGAAACATTTGGTGTATAAAGCCATGAGAACCTGGGGCCAATTTCTTACAGCTGCTTCAGTACAAAAATTGATTAAACACACAAAAGAACTTGCTTAATAAAACCAGGTTACCGGCCAAAACTCCATGTGATGTATATTGCTTGTGACTGGTATTTGGATGTTGTTTGCTTAGCATAACAATCAGGTGGAGTTTTGGCTGGTAATCTGATTTTACTAAGCAAGGTTTTTTGTGTGCTTAAGCAGCTCTATAAAATCGGCCCTCAGTATACAGCCACGTTAGGTCAGCAGCACAGGAGCCACATACAGATGTCTGTACAATATGCATACACACTACATGTAGATACAGCGATGACCACGCAATCTCTTAGTTCACTGCTCCCATCACTTCTCATGCGCCCATGGTCACTGAAACACACCCTGCTTTGACAATGTAAATAACTCTGAGATGTCAAGAATTCCGTCAATAGAGTGTGTAAGTTGACCTCGAGAACGTACGAGAGTTTACGAGAAACCGAACTTCCGGGCACCTCGAATAGGAGCTTTAACGTGTTTAAACGAGTAGTTTTCTTGAAATAATTTGTTTTGACGCTGGGTTTTGGATGAACACCCCAGTAACCTCTATCCTCCGAAATCAACCAGCATCAGATTGGGCCTGATGACCTGGATCCTCCATTTTCCTCCAGAGGCAAAATCCTCTAATGCCCTCAATCCTGCGAAAATCTCCAATTGGCAAAGAGGATTTCGGAGGATTTGGGAAAGTTGGGGTTAATAATATGCAGCCTTACAATACGCACCTTGTGTTCATTTAGCCACTGTTCCCTCTTGAAGCGCACCATACGCCACTGAGTGTCCTCGTCTTGTTCCTCCTCACCCTCGTCATCCGAGTTGTTAGGGAACAGGTTCAGCTGTGAATCATCACCTGTTGTGGGGGAGGGGGGAAATAATATATTTCAAAAGTGTTTCAAAATCATTTGTGTGGGGTTCCATGTTCCAGTGGCTGTGATGTTGGTCGACATACTTGGAATTTGGAGAAGATCGGTATATGCTTTGCTTTTACCCAAATGCCTCCATCGGAATTGCCTCGTGCGTCCCTTGCCGTCCGAGTACAGATCACCGTCAGGTAGGTACATCTCCTTGTATAGACGGAGTCGTTTAGCATCCTCATCATCCATTGTCTTCCTGCAGTCATGTTATGGTACAGATAAGTAAGTATAATGCAATTAATCAAGGAAATGGTTGGCGTACGGGATTGATAGACCCTTTTTTTCCTACATGACCAGAAGCATCACACTATGAACATCTAACAAAAGAAAAAGGGTGCACCAACAATGAACATCCATTGTTACTTGGCACTAAATCCATTGTTACTTGTTCATAGTGTCAATGCCACCACATTGGCCTCCTCCTCCCCCCCTCCTCCTCCCCCCCGTGACCCGACCGCTGATTACGGGTATCCAGTTCCATTTGATCAATTCTATTACCCGAAACTGTCTTTGTAAATTTTCGACACAACGTTCAGAAAGGCAAGTGCCCTTTTCTATCGATTACTTGCCGATAAATTGGTGGAACAAATCTGAGTAAAACATCGTTTGAGTTCATTTGCCGACAATTTCCAAGCGTCAAGATTGCGGATGTCGGTTTTAACTTTGATTTGACATGCCTTTTGAGTCCATGTATTTTTACCGACAATTCCCGAAAGCTAACTTGCGGTTGACATTGTATCAATTGTTTTGTTACAGTTGTCCTTTGAGTAAGATTTCCGACAAGATGGTAAGCTTGCGGTTTTGTCCCCTGTTCAAGTTTTAATTCACTAGTTATCTCAGCTGTGTCTTATGAGGTACAAACATGATAGGAGTGCTTTCGCTTTTTGTTATGATTGTATAATCCTCTATACATGTACATGGAAAGCGGGCAGTGTAATGTGCCGCTCCAGGCGGTGCAAACAAAGTGTGGTTAAGTGAAAACAAAACAACTTGCTCATAATTATTTTGCCGTGTCCGTGTGATTATTTGGTGTCCCTGTCTCCCCCCGAGTATTTTTTGACATAACCTCATCACTGAATGCTCATCACGATGCCACGTTCAGGAACGAGTCAAGTTTGGTCACATTTCGAGAAAGTTGGGCCCAAGTCTGTAAAATGCAAGATATGTAGCCAAGAGTTAAGCTACACGGGGGGCTCAATAATATAGAATGTGGAAGGGAAAGTGGTAAATTAGACGGAAGTTGTAGTGGCAACTGGCAATATTCTAAAAGACAGTCATCTGAATCCTGCAAATATAATGTTTCTAATTCAATCACGCTGTGACAATCCAGTTGGCTGTAACAATGGACGAATCAACGAAAAGAACCAATCAAAACGCAAACTATCAAGCGCTACATCTTTCGCTCGTACCCTGCCCAAGCCTACAAACAGGATGCTGGGAAGCTGATCCGAGCTGAGCTCTCATTTGATAAAATTTGTATGAGCGTGACCTGGCTGTATTGTGACGTGACGTCGCGCGCGCGGATTGGGCGGGGTACGAGCGAAGTTCCACTCGGCAGACAAGTTGCGTGGAGTACGCATGCGCTGAATTACAAAGCACGTGCAACTTGCCGTGTAGGCCGCGGGCTGAGCTAGAGCGCTGGAGCAACCAGCCGCCTGATCTTTACTGTGTGCACCGTTGCTAAACATGTACAGTGTGTAGGCCTAGGCTAGGCCGTTCGCTGACTGATGGCTGATCAATGAACTTCATGATGCAAAACATCGGTGAACATCGCTGACTAACTTTGACACATGACTCAACCTCAGGTTTACTACATGTATATTTTATTTCACACTTACAAACTTACAATTTTATTCACTGAGTCTCTTAGGGAATAAAAAAAGAATTGTTGCAAAGTAGGCCCGTGCAATTTTTGCTTGCCAAGCGCAGGGGAAGTGTGAGCATGCCAACGCAGCGCTCGCACAGTCGCGATTAGCAGCTTGGCAGTAGAGTTGGCGGGGCGTGATGGAAAATACTTTACTTCCGGGTTTTTGTGAGGATTGTAAAAATAATCACGGGTACCCGGGTATCCGCCCCTTACGGAAATCGGGTACCTGGTTCCATTACTAACCGTAAACGCACACCCCTACCGTGGACAAGCCAGTTTTGTACTTGTAATGGGCCATATCTTGAAATCCAATTAAGCTAGACCTAGCAATTTTTCAGCATTGTTTCAAAACACCCTGCTCATCAACACTAGGTAAACACAAATTCTCTGGAATTGTAGGAGGTGGGTGAACAATCACCTTAATCTTGGATTAACTTTTTTTTTAACGACCCTGTAGAAAAGGTCTATCAACATTAGTGGTGGGAGAAATCAGAGATTTCAAAATCCGGTTATACTAATTTTATTCAAACCGAATAACGGTTATCAGATTTCACCTGAAGTTCCCATCTAGCTCACAGTCATGCCAACAAAAAGAGACGAGTGAGGTGCTGCATGAAAAGCCCTCCCAAGGACTGGATATAGTTTGCAAGATTCAGTGACCACTGGGTCTTTACAAAAACACTTCAGAGCTGTAATGGATGGGGCAGGCTATTCATATACCAAGAAGACCACTAGCGAGTGAATGCAGTTACAATCAGAGACCGTGGAGCAAATTAGAGGATGTTCCAGTTCTATTCTTTAGCCCGTGTTACAAAAAAATGGAAGGCTTAAAAATTTGTAAGGTTGCTTTTGAATATCCGGTTTCCAAAATCAAAACCAAAGGTTAAAAAATCCGGATTTATATCCCACGACTATCAAAACATAATTGACGTTTTCCGTTGTATTTCCCTTGGGTTCCTACTCACATGTGGACCTTGTTGACCTGTTCCCGGAGCTGATCTTCCGTTCCTACGTTCTCCTTATCGGCTGCCTCTTGCTCCAGCTCATCCGGCATGTCTTCCGCATCGTAGTCCTCGTCAGACCCACACTCACTGCCGGAGAGCTCTGCCTCTTGCTCAAAAAAATCTTTGGAGATTCTGTGAAAAGAAGAAGACTAAATCTGACGAGGCTCAATGCAATGAGTGACGAGTGGCACTTGAGCATTTTGAGATAAAGTAAATAGAGACAACAATTTTTCGTCTGGGAAGTTGATTTGGGGATTTCATTTTTGCATACAAAAACTCTACTCTATCATATCCCAAAGAATTACAACCGACTTCAATCTCAAAATACTGTTTTGGGGTGATTTTTATTTCGAGTGTAATTTCACAGACTTTGAGCTTCAAAAGTCATAGCAAGTTAAACAAAAAAATTGGTAGAGCGCCGGTACGGTAACCCGGAGGTCGCAGGTTCGAATCCCGCTCCTGCCAGTTTCTTTGTTTACTTTGGAAATTTAAAAAAAAATAGAGTTAAACTTCTTGTTTGTGAACACGTGGTTAGTGAACACACTTATGAAAAATATTCAATGTTCCTACATACACTCCCTTAGGGGGTACATCGCACAATGGGTAACAATGGGGACAATGGTTCCCAACGAGGAAGTCTTTAGAAATCTAGGTGCCCCACGAGGAAAACGCTGTGGAGTTTGAGATTTCAATAGGGACAAAGGAGAATAATAGAAGGAAAGTAAAATGGACGATAGAGGTACCCCCGTAAGGGTGCATATGTGAGGATGTATGGGTGTGTAAATACCGGCAATCGTGGACTAGGGACAAAAGGATTAGGGCGTAGATAAAGGGTCCACGATTGACTGAACGTCCACGATTACAATTTGTGTACAAAACATATGGGAGGCCTTCCGAAAAGAGTTAAATTACAAACAAAAGAGGGACAATAGGAGGTCCGTGATTGCCTGTAATTTACACATTTGGGTGTGTGTGTGTTATTGTTCAAATGTTGCTCACTTGTTCTTAATCTTGCCCTTAAGTGATTTTCCTGTGAACATCTTCCTTCCTTGGTGTTCCTCCTGCTTCACCATGAAGCTCAATTCATCTTCCGAGTCTAACACCTCCTCCTCCTCCTCTCCCGCATCATCGTCGTCATCGTCGCTATCCTCGTCATCCATCATGCGGATCCGCTTCCTCTTCTTGGGCTTGCTGTCCTCCTCATCGCTAAGGACGGGCTTGTCAGAGTGGTTGCTATGGTTACCCTCATCATCGGACTGGATATGGAAGGAGGACTCGCTGAGTGTATCTCCGTCATGTACGGGTTGGGCCGTCTTCGCCTGAGACTCTTCTTTTTGTCTGCCGAAAGCGAAAAGAAACCAAACAGACAAGTTCATCAAAGTGAAAAGAAAACAAACATCATCCAAAAAAAATATTCTTGAATTTTCTCAAGGGAATTACATCTGAAAGTGAGCAATTCCACAAAAAAAAAATTCCAACACTTCAATGTTCTTTTTTTTATGTTTGGATTGCATTCTGTACATATTGAGGATAACAAATCTCTACGTTTTAGCTCTATGTGTTTTGTAAAACAACATTTTGTCAATTTTTGGTAACGTTACTGAGGACCAATGAACTGAATGTTCAGGAAACAGGAACCAAAGTTCTGAGTTGTTCTTTGTGTCTCTTGGTAGGCCGCACCACCATTTTGTGTCGTGGCAGTTTTGCCTTAGATTGGCCAACAGGCTTTGAGAGACGAAAGTGACCCGACAGTCTATATTATGTATTAAACATTAGTGATGGTGGAATTGCCCAAGTGCCTTATTGAAGTCCAAATTGTACATGCAGAGAAAGATGATACCGTGTACAGTTTAAATACTTTATGCAAAATGTATTTAAATATTTAAAAAATAAAACATCAAAGTAATTTCTTGCAAGTTTTTTTTGTCATGACATGAGAATACAGGCAGTTTTTCATTTCATTTTTTAAACACGGACATTCATGCTTAATTTCTTCAATCATAAAAAAATAAATCATGAATCTAGACAAAATATTTGGGAGGGCATTTGTAAGGATTTTCCATGAAAGGATTGAAAATTTCTTTCCCCTCCTTGGGCGTTTACCGCAAGGCCTATCATCCCCAATCCTATCACATTTCAGCTGAGACCGAGACTCAGGGAAAAATAACTGGCAATACATACGGGGCAAATGTGCCTGAGCAGAGTCCCAGTAACTCGTCAATGTTGCCCTGGGTGCTTTCCGGACGCTGGGTGTGTAGCTGAGAGAACAGACCTTTCCTGATCTTGCTGGAGCTATCCATACCTGCAATCAACGGTTAAAAGATGAATTCCACAATGGCAGAACAGAGCAGATATTGAGTGAATATAAATGAATAAGATGACGGCCATAGTTGCAGTTTGAAAATTAAAACAAAAAACCTGGCCGGTTGACATCTATAGGCACATTCCTGCGCATACTCAATCCATTCATTTTTTAACTATATTGTTCTTGAATGCGAGTGTAATGAATAGCTGGAGCTTTTTCAAACCAAGCTTTCATTCAAACGAAAGGGGGGGGCTCTTAATTATTATTACATTTCTTTACCCAGGGTGTGCCCAAACAGTTTAAAACTGGTTTCCATTGGGGCCCTGCATACAATTACAAATGACTACACACAAGTACAAGTACAATACATTACAAATACAATACAATCAAATACAATAAAAGCATATGGGATTAATGCACAAAAGTGTGGTGCCTATTGTTTGCATAGTTTACGCTTGGCTGCACAGCTCCGATCTTGCCATACCATCCCACCATCAATAACAGCCGGAAACAAGCGTTTAAAAACTCAGTAATTAGAATGATACAAGTTAGGAGGATTTGATTGTTTGGATCCTAGCTGACAGCCTGGCGGAATGTTTTTAAAGATTTTTTTAAAAAGTTCCATGAGTATTGAATGTCAGACCTTATGGGCTCCGTGCACAACTACCCCCTCAGCGGAAAGAAAAGGCAAGTTGGTGGGTCAATATCGACGCCGTCTTACCTGACTTCAGTTTAAGTGTCTGGTTCCAGCTATGATATTCTTATTGAAAATGCAATTATCGAGAGTCAGCGAACAGACAAAGCAATCCCACTGGTATACGAGTATCGAGTATCAAATGAACGAGGAGCGCAGTGTGTAATACTAGCGACGTACTCCCCATGGAAGTGCGGTTGCTATGTGGACAGCGCCTCATTCGACGGCACACGGAGCCAATAACCTCCACGAAGTATTCTCTGAGCACCCTGCCAAATGCAACAGATTGCAACACAGCTGAAATAAGAACCCTGGCAAATGCAATGTTGCACTGTGCAGTGAACTCATCTGTACCAGCCTTGTTGCTGGAGGCTTATACATGTATAATACTAAATACAACAGAATGCATCAGACCAGGAGACATGCCTTGACTGCTAAATGCAACAACTTTTGACCATTGGTGCATTCTGTTGCATTTAGCAGGGTTTAGGGTTAATACTTTTATCAAATATAGAATTCCAGGTCATCCCAGTTGGCAAACAGTTTAGCAGTATGACACCATTGCGAGGGATTCAATACGTTAATAAATTAATAACAGAACTTTAAAATTCAAAAGAGCCGGATTTGAACCATCAACCTCTGGAGTATTGCCACGGGTTGCAGGTTCTCATCCCACTCTTGCCAATTTTCTTTTTACACTTTGTATTTACAACAATCATTGCATCTGAATAAGTAGATGTAGCTACAAAAGATTATGGAATACTTTTAAATTTTAGTTGGTCTTTACAGTGCTATTTTCAACAGGGGTCAAATTTCTGGTAAAAATCTACTAGACAGCTTGGCTAGTGGCACAACATTTTTACTAGAACGGAAGGTATTTCACAAGACAAATGGTAAAAATAAGAACACACATTGTTTTGAATGAGTGTGCTGTTTCAATTTTTTCCCCTTTGCCGACCTTGTTGGGGAGGGGTTAGAATTAAATGCTGTTTTGATTGAATCTCCCTGCCTCAAAACTAAAAATGGCCATTCCAGAAATTATGGGTTTTTTCAGTTCACCAGATTTAGAAAAAAATGAACTTCAGTGATAGCATTTCATGCAGTGTATGAAAAAAATCACTAGACCACCGGACTAGTTCGGTCAAGAGTTCACTAGACCAACGCTCAAATCACTGGACTCGGTCCAGCGGTCCAGTGGGTACTTCGATCCCTGCTTCAATATTTATCTGTATCCAGCAGACTAGCATAGCTGTTACCAACTTTACAACAAAACATTGGAAGAAGACAATCTAAGGTAGTCCTCAACATAATGTATTTTTTGTTTACGTCATCAAGGCTTGAAGGCTAGGTAGCTTGGCATTTTCATTTTTGTTTGGAGCTATCATCAGCTGCCTCCAAAGCTAGAGACTTACCGCTAGTGAACTTCCCAGAGCAGAGTCCCAGTAGCTCGTCCAGCTGGTCCTGACTGGTGCTGTCATCACCAAACAGCCTCTTGGTGGCAGGCTTCGATTTACTGGTGGAGCGCAGCTTCAGAAACCTGCAACGGAACATTTGGGAATTTTGCACATTTCCCATTTTACATTGTTTTTTAAATTCCCCCTCATTTTTTTTCTCGATTTGAAACAGAATTACCTCTAGATGAGTAAAATATCGATGGAAGAAATGTTAAGATTGAATACAGATGACGGCAATAGCTGCAGTTTGGAAAAGACCACCTGACCGGCTGATGTCTATAGGCGCATTTCTGCGCATACTCAATCCATTCATGTTTGAACTATATTGTTCCTGAATGGGAGTGTAATGAATAGATGAAGCGCTCTATTCAGTGTGGTGCCTATTGTTTGAGTTTACGCTTGGCTGCACAGCCCATTCTTGGCATACTAGCCCCCCCCCCCCATCAATAACAGCTGGACACATTGGGTTAATCCAAGTTCAGTGATCGGTCAAAACAAATGGCCGGCCAGATCCGTGCAAAAACAAACAGGCCCTAAATACTTTGATTTGGATGATCAGGGGTTGCTCGCTCACCCGTTCTCATCCAGGAACTGCGTCTGGGTTTCCTCGTCGTCATAGGAGAACCGGAAGTTCTGCGTTTCGGCTCCTTGCTGTGTTTCCATGGCAATGGTTAGGGATGGAGTGTCCACCCTGAACAGATCCTGGGAGTCTTCCACAGGAAGGGTCAACTCGGACAGCTTGGATGAACTCTAAAAATGGATAATTCCGGACTGAATTATAAAATCAAAAAGTAAATTGAAGCTTTCCGTGCCTCCAAAAAAACACTTTAAAAAAAAGAAATACTGCATCATTAGAATAGATATTATCAAAATAAGATTTTTCTCCAGGCACTGTTCTTCTCATCACTAGAAATAAAAGTAAAATTTATGCATTCACAAAAACATGAACTTGACCTCCTTCTGCAGAAGTCAACGCTATTGTGATTCAATTTTTGTTGAGTCGTCGACTCCTTGGCGTATCCAATTTCTGGCTTCCTTGGAGTGGATTCAGGTAGAGTTTGACATTCTAGCGCTCACCGACTCTCCCCTCAAAAAAAAGGATTTAAAGATTACTGATCCCCAGAAAAGACATCACATGGCTCTCCAGAGCAAAGCTGTTTCACCGGCGAAACCAATCACGACTCATGAAGCGCAAAGTATTCTGCTGCCAGAGGGCCATTAACGTACACTTTGGCTGCCATGTGGTCGAATCCAGCCAATGTCTGGCAATAAACCAGTTCGGTATCTTAAAGGTCAAAGGTTATTCGGGATAAAATTGCCGATGTAATGTCACGCCATATTACGCGAACGCCCATTCTGATTGAATTTAACACGTGCGCGTTGTGCGACCACCTTTTGCATTTACACGAGCGCGTTAGGTCACTCGGGTCATTCGGGATAAAATATCATTGTACACATGCGCAGTTGAAATACCGAACTGGCTTATTCGGATGACCTGGGAGTGTGTCGTCTAGTGGTTAGGATTTGTGACTCGTGATCGGAGGGCCAGGTGTTCGAATCCAGCTACTGCCCATATGTTGTGTCCTTGGGCAAGCCACTTTATCCCCACTTGCCTCTCTCCACCCAGGAGTATAAATGGGTGCCGGCATTAGCTGGGGAGTAACCTGCGATGGACTAGCATCCCATATTCTCAGTCGTTTCATGCTTCCGAAACCGGCCTGATGGGCCACATTGGCTCGTGACAGACTTTGCTTTTGCCAACCTCAACAGATTTCAAATCTAAGACAAAATCCTACCGCAAATGGCAGAAGAAAATCAGTCCGTTTCCAGTGTCAAATGTGCCGCCAACAGTGCATGATGCATGGAGTCCATTCTGAATGGAATCGTGATTCCTAGTCAGTCGCTTAATCAAACCTAGACATTATACTCACCTTGGACGCATTTTGAAGCAGAGACCGATGTACCGAGAATGGGATGAATGCATCCTTTGCCTCTTCAAGCGACACTTTGCGCTCGTTTCTCCTCAGGCCGCCCCGGGGCTGGTGGGCGGGAATCATGGAGCCCAGCATCTCAAAGCTGGTGTCCAGGCTATTGGAGCTATTGTCCAGTTGTTTAGGCACTTCGCGCCCTGAATCTTCTCCTGTTGAATCAATGTGAAGAAAAAGGGGGGCTAAATAACATAATTTTATCTTCAAGCAAACTTGAATCCTCGATCCTGACTGGTCTATTCATAGCAACAACAATGTGATATTAAACTACCCCAAGCCTTACAAACTCCAACAGCAGGTTTTGTCTAATTTTGATGAGTTCAGGACTGTTAGGGCAAATTGGCACAATTACTTTACACGGAGCTATCATGCCCCAGTTTGTGTAAGTCAAAAGAATGTGCCATAGGTATACTGCAGTGTCGGATTTTGCGGTTGAGGAAGCCTCCAAGTAAAAATGCCAAGGGGGTTAGGGTTAAAGGTAGTATACAACATTTGCTTTTTTTGCTGTAATTTTCAGAAATGAATGGATTTGGGGGGTTAGTATTTTACAGCAAATACTGTAACTCTGACCTGTTTAAAGTTGCATGTGGGCATAGATGCTGGGAAAACAAAGAGAAAAAAATGTTATTCTTGTAGTCTCGTTAACTGGATTTGTTATAGCGCCCTCTTGCAAAATAAGCCCAATATTTGTAAACAGGATCGTTTTCAATTGGTCACTTAACTACGCGAGCCGACTGGTTACAACTCGTTGCTTCGGTACACTACGCGACACTTGTACAATAATTGCAACCTTGCGCCCATTCTCGGACTAACCCATTTTTTATGCAACGTGGACTAACTACATTCGGTCAATAGAGGGCAGTATTTTAAAAATCTTCTATTTTTTTCAGCGATTGTAACGCGTAACAATCGTTGAAAGACGATATAAATTTAAACTTTTCTTGAAAACAACAGCACACCAGGTACCATCATTTCACAGAATGATTGAGATTGCTATTAACTTACAGTCTAGTAAGGTATTTCGTAATAATTCAGTAAAACAAAAAAAATTGGAGGATTACCAATCGTGTACACTACCCTTAATACAGAGTGTTACCTCGTGGTGTGGGTGTTGAATTTGGTAGGAAAGGAATAAAGTTTCAATCTGCACCTTTGGCTTTCTTGATCGCACTCCAGCTGAAGCTTGCCCGTCCCGTGAAGGACTCGGTGGTCCGGTCCATCTCGCTACTCCCCGTGGTTCCCCCATCCGTGTTACTGGTCGACTCAAACAGATCCCTGGTCTTCTCCTCCACAATCCGGCCTTTTTTGGGCGACCGAGCTCGACGTAGGAGCGACTCGCCCAGCTTGTCCACGTCGCTGCTGTCCGTGGTACCTTCAAGGCTGCTGACGGATTCCAGCAAGAGCCGCTGTACTGGGTTGACAGGATCAGGGATCACACCTACGAGTCTCGGACTAAGCATCTCTGGGCGGTGGAAAGAAGTTTCGTCTTTGGCTGGGACTTCTACAGAGGAATTGTCCGAATAAAAAATAATAATTCAGTGTTGCCAAGAATAATGAATCTCAGCAACAAACCCATGAGTGCTTTTAAAACTATGAGGCTGTGGGATATAAACACTAATTAAGCTAAGAGTATCATTTGAGTCCATGTAGCATGTATATAGTTCTCATTTTATTTCATTTCATTTCATTTTTAAATTTTATATTTTTTTATATTTGTACATTTTTATATTATTATTATTATTAGCCTAAATAGGATATAAGGGAGACATTTAGTAGTTCATAATCATCACTTAGGGAGACATGGGTACTTAGGGAGACATTTCCATGTCTCCCTAAGTACCCAGCCCCCTTAAATATTAAGAATTTTACTGTCGGAAGTTAGTTAAATCGATAGAGAATGGTCCAAAATGAAAATATACCAAATTTCGTGGAAAGGTAATATTTGGGTTAGGTCACATCAAAGTCGGAAAAACCGTTGTGCACAAGTCTATGGGAATGTCTCTCAAATGTCCCATTTGGAGGTATTATTATTATTATTATTATTACTCCCCATGAGGCAGCTGAGGTCCTCCATTGATTTCAAGAGCGGGAATGAAATTCCCATCCAGATAAATATCTGTTCACCCTTTTCAATGCTAAAATGTTTGGTTTTTGCCTTGGAACAGCATTGCTTGCTTTTTTGCCTCAGAATACTATTTTTGGATTTTGCTGTCTTAGAATATTCTTGGAGTCTGAAACAAAGACTACAGTTGTAGAATTTGGGTGAAAATGTGTCTTTGCAAGTGCCATAAATCTGCATTATCCTTAACCAGTTCATGCCGGGATTATTTTGCCATTCACCGGACCCAAGCACGGGATTATTTTTCACGAACCTCGATGCCAGCTGGGTTCAGGTGGAATCAGGCCATAATCTGCGGGTAGCACAACCTGATATTGCCAGCCTCACTCGCTAAGAGCAGGTAGCTGACAGATATTACCGGCCTCGATCGAGTGTGTGTTTTTCAGTCATCTGTTCTGAATACCGCAAAACCTTTGCATGTATACACGTCATCCGATCCAAACTGGTTAATGAGATGAGAACTGCAGAATACCTATTTAAGGTTTGCACCACGCCTTTTTGTCTACTCATCAGCACTGTTTTTAAACAGGTAGAACGATTGGAGTACTTTTTTTTAACACAGCTACAACAAATTGCAAGTCAGACCCGGAGAATTTATGCACGCATTATAATTTTCCCAAGGAAATAAAATAATTGAAAATGCATGCATTTTAATTCGTTCAACTTTGTCTTTTTTTTCAAAAACAAAATTTGCACCTGTAGATTTAATGAACTGAAACTTTCCAGAAATACACAATCTCAAATGTATTCAGGCATGGTTTTTAATGTATAGATGACTTCAAGCTATGCTTACTAAAAAAAACTGGTCTTGGGGAACATTCCTCATTATGTTCAAGAGGGTCACAAATAAGCTGTTTGAGCAGAAGTCAGTTAATCTCCTCAAAAGTCACTCCAGTGGCCAATGATGCTTACCCTGATTCATCTTCTCTTCATGTTCGTCCTCCTCATCATCAGCATCCAGATGCAGCTCCAATGATGAGCAATTAACTGTCTCCTCCTGCCCGGCAACATCCTTCCTCGCTCTTACGTCCTCCTCCTCGTCTCCATCTTCCTCGTCGTCAAGAACCAGCTTTTTCTTCTTCTTTGTCTTGTTGATCGCTGTTCTCTTTATGACTGCTTCCTCTTCGTCATCCCCCTCCTCGTCGGTGTCGGCAGTGAAGATATGAGCATCTGTGTCATCTTCCTGTTCCTTTTCTTCTTCATCATCAACCTGATGTTCGTCACTGTCATTCTCAGAGTCATCTTCATTGTCATATTCGTCGCTGTCTTCTCCCGGCCTGTAATCATCGTCATCGTCATCATCCACGGCTGCTTCATGGCTTATAAACTGTGATTTTGGGATCTGCATTAAAATAGCCAGTAATTGATGGAGAGGTTAGGGGCTGAGGGTCACAGATTTTTATCTGAATTAAAACTCCAACCCACCTAGCTGCTCTGGACAAGAATGCATCCTCAGTCCTTCAAAAATCTTCAGATTTTTCTTCCTCAATCCTCCAAAATGTCTAATGAAGTGTAAATTTGCCACAGAGTACAGCATGTGAAGTAGACATTGGCTTGGCCATCCTACTTCAATCCTCTAAAAACCAACCATCACTTCAAAATGCATACGGCTTCAATTCTCCAAAATTCTCATCTTTTTCAAACGGCTGTTTATCCTCAATCCTCCAAAATCAACTGCCGTTTCAAATTGCATACAACCTCAATCCTTCAAAGTCCTCCAAAACTGCCTGGTTGATTTTGGAGCATTCAGGCAGATTTTTAGAAGTCAGGTTGCCATGTACAATGTCTACATGGCTTGGGTTTTTCACATATCACTGTGGTTTTCCTCCAACCTCTAAAACTGAAACCTCTGAACGTTATTCATCGCCTTCTCTGCACAGGTTTCTTAAGAGCTATAAAGTGCTTTGAGCATTTTTGAGGATGTTCTTGGTTTCACTGCCAGAAAAGTAAAAATAAAGGTTATAGTCCAAGAAATGTTAGTGTTATATATGGGACATTTGGTAACCCAATTAAAAGCAATCAAGATTACTGATTTCAGTGTTTCTAATTCTGATAACCAAGGGTGAGATTGGGCAAAAATGAAAAATCAATGAAATCTACGGAAAATCCACGAGGACCCCAGATCAACATATAGTTTGTATTTATTAACCCCCAACCCTGCTAAATGCAACAGAATGCACCAATGGTCAAAAGTTGTTGCATTTAGCAGTCAAGGCATGTCTCCTGGTCTGATGCATTCTTTTGTATTTAGTATTATACATATAAGCCTCCAGCAACAAGGCTGGTACAGATGAGTTCACTGCACAGTGCAACATTGCATTTGGCAGGGTTCTTATTTCAGCTGTGTTGCATTCTGTTGCATTTGGCAGGGGTGCTCAGAGAATACCTTGTGGGGGTTAGGGTTTAAACATCAATTTTTATTGTTCTATATCCACTTTTACAGGTAAAAACACCTTTAGGACAACACCTCGGGAATTCCAGATTGCGAAAGAGATTCTTTCAAAGTTCTGAAATCCCGACCAAAAAATCCTGAAAAATCTCACCCCTGAAAAATAACAGACATCTGCAAGGAAAATACCCACAAGAATTTATGTAATGTAGTCCATTATGATGATTATGTACTTAAAGAAAACATGGTGCGTTACGTATGGGACTTAAGGAGACCTTCTTCTGGAGCTGCCTTAAAATAAACATAATTAAAACTCTTTGCTTTCTGGCTGTGGCATGTGTGCGATGAGTATAACTGTTGGGTACAATTTGTGCATCTGTGCGACTTCGCAATCACAGAAAAATATACATGACTATGAGTACATGCATTTAGTCTCACATAATTTTGACTTCGTCTTACATTTATGATTTCTACAACACTAGCAACTTTACACAACTTCCCGAGTCTCCTTTTTGTTATACCTTCTTTTCTTTTCCACTTTTTACGAGGCCGACATCGCTCTCATCGTCAGTGTCACTTTGGTCGGTCATCTGGGCCTCCTCGTCCTCGTTGTAATCCTCATTGTCGAGGCGATAGGCCTCCTTCCGGCGCTGACGCTCCACTTCCCGCCTTGCTCGCATCTTGGCTTGGAGGGTTTCCTTGAGTTTTAAGAGCTTGGCTCCTGACAACACACAAACACAACCAGATTTCTTGGAATTTATGACTAATTACAGTAGAACTTCACTTTGACGAACAAGGCTATACTGAACACCTCTATACTGAACGTTTCTTGGAATTTTCTTGGAATTTGGAAATATCTACCCCCATCCTTTACCTTGATAAGACAACTATACGTCCACATCTGGGCTGGTGCTTCTGTTTGTCACTTATCCTTATTAGATAGAGTATAGAAGCGCATTGTTAATTTGGTTGGAGAAGAGTTGGGCTCATCCTTACAATCACTCTCTCACCGGAGATCTGTTGCTACTCATAGTCTGTTCTACAGGTATTTTCATGGGAAATGTTCCACCGGCTTGTCCAGACTGGTTCCACCAATTAGGGTATTTGAGCGTGAAACTCGGCTCTCCGCCTGTTCTCACCAATATACTCTGACTGTACATAGTGTAGAACAAAAAACTATGCCAATAGCTTTTCCCTCACTCTGTATCTCTGTGGAACTCTTTGTCTGATGGATGTTTCCCTTCATCTTATGATCTCTCCTGTTTCAAGAGGAATGTTAATTCCTATCTCTTCCATCTTTGATTTTCTTTTCCTTGTAGCTCCATACCTTGAGTGGCTTTTAGCCTAGTTTGGGGTGAACTTGCATAATTTGTTTTGCCTATACCGAACATCCTCTTTGTCTCCCAAATTGATGTCCACGTACTCAGTACATAGTATTATTCATTACGACGAATGACCACGACAGCAAATACTTTTTGAGACTCCCACGATGTCCGTTATACAATAGTGGCACTTTACTGTACTAAGTCATTTTGATTATCTGATAATAATTTGAAGCTATTTAGAATTAAGTATCAAGTGATATCGAGATATTATAGAGAGCCAAGAATTGTTTAGATGGTTCTTTGATTAGTATGCCAATGCACTTTGGTTGTTCGGATACTTTAACCCCAACTCATTCCATCATTTTTCCTACATGTACATGTAACCTAAATCCTCCAATATCCTCCGGTTCCAAAATCCTCCAATGTTTTTACTGGGGACCACTTCGCTTGAATCCTGCAAAATCCTCCAGTGGGTTTTGTATAAGCACCCCAGTAACCTCAATCCTCCAAAATCATCCAGAACCAGATTGGGCCTGACGACCCGGATCCTCCATTTTCCTCCAGAGGCAAAATCCTCTAATGCCCTCAATCCTGCAAAATCCACGAATGCTTCAACTTCCAAAGACCCTCAATCCTCAAAATTCCTGCGTTTGGCAAAGAGGATTTTTGAGGATTTGGGAAGGGTGATATCCATAGAGATTTATCTAAATATAAAATATATTTATCACATTTTTGTCGGAATAAATAGGTTACAAAAACACTTTCCTAAAGAGGTACCTTGTTATTGACATTAAGATAATTGCCCAAAAGTTTTTAAATGGGGTACATCAAACGTTTTCAAGGAAGCCCATTAGCCTTTTAGAGGTATGGCGGACACAATAGGAGGGCGCTATTTGATTTGGGTAAACATTTTGTGGAAACACAAATTCCAGTGAAAGTCAGAATCAGATATTGTTTTGAGTTAAAGTACAATCCATAGAACAATCCATAGATCATGCCTAATCTTCACCTTTGAAATTTCCTGTGGTTTCACAAAAGGTATACCCAAATCAAATAGCGCCCTCTCCTATTGTGTCCGCCATACCTCTAAAAGGCTAATGGAAGCAAGCTCTATGTAGCTCACCTGGCACCTTCAAGCTAGGATCCTCACTTTCCTCTCCCTCGATGGTCACGGACACAGTCTCCAGTTTCAGATCTTCTTTGCCATCTCTCCCCGTCTCCTTACTCACAACACTGACCCCATTTGGTGTGACACGGGAAAGGAATTTCAGATTGTAGTTATTATATAAAATAATTTTCTATTGATTTTTGTTACAATACATTCAGTATCCATCAACAAGTATGTTTTAGCAAAACAATCAACATCTAAAGGAGTATTTAAGAAGTTAGACCTGGAATCATCTTCAAGATATGTTTGTAACATATCAAACGTGTAACATTTCTGGACGGACATTTGTAACATTTCTGGACGGACATTTGTCACATAATGTCCGTCCATGTTTGAACATAATTTGTATCACATCTTAATTTGTTAAAATACCCCAATTTTTTATATAATTTCCACTTATAACAATCCTGACATTATTAGAGATGTAAACTGACCAACATTTTTGAATGTTACTAAATTCTTCTTTTCATTTTTTAATAAGGGCATAAGAACATTTGCGGGTAATAAAACAACTACATTATACATGTACCTACCTCAGTTGGACTTCCTTTCTCGGCCTTGGGGTACTTCGTGCTGTGTGTTTGACAAACCGTTCCATCAGACGATTTAACCCTGGATGGCACGGTGTCGCAAAACCCTCCTCACCGTCCTCACCACCCAGATCAATAAAAGAGTCCGCCGCTCCGCTAAGCCTTGGTGTCAAGGTTTTGATTTTCGAGAGACTAGCCTCCAGGAGCTTCTGCCGGTGCGACTGAGTGGAAGGGTGGGCTTGGGAGGAAGCCGGAGTTTGGGATGGGGTGCGCTGGGAATCAGGAGCAGGAGATGATGCGGTCGCCATGCTGACATCATCCTCTTGCTCCATGGTGGACGGCGAGGGGATGATCTCCCCTTCCACATCATCAACCGAGGGTTGTTTTGTTTCACTCTTCTCTTCTTCACCTTGCGCCTGACCAGCACTTAATACTTCTCCATCCTCACGGTGAACCACCATTTCAGATGATTTAACAGTCCCAATCGGTACTTTCTCCGCAAAGGCAGGTTCTGCAATATCTGTCTCCATTGCACTCTCCATTTCTGTATCGGCTTCCTCGGGCAAATCCGTACCTGCAACAGGTACTCCCTCTTCATTGGTGATGCTGATGTCAGATAAATCTACCATCTCTGCTCTGCTCTGCTCTTCCGAACAACCTTCCTCCCTGTTCTGTTTCAATGCCGTACATCCGCCAGGGGACTCTTTGCTCTCTGGCAAAGTGACTTCCTCCCCGCTAGGGGACATATTTTCAATTTCGGACACAGTGATGGGGGAGGAATTTGAGCCTTGTGTCAGCGGGGAACGCTGCTTTGAATGTCTGCTGGTCTTTGGTGACGGTGATGGTTGCAAGAGATCTGCAATACCACCCGAACCATTGGATAACGGCTTACTTTGTGATTGTGTGAAACAGGCTAGTTGTTGACGCCTGAAAAAAAACCATACTATCCAAATCAGATGACATTACTTTTTATTTTAAAAAGGTGTTTTGAAACGCACCCTTTGGGGCTTTAAATGGCTTAAATTAATCTGTTTGTATAAACAAAATTTGCAAGGTAGTTATCTACTGATTTGGAAAAAGGTTGTGTTAGCTTTTTGATCAGGACTTTTTTAAAGGAAAAACAACTGCTTTGTGGCCACCCGAGCCAAGATCTGCTCAAGGATAAATCTTCAACAGAAAAGATTAATTTCTTCACACTAAAGACACAGGTGGGCTAACTTTCAACTCATCTTTCAATATTAGTAATATTCTCCAATAAAACTTATTTCCAGTTGACTTTTCCTGAAAGTTGCTGATAAAGCTTTTAAGAATTGTGTGAATTTTCAGACTTACTTTGAGAGGCCTTTGAGTGATTTCACTGACAAGACATTGGCTTTAGATGGCTTTTTACTGAAGAAATCATTCAGGGACAATGGCTTCGGTTTGTGGTACGGCAGGCTTACATCGGACTCTGCAAAAAAGAAAGTTTTGAAATCAATCAACAATTATTTTTAGATTTGCTTGTAGTTTTGGACCTGTGTTTTTTTGGGGGGTATTTGTAACCTTTCACAATGAAACCAATAACTTTCTATAACTGACTAGTGCGTAGTACTCGGATTTGACTCGGCATGTATTACATTTTTGCATCATGTGTGCCAACTTTGAGAATAGATAGAAAGCAAACACAAAATATACCTATGTTTCTATATATTGCAGAAAACATTTTGGGTATAATTCGTCACCGTTTTCACGAAGAGACACACATGTGGATTTTGAAGAAAAAGCGTTTTCGAGATAATCGCAAGAGAAGTTTCTCCTATTTTAAAACTGCAAAAAATACTACTTTGCAACAACTTTGTTCAGTACGGAAACATTCACATGATTCTATGAGAGGTGAATTTTTACGTAAACCCAGTAATTAGAATTAACACGGTGGTTAATTAGCCTAAATTAATTAGTAAATATGTGTGTCCCTTCGTGAAAACGAAAATTCAGGTTTTCTTACATTGTGGCCCTTTCTGTTCAATGTGTTTTTCCATATGGAAGGGGGGCACGTGTTTACGTGTGCGCAGCTGAGAATGTAACAAAGATGTGTGTCTCTTCGTAAAAACGAAAATCTCTTGACCTACTTTTACGCCTTTTCGTGCAATACGTTTTGTACGCGTTCAAGGGGCAGGCATCTGTGCGTCTCTTCGTAAAAACGCAAAATGCAATTATCAAGATGTCTGCCCTTTGCATAATTAATGTAATTTGGAAATTAATGATGTGTTGCTTACAGAAGCATGTCAAAATGGTTAAATCGAAAAAAATGTCATTTTTTACATGTGTGTCTCTTCGTGAAAACGGTGACGAATTTTCACCCAACTTCAACTCAACATCTTGTGATCCACAAGGTCAAACTAAAGGTCAAAAGTTCATCAAATTTCATCAAATTGCTCATACGTAAAAAAAATAATGGCAAATTTTGATTGCAATTACCTTTCCAAAGACACCAATATCAACAGATTTGGCCCACTGGTTAAGGAGATATGGACATTTGAAAATTGGCAGGTGCACCCATTTTGGCCAAAATCACCAAAAAAGGACATGCCGTAGTGCAAAAACTGTTCGTGCGATATGGCTAAAACTTGACATTTCAGCTTTTTCAACCTCAATTACCTACACACCAAATTTGAGCCAGTTTGAAGGGGTCAGGTTTAAAATTTCCATTTTTGGGGGGTGATTTGAAAATAGAATGACCCAAATACTGAGCAGGAGACACGCCGCTGTTCCCCCATGTGATTCTATCTATCAATCACATTTAAGTACTAATGGCTACCGCCAGAAGTGTGACTTATGGGTGACCGAAGAGTTTTTACAATTCAATCTGGTGCCCAATTTTTTTTTTTTAACCATCTAAATGACAAAACCCAGCCACAAATATTCAAGCAAGAAACCCCCTCAAACATAAAGACAAACCTCTTATTATGCGCTGGCTCTCACTGTGGATTTTCTTGACATCCACCCTCTGGACACGACGAGTCCTCGACTGAGCTATGGAAGACTGGAACAGAAACCAAACAGGATCATCATGACTATTTTTTTTCTCTCAGCCACAGGAGATTTAAAGGGACATTTTCCTTGTAGGTGCAAATTGGGCAAAAAAGAAAAACAATTGTCTTAACACTGTAATGGTCGAAGATATTACTAAAAATGTAGAATATAATTATAAATAATGTACATGAAAATCCCTTAAAAATGCACTGATTGTCTGAAAATCATTGACGAAAAAACTATTGGGGGATGAAAGCTATTTCAAAAAAGTTCGACCACTGGAAACCAGATAGTGCATGTAGTTTTTCATCAATACTTTTCATCAGGCCATATTTTTTAGCAAAAGAAGGAATTGTAACAATGTTATTTTTATTTTTTTTGAGGGGGGGGGGTAAACAGTAGTCTATTGAAGTACATTTTCATATAGCAGCAACCTTACTTTAATTTTTTTTTAAATGCAGTACAATTCAATGTACATTGTAGTTTATTAAATTAAAGCAATACATAAACTTACTTCGATAACCGAAGATTCACTTCTATTAGTTCCCCCCAAATTCCATTGTTAAAGCGCCCTCAAGGCTAAAATATATGGTCTAATGTGCTATTTTGGAAAGTGCACCAAGAAGAGAGAAAGCTAACACACCTTGGTTCCTTTGCTCTTGCCTCCCGAAGACTTTGGACTCCCAGTATCCGGTTCATTCTCCTCGTCATTCGATGCTGTCTGGGAATGATTGGAATCTTCATCCTCATCTGAAACAACGTTTGTTCTATTACGCTTTACACCTGAATGAATAGGAATGGCTGCTAGTTAGAGAGGGCAAAATAACTCGCTAGAAGAAACAGGTCAAATATACAGGGTAACGGGTTTAACAAGCTTCAGACAGCATCGTTCAAATGGTCATCAACTGTGAATTTTTATTGTTCCTCGGGCAACTGTTAACCCCTTGAAATGAGAAGACAAAAAGATTTTACTTAGATACCCCCCCCCCCCCAACCAAAATGGATCAGAAACAGAAAAATCTGACCAAAAATAACCATCAATTCATGTTTGGAATTGCATAAACTCACGGGTACCAGCCAAAATGTGTGATGTGTATTACTCCGGGGTGGTTCTCAGCTCATTTATGGTACAACTTGCAAAGCAAAATTTTCTGCTAAGCAGCTTTATAATAATACTCAAGCCCATGCGCTGACCTTGCTGATTTTGGCCCTCTTCGCGAGGCGGGGAGCCACTACCATCTGGGGGTGGGGATGCGAAATCATCAGCAGGGGGCGGGGTAGGTGACCTCGGTGCATAGTCTACGTCTGAATCGCTGTCTTCTGCGTCAAAGAGGTCACTGTTCAGCAGCAAGGGGCGCACTTGCAATGGTGGAGCCTGCAGGCAGAAAGTCAGATTGCAAGAATGTAACGCACTGATTTCAATGAAGAAAGTATGATGAGTTTGTACTAGGGCTGTTCATTTATGAATAATTTAGTATTTGATTATTCGAAACTGGGTTTGACCGAATATTCGATACTCGCCGATTAAGTTTTTCACGCGTCAGCTGCAACTGCATGCTGGTAAAAGCTGCACCGAAAGCATGCCGGTGTTTTACGTGCGGCGATCGATATTATGGACCGCCTGATCGACATTTGTTTGCATGCGGCTGTTGTATCAAGATCATTACGGGTACGTATAATGTTCTGATAACAAGAAACCAAACGCCAGCCTGCATTTTTGCAGTAAATATTTTATAAGTGTCAAGGTTCTATGGACGGAAAAAGCAAACCTCCATCCACAAAAAGTCACCGTCAACAAAAATGTGGCATTTGACATTAAGGGAGTTTCAAATTCTGCAGCCATTTTGAATTCTGAGGCGAACAAACAAACAAACCACCGTAACTTTTCTATTAACCCTAACCTTCATAAATCCATCAAAATCCATACCCCTGTTCAGGAGGATTTCGGCAGATCCAGGATACCTCCATATTGAACAAACTGGGGGATTTTGATGGATTGAGGATTGTAAGCCTAGCGGTACTGCAGGATTTTGCTGGACTCAGGATACCTCCATATTGGGGTGTTGGGGGATTTTGATGGATTCAGGATACCTCCACATTGGGGTGTTGGCAATGGTTGGGGGACTTTGATGGATTTATGATCTCAACAGTACTCCTTAAACTGCTTGTGAGCATGGTATCCTAAATCATCAAAATCCGCCAGAAATGTAGGTGATGGATTTTGAAGATTCTATGGAGAAACACATTGCAAAATATTTTGTGTCAGCATGGTATCCTAAATCCGTCAGAATCCATCATAGTTTTGCTCATGGATTTTTTAATGGATTCAGGATATCTCCAGTTTCTATACTGGTGGATTCTGATGGACTCGGGACACCAGTAGTTTTTGCATGACAAACTTGGTGGATTTTGGCAGATTCAGGACACTTTCTAGTAAAAGTACTCAAGGAGTTAGGGTTAAAATAGCATCAGTCGTATCTGTACGTGCATATATTTTTTTTCTTCAAATATTCGAACCAACAAAAAGGTATTCGAATATTCGGTTATTCGGTTGACGATCGAATATTCGAATATTCAAGGCATCTCTAGTCTGTACTTTTGGAGAATTTTCATAAGGTTAAAGAAATACGATGGGCACGATGAGAAGAATTACACAAACACTAAAAAGGAAACATTTAACGAAAATATTTTACTTTTAATATACCCCGCATTAATATTAGAGCCAATGATTTTCCGTTTCAGAAAAGTAAATTTTCCGTTTTGACAAATCTTCATTTCCGTTTCGCCCATTAGAACAGTGTACAAAAATCTGTTTCATTTCCATTTGACATTATTTCATACATGTAAATGAATGCACAATGAAAGAGGCCAATTCCGTTAATTCCGTTTGGTTTCCACTAAAACGGAAAATCATTGGCCCTACAATATCCATCAAGAACAGCAAAGTCTTGAAAAATAATCAACCCTCCTTGATAACAACTGTCTAAACATGTGGCACAACCCGTTATTTCAAGATTTATGTGATCGCTGTCAGTATTTCAGCAAACAGTCGTTGGATATCGAGCTCCGAGGCGCGCGCAGTGCCGCTGGCCGATAATCGATCAGAAAACATCGTTCATGTTCAAAAATCCGCTCTATTAGTATTACTTTGTACACAGCTAGTTTGTGCATGCACCGAAGTTGCACGAAAAATTCTTTTTTTTTCGGGTTTAACTTGAGCATATTCTTATTTTGAGGGGATGACAAGCTGCATGAATGACTAACGTTACTCTGCCGTTAAGGTGAGTACGTGTTTGGTTGATATATTCAGGGAAACGGAAGATATCGGCAATTGCAAAACCGACCCTTGCGAAGCCTATAGTATAGTGTTTCCAGCTCCAAATGGCGAATCTCACATGTCATGAGCCTAGAGATGGAATTTTCAATAACTTTAGGCCTATCCATGGAGGAAGGATATATCCTTCCTCCATATAGACCTTATCGCAAATACCGCCTGGATGAGACGTCACAATGGTTACTAGGGACGTGAGAAAGAAACGCTCACCAAAATCGCTCCCATTTCCTTCCCACAATCCCTTTTGACCATTGTGACGTCTCAACCAGGCGGTATTTACGGTCTATGGCCTATCCTAAAACACCGAACGTTTATTATAACTTATGATTAAAAAAACAAATCTGAAATTATTCATGCTTACCTCGGAATTTTCAACCCCCAGCATTTTTTCAGTTTCCTTGTTTACTTTTGCTTGAAAAAGTAATCTCTGCGCATTCAAAAAGCGGGTGAATATGCATTTATTTGACTAACCTATTCAACAGTAAAAATCGGTAGACCTATTTTGTTTTCTCGATCTCACATTTGGACTTGGCGCGCTGCGCTGGTGGTAGTGGTACCAGTACCAGCGCCCTCTGACCTTTTGAACATTCAGACTGGCTTCCTGTCCTACTAGCGAAGCGCCGCCACCATCGTCAATGTAATGAAACGTGTTGGGGGATCCCTAATTCTTTTGGGCTGGAACGGGGGGGGGGGGGGGGGGGGGCAATTAACCGTTCCATGTATGTCTGCAATAAAATTACATCAAAGGATTCAGTGTTGGGTCATTTCTATTAGAGTAGTACTGTGGTAAATTAATGTTCAAATGTTAGGACATTGACCTTTGCCAAGTGCCAGTGAGTTTTTGTTCAGATCTCGATCTTTACCTGCATGATTGTGGTAATTATAATGGATTTTTCTTTTACCTTTTCATTTCACCTTAAACCGAGCAGAAATTATATTAACCTCGCCTCCCGTCACACACATTTCCTAAGGTGTAAAATATTTCTTTTCAATGTGTGGGGTCAAATTCAGGGGCAACTTCAGGGTCACGGGAAAAACAGTAGAAGGCCTAACTGTTTTGTTAAAAATCAGAGAAAGAATAAACGGGATAACAATTTTGGAAATATTTCAGAAGCCTTTTACGGTCGCCAGGGGAGCACTCGATCAGGGAGCTTTGATTTGATAATTTTTCTCTTTTTTCATTTTGAATAAACCAGACAGGAGATGTAAACAAAGAATAAATGTTGTTTGTTGTTCGTTCTCTGTCTGTTCAACGTCACGGTCAAAGATAGTTAATCACTATTTCGCCTTTTAGACGGACACGAAAGTTATTTAGGCGGATTTCTTTTTAGCGCGAGCATGGACTTCTCCATGGACTGCCAAACCAGTCTAAACCTCTAATGTTGAACGCGGCAAACCATTCCTCCGATCCATGCCATGAGCATACGCACACTGAACAAATTTTCCTACCTCCATGGGTCAAATAACAAAGTCATGCTTTCTGAATATTTCTATAAGACTACCCGAGTCACGGTGAAAAAGATTGATGTAGCAATTATAAATGTTGTTAACGCAGGTCATTTGTTTAGGCCAAGATATAGGTCAAAGGTTGAGATAATTTCCTCACATTGACCGTACCAATGAGGGCGCTTTACACAAAACGTACGCTTAAGCACTTGTATAAAGTTGTAATACTGCACTGCGCTGTTATTATTACCGGATGAATTTTACACAGCAAAAACACCGATTTAGAGAAGTAGCGTACCGTTTTTAAACCAAAACAGCATGTCGAAACGAAAGAAGAGTCGTGCTATCATCGATTCCGACAGTTCCAGTGGGGACAGTGGTTCTGATTTGGAGGAGGTAGGCCTCGTCAAATCTTTATAAATTGTAATGTATAGCCAACCCACGATCGAGCATGGCAAGCCACTTGCTGCGCCGTCAGTGGCGGGTACCCACACATGTCACATGTGTCATGTCCAATCCTACCTCCATGGTCCAACTGTGGGTTAAGCATGTGCACCTGTAGTATGTGTAGGGAGTCTATCATATTTTGTTTTTTTAAAGCAAACCCCATAAAATTTGGAACCATTCCATTGGAAAAAGAATTTTAAAAGAAAACCAACACAACAGTGTTTAAATCAGCTCAGTAGCCATGGACGGTAGCATAAAGTATACATGTAAATGTAGGGTTTTCAGTTCCTGTGTGCATGACTGAAGCTCTCTGCACGCGCAGAGAATCGCATGCATTAAAATCTTCAAAATCTTTATCTCAAAAATTCAACAACTTTTACCTGTCGAAATCTTACGTCGCTCATTGGACAGCTTAGAGTTTCAGCTATCCAACAATGTCCATAAAATAGCAGTCGGAAGTACGTGCAACAGCCTAGGTTTTTATGAATGAACCACTCTCGCCCCGCCCAGCCTTTCGCGAAGTGTTCCGATCGCGCGCATTCGGCCCGTAAAATTTGCCGAGCTATGGGCCGAGCGTCCACTTCGGAGCTATCTCCACGCCCGAATGAGAAGGGGTTTCCCTATTGACCCAAAGGGCTACTTTATCAAAGCTTGCTCGATCGCGATAGCTACTCTAGAACTGAAGTTACGCAAGGATAAAAAGAAAACACAATTTTTTTTAGGTGAAATCTTCAAATTGAAAGGTGAGAGCGGTGACTGAATGAATTTCACATGTCTTTTCTATCATATGTGAGAGTTTTGAGCCTTAATTGTGTTTAGTTTGGAGCGGAGAGAGTGTTTTCTACACCCGTTCAAAAGCTCTTTTGAGGGAAACGAGCACGAACGCTACGTGCATGGCGTCCGTGTGTGTCGGCCGATTCAACGGGGGGGCACTTGCCCGTGAATGACGGCGAGGCCAGCAGCGAGGCCCCGGTCGTTCGAATCTGGTTGTACCAACGCAGTTTGGGGGCTTTTATAACAAAATATTCATATCACATAATATGCAGAATATATTTCTACGAACATCAGGATTACATTTTGCAGAAATGTCTAGTTCATAACGTTTTATACTAAAAGAATAGGTAACCCCCGTATTAAATAATGGTACAGTCTTACAATTGTGCACAACGCCTTTTTTTGGGCCATACCATTATAACTAAAGGCATGTTTTTCATATTCCTGGAGGGGCAGAGATACCAATTGTAAAACATATCCCCAAAAAATTATTATGGTTTATTTATTTGATCAATTGTTTTGAATGAAAATGAAAACACCTACAGAATGGGTACATAAAATACTTTGGTGCCCTTTAATATGTTTTAATTTCCTCAACCTTTGGTAATTTGGGTAAACAAAACATGATTTCATTTCTGACAAGCATACTTTCACTTTTCCATGGCAACAGTAATACAGTGAATGGATGTATGTTTTTTTATGAACATGAAGAAAATTCACTTCTACATATATTTTAATGCCTTTATTGATTAAAAGTAATTTAACCGTTTAGTTGACATATTTACATAGTCCTTCCTCACAGATAAGTGCATGTACATGTATTGGTTGCCATGGCAACATAAAAGCAATTGATTACATTTAATAAGCATCAAATAATGGTTATATTCATGTACATTGAACAAGTTTATAAGTAAACATGTATTCAGTTCTCTTACTCAATCCCAAATTGTGGAAAGAAATCCTACCATCTTTCTTAAAAGGAAAATGTGCGTGTTTCCATGGCAACACGCATACTATGAATTATGTGGTTTAATTGAATGTTACCATACCCTACTGGCACATATTCATCAACTGTTCAACTACATCATTGCCAGTAACTAGTTTGTTCATATATCATATTATCCACATTTTGTGGAGACATAAACTCCATTTATAACTAACGAGAAAATGTACTTGTTTCCATGGCAACGATAAAATATATTACGATAATTGATACATTTTCATAAAGACCATACAACTTTACCCTTATGCTGAAAGTTGTACGTGAATATTTAAACCGTAGTAGAAGTTACACTGATTTAAGTGACTAGAATCCATCAAATTATGTTGGATTTGGGGCCAACGAGGGATATACACAGTGTATGGACAGTCGAGCTTCATCGAATGGGGTATACTTAATTAAATAAAATAGGATTTCTCAAAAACTACTTGTCCGATTTTCTTGATTTAAAGACCATTGTATTTCTTTCATCAAGAGCTTTAATTTGATATAAAGTTTTAGTATTTTGGTGTAGGAATAATTTTTGACCTGAAAACCCTAATACATGGTATCGTAAAGTAATTCCCATTTCAAGTTGTGTGTGTACAGGTTTCGTGTCTGTCAATTGGCCCATGAGAAGGTCTTCAATAATTGTCGATTTCTGTTTCACAATTCATTCAAAATCCAACACATTTGGTATCATTGGAAAGAGAATTAAAAATGAAAACCAACAGTGTTTAAATCAGTTCAGTTGCTTGAAGTTGAAGTATAGGGGAGTTATGCTTCTTCAAAAAAACTTAGTCTGGATGTGTTTTTTACCATTGGTCTTTTTTCTATGCATGTACAATTTAATATGATGCAACCACGACGTACCACTTAAAAAGTCTGCAAGTGAAAATACTTACCAGAATACTTATATTAATAGTTGCAAAGATTCTTAAAATATCCCTCCTACTCTTGAGGCAATTTATAAGAAAGTTTATTCACCATACAAAACCATACAGCTGTCAGGTTTTGTATGGTATACCTGCTGTACACTCAGTGACTCACTGTATGGTTTTTGTATGGTCACATTGCTTATTAGAGATAAGCTGTGTACCACTGGTGTGTGGTACAATAGCTAGTCCACTGTGGAGCTACTGTCTGGTGTTGTATGGTCAAAAAACTTGCCTGTACTGAACTATGTAAGGTGATGAATGGTAAATCAACTTGACCTCTGTATGGCACTGTAGGGTTTTGTATGGTTGTACAGGCTGTGTCTGCTGGCAGTGCAAGGTTTTGTATGGTGAACCAACTCCATTGTGTGTGTACTGGGGAACATTGATGAATAGGCCTATACCATTTTAGAATTAGGGTGGTTTCTCAATACTACTTATTGAATTGATATATGATAAGCCACAATGAAGTATATTCACCACACAAAACCATTTGGCATACACTGTACACCACACACAGTCGTACTTCCCCAATACGTCCGAGGACAATGCTTTGTGTTTCCTATTGTTCCTTTAATATAACCAACCCCCATAGACTAAGCACGTATCCTTACGTTCGAGGACCGATTTCAACAAAAGACTCTGCGTTCGAGGACTGAAAGGTTTCTTTGTGTTTCCTTTCTTCTCTTGTCCTCGGAGATATATACAGTGCACGTACAGTGAAGCATGTTTACCATACAAAACCATTTGGCATACATGTACATTGTACACCACAGTGAAGCATGTTTACCATACAAAACCATTTGGCATACACTGTGCACCACAGTGAAGCATACTTACCATACAAAACCATGTGTATGGTTTTGCCATGTCAATAAACTTGCTATAGCATTACACTGTATGGTTTTGCCATGTGTGTGGCCATGTGTGTGTTAATGCTATGGTAAAATTTGGATGGTCAAATAGCAGAGGGTTAAAAGAAGCAACATAAATTATGTCACAACAATAAAGTGTTTTGTCTCATTTTTTCCCCTAAGTCCATATAAAATGTTCTGCCATCATGATTATGTCAATGCCAGCTTGTCGGCTCATCATAACTCACAACTTCAACATGAAAAAAGTAAAAAGAACATGAAAATTTAAAAACAAATTTATTACAGAGATTCTTAAAACATCATAGAATTTATTAAAATATGTAACAAAAATAGTTAAACGTCCCTTTTTCATTTTTTCCCTTACCCAACAAGCATTTTTTATGCTGCCGCGATAGTGATACACCATGCACCGCAGGCAGCAGTTAGGCAGCAGCCCGGCACGCACGTCGGCAGCATCACCGGCCATGAATCGGTATTACATTGCCGTGTACAAAATCTCACTTCGCATTTTTTCGCATGCACAGATTGCTATGAAATTTTGTAAAAATATTCTTAAAAGTCCATGTTTTCATTTAATATAAGTTTCATATATGTTTCATGGACTCCTTATAGCTGAATTAAAAGCAATTTTACAAGAAATATCTGGACAAAAATACCTTGATTTGTGCCTCTCAGAAACATATACATTTTATCACAAAACTCGCACAGCACCGGCATGAATTTGGTATCGCTGGATAGAGAATTTGTTTCTCTACCGCGTCATCACCTTACAATTTACATAAGGTCAGGGGTTAATGAGATTTGACCCACAATTCTTTGCAACCGGAACTCTCATTCAGCAAGAAGGCGATGTGTTGTGCCGACTGCTGGTCGGGTCGCTCTAAAAGTATGCCATATTTATCGCTTTATTAAATGCTTAAAATTGTTTTAATGGAAAAAACATGATACAGTTTGAAAGATCTATCTTGAATCTCTTTAAATATTCTTTCATTGTTCCATTTGACCATAAAAAAACAAGTTTAAAACGGGACAATTCTTGCCTGGTTTCCTGTACAAACAGATACGAATACGGAAATCGCCATTCGCCATTTCGGTAGACTCCCTAGTACTGATGCAGTTGCAGCTGATTCATGAAAAACCTGATTGACGAGTTTTCGAATATTCGGTCAAACTCATTTTTGAATAATCGAATACTAAATTATTTGAAAATGAACAGCCCTATTAAATAAAAGGAAATATTTTACATTAACACCCCCCTCCCCCTTTCACCAAAATGAGTCGGGAACGGCAAAATCTTGAAAAATAACCAATCCTTGATAACTGTCTAAACATGTGGTGCAGCCTGTTATTTCAGCAAAATACATAAAAAATTAGGTAGAAATCAACATGTATGTGAACACTTTGAGTGATCATGCACTGCGAAGAACATCAAACACAGTAAACACAAACTTTCTTCCCCCGTATTACACAAAAAATTTACGACAACAATTGTCAAACTTAAAGATTCTGTTAATACAATTCTAAACACAAATGGATGGTTATTTTGTCAGATTTTTCTGGGCATCAAAAGTAGAATATTTCCTTTTTATTATTCGTCAAACAATCTACAAGGGAAACTGACTAGGTAAATTTAAATACATTTTCAAAGTGAACAAAGAAACTGGCAGGAGCAGGATTCAAACCTGCGACCTCCGGGTTACCGTACCGGCGCTCTACCAACTGAGCTATCTTGCCCTATTATTCATTAAAACTAAAAATGATTTAACAATTTGTTTGTTTGTCAGTCAGATCAAAATCATCTTTTCAAAGTACATGTACACAGGTTATCTTGCAAAAATACTAATAATTATAAGAAGAAGAAGAAGAAGAAGAAGAAGAAGAAGAAGAAAACTGATGTGAGGTTATTATCTTTTCTCAATTTGTAGGAACTACTTTCACTGGCGAAAAGGAAGCGCACAGAGCCAGAGGCCAGTCCCAAGGAGACAACAACACAGTCATCACAGAAGAGTGACACAGAGTCGGAAACGTCAGAAAGCGATGATGAGGTAGGTTGTTTGTAATCCATTTCAGGCCTTCTTTTTCCCCGCAGCATTTTAAATGTTTGTCTGCAGGGTGAAGAATTAGCAAAATGGGACTGAGTGATCCCCACAATGTTGCTTCCCAGGTTAGAAGCGCCCCCCCGAACAAAGAAACTTACAATTTTGGAGACCGCCCACATAGTGCAAGGTAGCTCAGTTGCTGGGGCATGGTATTCCAGAGGTCGCAGGTTCAAATCCCGCTCCTGCCAGTTTTCTTTGTTCACTTTGAAAGTTAGTGTACTTCACAAGTTAACAAGGAATTTGGGCTTGTGCCCATGCATACATCATGTAAAGTATTCTGTGCTTACGGGCTTGCACAGATTTATTTGGCGAGTTCGGTGAGCACGAAATTACTGGCTAGAGGTGCACTTGTCCTGAGGTGCCTGCTGGAGATTCTTTAGTAAGTTTATAAAAGAAGTGATTGCTAAAATTGTTGTGGAGTCTGGGTGGGAGGGAAGGAATTGGCAGTCACCCAATGGTATGTATTGCAATGACCATTTTAAAGATGTGCCCAAATTACCAGCTAGATCAGAAGTTAAACTTAAAAGTAACTGATCAAACTGATAACTGTTCAATGAAAAATTGATAGAGATATGACCTACAGGCGGTGGAGGGGGGTGGAGGTTGGAGGGGAAGCTCCAGGGATGTGCTCCAGTCAGGCAAACAGTTGAACAAACATTTGCACAATGTTCGATACAGGAACAATTTAAAGTGGAACGAATTTGGCAACGGCAAATTAGCATACGCAGGAAGCACAATTATCTGTCGTCTGCCAACAACTTGGTCTTTTTCTTGACCGTCTTATTTCAAAATCAATACCATTTATAATGAAAAAAAAATTCCTCTAAACAAAAGGAATTTATCGTCTATAGATATTTATTTGTGTAAAAATTCATGTATTTGTGTAAATATTCTTGGATTTGTAAGTATTAACCCTCCCTCTCTCGGTGCCAAATTGGAGCCAACTACCCTATCTATCAAAACCTATCGAGTGACAGGTGTTGAGACACAAGCTGTGGGAGAGGAGAGGGAAACATTTTACTTTAATAACCCCCACCAAAATTGGTAAGGAACCACAAATCTTGGAAAATAACCATAAATTTGTGTTCATAATTGTATAAACACTTGGCACAACCTTTAATTTTGAGAATTTGTTGGGACATTTTAGTGCAATATAGGGGAAGAAAGTTTGTGTTTTCTGTGTTAGAAGTTCTTGGCACTATGTAAAATCCTCACTCAAAGTGTTCACATACATGTTGATTTCTTCCTCATTTTTTACAGATTTTGCTGACATAAAATCTTGAAATACCAGGTTGTGCCACAATAGACAGTTGTTATCAAGGAGGGTTGGTTATTTTCCAAGATTCTGCTGTTCTTGACCGATTTTGGTGGGGGTATTGATGTAAAATCTTTCCAAGGAGAGGAGAGGATTTAGTTTTTTGACAGGTTGTGATAGTAATAGTAGGAGGGTTAATGTTCTTCATCTGTCCCACAGATGTAATTAACCCCAACCTTCCCAAACTCTCCAAAATCTTTTTTTCCAAATGGAGGAATTTAGAGGATTGACTTCTTTGGAAGTTGAAGCATGGGAGGGTTTTGCAGGATTGAGGGCATCGGAGAATTCAGGTCATCTCTTTCCTTGTGCTTTCTCATGTCAGTGTACTGAATGATCAAATACCTTTTCAGTGGACGGTTGGCGGCAATAAGAAGAAGAGACGAGTCAAGAAGAAGCTCGCCAAACGGCGGACCTCCAAGGCTCACTCCGAGGACTCGGCTCTCAACAGCGACTCGGATAAGTCGTCCCTGGAAGAAGGTAAATAAAGAAGAATGAATTTCCTAGATTTTCTAGAATCACAGGATTTTTCTCAGTGCAAACCACTCACTGATTTTCTGTTTTTGGGGGAATAAGAGTTAGTCATGAGTAAACTACGGGTATTTATGATACTCGGAAAGGTTTGTGTTGCGAAATATCACATCGCATCACATCACATGTCCATGCCAGTTTGCATCGGTTTTTGGACTTTGAAAAATTCAGATTTTGTTGTTGTTGTTGAAAATACTGATTTTTGGCTCTGTAATTAGTATGAGTGTTGGCAGTACGTGTATTTATAACACAATGAAAGTAATTACGATGTTCCGTACTGTCCATTGATCTAATATTTATAAGTGCCTGGGACATTTTCAATATTGACCGATCTTTAGCCCCTATTAATGACATCCAAGGGTCATGGCTGCTGTGAATGGACTTTACCCGTGGCTCGGTCCACAGTGGCCACATCCCTCCTCAGGCATTGTTGGCATGGTCAAGACCGGGTCATCACACTTTTATCCTCGACCACTAGTTGCAAGTTTTGAGATTGTGAAAGTTTTTGTCTTAAACGTACAAGGCACCGCTCCATGCTTGTGTGCCTTGTGCAAATCAAGAATACCATGCTGAAAGCCCAACACATGTAGCTAATCCCAGCATACATAGCCACTGATTTATTCTATTATATCCGAATCTGTTGGTGCTGTTGTAAGGTCCAAGCACAAAAAATTTGCTTAGCACAAAAAATTTGCTTAGAAAAACCAGGTTATGAGCCAAAACTCTATGTGATTTTCATGCTAAGCGAACAAGAGCTCAGTACTAATCACAAGCGATATACATCACATGAAAATTTTGTTGGTAATCCTGTTTTTACCAAGGAAGAAATTTCATGCTAAGCCAATTTTTTCGTGCTTAGCAGCTCCGAGAAATTGGCCCTAGTTGAGGTGTACCATGCAGAAGCCTGACCTACATGTAGCCATTTTCTGTTGTAGTAGTCTATCCCGATGTCCCTTTGTGCCATGTGTAGGTGAGGTGTCGGACTCGGACAGCAGCGAGTCTCTCTCGGCCTCCGGGGTGTCGGACATCTCCGACGACGAGCCGCAGTTCAAGGATGGGTACGACGAGAACCTGATGGGGGATGATGAGGATAAGGCACGGCTGGCCCAGATGACGGAGATGGAGCGAGAACAGGAGATCTTCAACCGCCTGGAGAAACGAGAGGTTGCCAAGACAAGGTCAGATAGGGGGATATAAGGAAACGTGCAGTTTGAACTATTGCCGTTCATTAGTAGCTAATCATAGCATCCATTGAATATCATGTGACTTGTGCAAGCGGACGCCGTGAATGCACGTTAAATGCAAACTATGTTTCAGCCACAGGGACATTTGGTCCGTACGTTCAAGCACGTAAACACGACGAGAAAGATTGTCTCAGTCAAAATCAAGACAACTGCAGTCAGAAACTTGTGCAGTATACGCTTTATGAGCGTTTGCGTGTGCAGTGCATCATTATGCATTCACAAACGGCGATAGGTCAGTAGATTTGCCGTTCAACTTGTTTTCACACATAATACAAGCTTGTTTTACAAAAAAATACAAGCATTATCCAATTGTGTGTTTTCATTTGAAGTGAAAAAAAAGTTGGTGGTTTTCGGTTTGAAATTTTTTCAAACTGAGTTAATCCAGAGACCATTACGTGTGCCTGCCACAAAAAAATTACCACTTTAATAATGTGACATTATCAGCCGTAACAATATTGTTTGTCACACCACTGTTCACACCGTGCATTTTTGTAAATGGCTTTGAAAATCAGGGACGTGGCAAGCAATTTTTTTTTTAATGGCAGGGGTACATTTCATGATTTTGTTACCAAAAACCTGAAAATCTTTATTATTATGTAGTCATCATTATTTAAAAACATTTCGGCAAATCGTGAGCAAAGACCATCCATCTTCCGACCGTCTCCGATTAGATTTGAAATTGAGAGGAAACTGCGGCAGGCCAAGAGAGAACGCAAGCGGCAGAAGCGGGACCGGTTGGCCAAGGAGCAGGGCAACAGCGGCGGCCTGAGCAGCAGCAACAGTGCCACTGCCCGGCTAGCCTCCCGCAGCGACATCACCAAGGAGCGGCGGCGCACCATCGAGGACAAGAAGGACCGCAAGGCCCAGGCGATCCTGCACCTGAAGGCGGAACGAGAGAAAAAGGAGAAGAAGAAGACAGGTGAGATGTTAAGGGTAGGACTCATCATTCACTACTCGGCGTCGGCTACAGTGTCGCGAGTGTTGACCCTTGACAAATGATGTCACTGCATACATAATGCCCGTATGTTGGTACATATGTTGGTCAAGTTTCGAGCAACCTGCCGACGTGTTTAGAACTTTCTGCATACTCTCTCTGGTACTTGACGGTATACAAATAATGAATGTTTATGAGTGCGATGGTAAGAATAATTTCATGAGGTGACAGATTGAATGGGACATTCCATCTGTCACCGAATGAAATTATTCTTACCATTGCACGAATGTGAAACATTCATTATTTGTTTTATACAACGCCTGAATAAATCCTCGACAGATTGCATGCATGGATTTCTTTGTGTACAACGTGCCGTTTACCTTCTCAGTCCTGCATAAAACCGCGACAAAAAGTGGTCCAGTTCCGAATCAGTTAAAGCTTTAATTGTTGTTCCTGCGTGTCTTGCAAATTCCTCTAATCGTTTGACTGCATATTTCATTTGTCTCTTTGTGTTAGCAGCGTCGGCATCGCCTACGAGTTCCAATATTTTGTCGTCTGTTAGAAGAACAAACCGCGGTTCGGATCGGAAACACCGTTCGCCGTTTTGTGTGAATGACAGCCTAGACTGGTTCCCGGTCCCCATATGTATATAATATACATTTGATGTCCAAAGGACAATGGAGGGATCGGAAACCAGTCTGTTGTAGCGGCACCAACAGTGCGGTGTAACTTCGTGCCGTGCGATGGGACGAATAATTCAATGCACTGTGATCGACGATCCACCAATCAGATGGCGGGGATTTATTCAGGCATTGTATAATGTAGAATATGCAGTTGTGTAATTTGACTCCTGAAATGGCCCGAGGGTGGATAGTCATACTTCCCGATGTATTGAAAGCTGGCAATCTAGTTCAAAAGTCGAAGCTGTGGGAAGGGGGGAGGTAGCCTATGGACCATGCCCTCCTGACCAAAAGTAAGAGAGATCTTCCCCATCCCCCTGAGATCTACTTTCATTGTTGAGCTTGGATCCCACAGATATTTGAGTACTTAACCTAATGTAACCAGGTTAATAATGTGTATGGAATTGAATGTGTAAAGGGAGTCATTGCCTTGTAGGCACCCAATTTGGCTACAAAAAGCATTAATCTTAAAATTACTATGTTTGGAAGGGTCATTAAAGGTAGTAATTGGTAATCCTCCAAATTTTGTTTTACTGAATTACTACGAAATACCTTACTAGACTGTAAGTTAATAGTAGTCTCAACCATCCTGTGAAATGAGTGCACCAGGTGTGCTGTTGTTGTCAAGAAAAGTGGAAATTTATATCGTTTTCCAACAATTGCCGGCCGGTAATCATTGGAAAACTGCCCTCTACATGTATAACAAATGTAGCCTTTAGTCAAGGCGCGCGTGGCTACCCCGATGAGTGGCGCACCCCGGAGACGCTGGCATATCCAGGGCTCGTCACACGTCCAGGTAGCCACGCGTGCATTGACTGAAGGCTATCATCCGCCCGACAGTTGAAAACGAACGCACGCCGTTTTTCTCTCGTTTTCTTTTTTTTGCCATCCAACAACGCAAAACTTTGAACAGGTCAGTGGAACGATATTTCCTATAAAATACTAACCCCCAAATCCACCCATTTCTGAAAATTGCAAAAATGACCAATCATGCACACTACCTTCAAAAAGTAGAATATTCTAACGCACACACAACCATCCCATGAAAATGTAAAGTTTGTCTGAAAATCATTGATAAAAATTATCTCTGGGACAAAGTTTGGTTTGGAAAAGTCGGACTGCTGGAAAGGGTTAGAGCATGTAGTTTTTCATCAATGATTTTCAGACAAAATACCATATTTTCAAGGGGTGGTTGTGTACATTATTATAGTCTACTTTCAAACCATAGCAATTTTAGGGCGAACGCTTTCTGCCTCCAAAGCAATGTTTTCCTTTAATTTGCAATTTGTGCCATTTTATATTTTGGTCAGCAGATACCCTTCTGACAAGGAGGGAACCTCTGAAGGCAAGTGATGTTTACTCCGACGATGATGACGAGGATGAGGAAGAAGAGAAGAAGAACGATGCGTCAGACTCCTCGAGCAGCTCCTCCTATGGGGGATCGGATGATGAACGCAGCGAGTAAGTCAGACGTAGTCTGTTACTGTCTCCAGTTCTGTGTTATGTGCAAACTTTTGTTGGTGGTAGTCTGATGATATGGTCTGATCCTGCAGAATTGACCTGTCGTTTTTATAAGCAGTAGCCAGTTATAGCCTCTCTTGAATATCACGTGCCTGCATGTGTATTTTGTTCGTTGAAACACAATATGCGAACACATGTTAAACGCACATGTGATTCAACTACAGGCCTGTAAATTTAAGCACATAGGCACGATGAGAAAGTTGTCTCGGACAAATTATTTCTAGAAATTTAGGTTTATTCTGTCTTATGAATTCATTGGTGCACCTTGGAAAAGAACGAAATGAATTGCCCCGGCTGCTACACATTTACTGAGAGGGGATGCCATAATTGCAAAACGGGTGCTAATGGTTAACCCTTTATGACTCTCCCATTAAGTCTGCTGATGATGTTGGTTATGTCACTCTATCTTGCATTCCACTACATGTAAGCAACTGACTCAACTTAACCCTAACCCTTCCAGACACAGCACAGTGCATATGTGCTGACAGCTCCACTTTGCTGCACTCTGCACACAAGTCAATGTGACAAAGTACGCAATCTGATGCGTCTGGCAGGGTTCTAGCCAAAATGACCTGGAGGGTTAGGGTTAATAAGTGACCCATGACTCAGACTTGATCTCTGTGGCTCGTGACTTGACCTCCGTAGCTCGTGACTTGACCTCCGTAGCTCGTGACTTTACCTCCGTGGCTCGTGACTTGACCTCCGTGGCTCGTGACTTGACCTCTGTGGCTCGTGACTTGACCTCTGTGGCTCGTGACTTGACCTCTGTGGCTCGTGACTTGACCTCCGTGGCTCGTGACTTGACCTCCGTCTCGTGACTTGACCTCCGTGGCTCGTGACTTGATCTCCGTGGCTCGTGACTTGACCTCCGTGGCTCGTGACTTGACCTCCGTGGCTCGTGACTTGACCTCTGTGGCTCGTGACTGGACCTCTGTGGCTCGTGACTGGACCTCTGTGGCTCGTGACTGGACCTCTGTGGCTCGTGACTGGACCTCTGTGGCTCGTGACTGGACCTCTGTGGCTCGTGACTGGACCTCTGTGGCTCGTGACTGGACCTCTGTGGCTCGTGACTGGACCTCTGTGGCTCGTGACTGGACCTCTGTGGCTCGTGACTGGACCTCTGTGGCTCGTGACTGGACCTCTGTGGCTCGTGACTGGACCTCTGTGGCTCGTGACTGGACCTCTGTGGCTCGTGACTGGACCTCTGTGGCTCGTGACTGGACCTCTGTGGCTCGTGACTGGACCTCTGTGGCTCGTGACTGGACCTCTGTGGCTCGTGACTGGACCTCTGTGGCTCGTGACTGGACCTCTGTGGCTCGTGACTGGACCTCTGTGGCTCGTGACTGGACCTCTGTGGCTCGTGACTGGACCTCTGTGGCTCGTGACTGGACCTCTGTGGCTCGTGACTGGACCTCTGTGGCTCGTGACCAAGTGGCTCAGGATTGGGACTCGAGGTTTGAGAACTCGAACACAAGTCTTCCCACAACACATGACTGTGACAACCCTTTGTTGAAACGACAGAGATGTGGTCTTCTTGAATGTACAAGCATTACGTACAAAATGAAGTGTGCCAAGTGCCTGCATCGTGTCTAATTGCCCACTAGGTCCGTGGCTAAGTGCTCAGTACTAATGCCACCTCATTTAAAATACTTGGTATAAACAATGTTGGAATTTCGTGCTATTTTTCTCCCCCTTCCTTCAGTGAGGATGAAACTCTAAGGGTTACTTTCATCTCCACAAAAGAAGACCTGGCCAAAGTCAGGTTGTCCAGGCATAAAATGGAAAGGTACAGTTTATTCATTTTTAACACATTTATTTTTTAATATTTAACCCTTTCAGCCCCCATACTTGGGATATTTATCCCAGGTTATACCCTATATTTGGGATATCCCAGGTTATGCCATATACTTGGGATATCCCAGGCTATGCCCTGTACTTCCCAGGTTATGCCCTATACTTGGGATATCTTGGGTTATGCCCTGTACTTTGGATATTTCAGGTTATGCCCTGTACTTGGGATATCCCAGGTTATATCCCAAGCTGTGTGGATATCTGCTCAAAGTATAACTGAATGTCACTTACATGGCACTGAGGTCAGAATCAGTTAGACATTGCAAGACATTTTGCTGAAGACCTGTTTCACTGTAAATGCAAGTTTCCTTTGCTCAGCAAATCTGTGTATGGTATTTCTATGAATTTTGCTCAACGCTGCCATCATCTGTAATGTCTCCCATTACAAACCAGTGTTGGTCAAAGTGTTGCCCTTGGCCTTGAGGGTCAAAGTGTTGGCCTTGGCCTTGAGGGCCAAAGTGTTGGCCTTGGCCTTGGGGGTCAAAGTGTTGGCCTTGGCCTTGGCCTTGAGGACCAAAGTGTTGGCCTTGAGGGCCAAAGTGTCGGCCTTGAGGGCCAAAGTGTCGGCCTTGAGGGCCAAAGTGTCAGCCTTGAGGGTCAAAGTGTCGGCCTTGAGGGTCAAAGTGTCGGCCTTGAGGGTCAAAGTGTTGGCCTTGGCCTTAAGGGTCAAAGTCTTGGCCTTAAGGGTCAAAGTGTTGGCCTTGGCCTTAAGGGTCAAAGTCTTGGCCTTAAGGGTCAAAGTCTTGGCCTTAAGGGTCAAAGTCTTGGCCTTAAGGGTCAAAGTCTTGGCCTTAAGGGTCAAAGTCTTGGCCTTGGCCTTAAGGGTCAAAGTCTTGGCCTTTAGGCTCAAAGCCTTTGCTCCAACACTGGTACAAGCCTGACACGTTAGCAAAACATTGTAGCAACATAGAATAATCCATCTTTTAGAATAATCCATCTTTTAGTAATTGCTATGATGTACATGTAGTACCATGCCTGCAGAGAACTAGACAGAATGGCTGCAGTGCATTGTTCTTGTAGTTATTGCCTAAACTTGTACTCCTCAAAATTTGACTGACTACAGTCCAAAGGTTGTAGTACTGATATTTTTACAATTGTATTTTTATAGTTGTACCCGGGCACAGCTTTTAATCTTTGTTTACATACTCATAAAAACTACTATCAAGACTGTGGCCATAATTATGGCGTCATCCGTATGCAAGGGGTTAAATAGTGATTCCCCAAAACGGTGCAAAGAGTTGTATATCGTTTGTGTTTGGGATGTATGTATTGTGGTGAGATTGTTACTAGGCCATTGTATTTCCTTCGCAGTGATTGTTCTCCTTGTGTTGATTTGAAACAGATGGGTTCATATGCCGTTCTTTGCCGACACTGTCATCGGTTGCTTCGTACGCATTGGAATCGGGTCCAATGCAGGCCGGCCAATATACAGAGTAAGTTGTGGTTGGAAATGCCTTGGCCTCGAGGCCTGTAGTAGTGGTCTCAAGACCTGGTGATACTATAGATTGTGGGTTTGAGTCCAGCGGGGGGGGAGGGGTCATGGTATATGTTTCCTTTAAGATAGTACACAACATTTGCATTTGCTGTCATTTTTTTAAATGAATAGATTTGGGGTTTAGTATTTTACAGCAAATACTGTAACACTGTTTATAGTTTTGTGTGCATAGATGCTGGGAAAACAGAGAGAAAAATGCTGTTCTTATAATTCTTGCTTCAGACAAAACAGAGCAATTTAAAGATGTCGGGGAATTATCAGGTCGGGGAACGAGACTAGCTGGCTTGCACCTGGTCACGGAGGTTTAACCAATTGCCGAACAAAATGTGGACTAACTAAAGTTGGTAAAGTGGGGGCAGTATTTGAAAAAAAGTCAGTTTTTGGTGACCATCGCTAGAAATTGATACAAAAAATCCACTTTTCTTGAAAATGACAGCACAACTGGTGGCATGATTTCACAGGATGCTTGAGACTATTTACTTAGTCAAGTAAGGTATTTCATAATAATTCAGTAGTTTTGTTTTTTGATGTTTGCAAATGTTGTATATTTACCTTTAAAGCAAGACAGTTTGTCATAAATTGAGCTCTTCATCTAGCTGTGAATGGATGTCTGTGAGGACAGTGGTGGTATAATATTGGTTTGTCAGCCTTGTGCACTTAACTTGGAGCCAGGGCTGTGCACTCCTCAGGGAGCTGAGAAAGTTTCATAAACAATTTATGGGCCTAATGAGCAGGGGTAATAATGTAGCGCCTTGAACCGCTTGTTCATGGTGGGTATTTGTGTGATGATGTAAGTTGTAGACAGATGTACGGTGTGAAGTGCACGATGCTCCACTCCCTTCCCACAGAGACCCACATATTCTGAGCAAAAAAAACAACAAAAAAACACTTTCAAAATTTAACAGGGCTGAAGAGGGGCGCACGTTTTCATCAGTTCATTAAACAAATTGGAATTGAAATGGAATTTATCGTCCGTGTCAGTGTTCTAGCCAGGTATTAAATACCGCTAGCACCCACTACGCTTTCGTGAATTGACACTACGCTTGAGTCCTGCCCCTACGCTACCACTTGGCTATACATTTAAGAGCAAGAGTATGTTCTAAACAATTTCAAATGAACAAAATTTTGCCTCTATAATTTTAATAACTGTCAAGGGAAAGTGGCCAGGAATTGCCTCAGATTGCACCACAGATCATGTTAGAATCCAAACTTGTTCAGGCCCCTTAAGCGGACCCCAGACCCACATGCCGTAAGGGCTTCACGCTCCGTGCTCGCATTGTCCATCCGTGAGCAAAATGTCCCTACGCTTTAATTTCACCCTGGCTAGAACACTGGTCTGTATATTGATTTTGGATTTACAACATAACTTTTTACAGGTTGCGGAAATCACGGAATGTGTGGAAACGGCCAAAATCTATCAGCTGGGAAGCAACCGAACAAATAAGGGACTCCGGCTGAGGTAAAACTACCATAAAGATAGTAAAAAAACACTTAGTTGCACGGATACGGATATTACTCATCAATGCGTTTATCACTCATTCATAAATACCTGGAAAAATTTCACTCTTTCTATTGGACAAGAGCCCGTCATATGAATGTGTTTAAACCTTTATTTATTGCTTGCTGCAAGTTGCTTAAGCCATCAACTGCGGTTACACCTCTCCTTGGCCATTATTGACTTGGTAAAGATTGGATCATGACTTTTTGTATACCCTTAACCCTTTCCTTACCTATGTCAAGTTTACTCGACAAGGAAACCACACACAAAGCAGCCAAACAACAGATATGCTCACCGTGTTTCAGTCAACTCTAGCGTTTGTGTTTTTTGCTGTCCATGCTTCATCCTCATATCAACGGAAAGAACTTTTTCAGATGTGTCGCCATTACAATATTACAATACTGGGTGGTTCAAAAAAAAAGTTAACCCAAGTTTAAGGTGATTGTTCACCCACATCCTACAATTAAAGATCATTTGTGTTTACCTAGTGTTGATGAGTAGGGTGTTTAGAAATAATCCTGACAAAATGCTAGGTCTAGCTTAATTGGATCTCAAGATATGGCCCATTACAGATGGCATGTACAAAACTGGCTTGTCCACGGGAGCTTCTTACCTTTAGTTTCTGTCTTCAACATGCTTCATTTACAACTTTGTTTTAACCACCCTGTGTTTTGAGAAAACTGTATGCGAAGTTTCTTCCACAGCCATTTGTTTGTGTGACAAAAAAATGTCCTGTTTGTTATAGTGGGCCAGAAGAGAAAACGGCAATAACTTTGCTATTTTAACACCATACGAAAGAATAATTTTCATGGAACAAACTTTGCACACATTTTCCCATTTAAATCAACTCTTGAGGGTGAAATTTTGGTTGTGTTTTCTGCTTGAGTTGTTCACGCTTGACTGAACAAAGAGTGTGATACTGGGGGAAGATAAGCCAATAAACCATGTGGTACTGAAAGGGTTAATAACGTTGCAACAAATGTTCCACACACCTGTATTCTGTACCTGTGGAAACCTTATGACCTAGGCAATGATAATTGTGTAATTGAATTGGTGGTTTCCAACTCATTGTAATTTAGAAAGGACAGGCCACACTTTAAGTATCTCATTATTTTCAGACATCCAGGTACGTATACCTACATATATGTACCTACATGTATGTTGTTTGTACCTATTTCAGATATGCGACACAGGAGAGAGTGTTCCGGCTGGAGTTTGTTTCGAATCAAGATTTCACAGACGCAGAGTTCAATAAATGGAAAGAAGACGTAAGGCAATAACCATCCCAAATCTGCCAAAATCCAACATGTTGTTTTACTTGGTTTTGATGGCTTCAAGACTAAAGTACTGGCCTTCACAGTATTATATTACATCGGACTTGATGACTTGATATTGACGAAAGTACAAAGAATAACGTCAATACCACACAGTATTTGGTTTTCAAGAAATGTTCAAAGTGAACAAAGAAAACTGGCAGGAGTGGGATTCGATCCTGCGACATCCGGAATACCGAACCGACGCTCTACCAACTGAGCTATATCTTGCCCTATGTTGGTGGTCTCCCAAATTGTCTGTGTCCACGCCTGCCAGTTTTCTTTGTTCACTTTCAAAAATATTGATTCAAATTTACCTAGTCAGTTTCCCTTGTGGTTTGTCTGACGAATTATAAGTTGGAAAGTCGTATCCTCATTGAGTGATCCCCACAATGTCGCTTTCCAGGTTGGATTGTAAAATTTGGAGTGATGCCTGGCTATACGGCATTATGGGTTTATGACTTCTGACTAGCGCCCACCAAACAAAGATACTGACAATTTGGGACACCACCAAGGGCACCAACATAGGGAAAGACAGTTGGTAGAGTGCCGGTATGGTATTCCTTATGTCGCAGGTTCGAATCCCGCTCCTGCCAGTTTTCTTTGTTCACTTTGAAATTTGTTATTTAAATTTACCTAGTCAGTTTCCCTTGTGGTTTGTCTGACGAAGTATTTGATTTCATTAGATTCCAGGTGGTTCTAGAAAAAAATCCATAAACATTTATAGATCCCTCACATTTATAAGTTTTTATACAGACGGATACTCATTTTGACTTCATATTGACAGTTTGTCATATTTCAGTTAAAAATTGTAGAAAAGAACTACATAAAAAAACACCATTTTATATTTTGTTTTCTGATAAAGAGAATAAGGCTTCAGCATTAAAGAACTGTTGACTAAAAGTGTGCAATGCTTTAGTTCTCGGAATTCTTTCCTCTTCAGATGATGTTAGGCGGTTTCCAGCTACCGACTACCAAGGAAGTGGATATGAAGTTCAACCAGATTAAGAAGGCGCTGGCATACAGTTACAAGGATGACGATATAGAAAAGGTTCTGAAATATAAATGTAGCGGAATTTTTCTTTTTGTCCCAAAAATGCCTCCCATTCTGCATTTGTATCAATTGTTGTCTAATTTGATGGATTTGTTAGAAAATTATTTGTATGCATATGTATGTACAGGTAATTTATTAATTGCTTTTAATTGTTTGCATTTCAGATTGTAACAGAGAAGGAACGATTCCGAAGAAATCCCCGCAATTATGCCATGAAGAAGACCTCTCTGATAAAGACAAGGGTTTGTTCTCAATCCAGTTTCATTTTCAAGATAAAATGTAAAGTTGTTCCCCAAGTTTTTAAACCCAAATTCACTGGAAGACTCCTATGAAATGAAAAGGAGGTTTTACTAAAATGTTAAAGATGGTGTTGATTGCTGATAGAATTCTGCGTCATTTTGTAGTTTTATGTAGATTGCATATTGTAAAATATAATAGCAAATTATTTCTGACATGAAATAACCAAAAAGTGACTTTTGAGATCTGTTTTTATCAAGTCCCCTCTAGCCCGCTGGTGCTATATATCTAAAAGTCGTCGATGCGGGCAGCAAACAAATCTGACGTCTTAATACCTTGCACCTTTTGTGTCAGATTTGTTTGCTGCCCGCAGCGACGACTTTCAGACAAATGGCACCAGTGGGCTATGCTGCGCTAGAGGGGACTTGATAAAAATATTTCACTTGAATCCAAAGTCACTTTTTTGTTTTTTCATGGCAGAAATAATTGGCTTTTTAAATTTTACAATACACAATCTACATAAAACTACAAAATGACGCAGATTTCTCTCCGCAATCAACATCATCTTTAAGACATCAGTTATGGTACAGTTTCATAACCCGTTGTAGCTAGGCGACGGCCATAGCCGTGGTTGTGAGGCAAGACACCTGGGCAGGTTGACGTGAATAGCCGCATTCATGCTCATGCATAGTGCATTCATTTTTCAACTATATTGTTCTTGAATGGGAGTGTAATGAATAGATAGGGCTTTTTTCCAACAAAGTTTTCATTGTGATGAATAGCTCCACTCTTTTCAGTGTGGTCCAAATTGTTCACGTTTTACGCTCATCTGCATGGCCCTTTCAAAGAGAGCCTGGCAGCACAGCATTCCATTAATAACAGCCGACTGTAAGGGGGTAAACAGAGATGTATATTGCCAAGGGGTGTCTCAGAAGTTGCAACTCAGCCAGTTCGGTATCTCAAAGGCCAAAGGTTATTCGGGATAAAATTGCTGACGTAATTTCACGCCATGTTACGCGATCGCACATTCTCATAGAATTTACACGTGCGCGTTGTGCGACCACCTTTTGCGTTCACACGCCCGCGTTAGGTCACGCGGGTCATTCGGGATAAAATGTCATTGTGCACATGCGCAGTTGAAATACCGAACTGGCTTATTTGTGTGCCTGATGAGCAGGGATAATAATGTACCACCTTGAACACCGTGGTTATTAGACATCGTTATTGTTAGTGAACCAACATTCCGTGTTTGTGGTCATCAGGATATGGCGGCTGTAGAAGGCAGAGAGGACGACGTCAAGAAATACGCTCAGGAATTAGAAGAATTGGAGGAGAGAGCCGAGGAGCTCAATCGGGTCCGCAACAAAAACGTCACCGCAATCACGTAAGGACACGCAGACTCCCTAAATAGAAATCCAGGCATATTGTGTTAACTTGTGACCCAACCCAGCGGCGGATCCAGGAAGTTTTGGAGGATGGGGATCAGGTCGGACAATTTATTTTTACCTGTAAAAGCCAAAGAAAAGTTGGTGTATTGTACTGTTCGTTTCGTCTGTGACAGTTAAAAAGAAAGAAAGAAAAAAAACCTTTTACATGCAAAACAAAAAAAAAATTTTAAAAATGGGAACAAAAGATGGGGCTTTTCTACCAACCCCTCCCCCCCCCACCACTGCAATCATCCCTGTAATGAGTAACAACCAAATGAGTAACAAGTTGCCAGGCTGATAAATATAACTTACACATTAACAATTATTTCTAATTTTCCCATGTTTTCACCTGCACAATTTTCATATTCATTAAGATGTTAAACCGAATGATATTTCAAAGTGAACAGTTATTAGTACACCCTTTCTAGTGCATGCCAAAAAACGGACAACTCGAAAAAATATCCTTCACCCTAACAATGATATTTCGAAAAGTAGGAATTTTAGAATTGGGGTAGTCTCATTAGTGAATGAAAGACCTTGATAATCTAGCTGTTGGATTCTGTTGGATTCAGCAAGCTTCAGTCTTTGATGTTGTTTGATTATGTGGGGTTTAGCAGGATGCCGAGAGAAAAGCAGAAGGGCTTTGGGTAAAGACTCATGTTTATATTGGTGGCTTTTAATCCTTTGAAGCGGATGATGGCTATAGCCGCAAAAAAGAAAATTGCCACCAGACCGGATGACAGCTATACACGCCATTTTCTGCAGTTTCAATCCATTGTTGGATTATTGTGTATGTTACGCTTGGCTGCACAGGTACATTGTGTCCGTTTTGCTTAGTTGCAAAGCTTACCCAACACCCGGAGCCTCTCTGTAAATAGCCGTAGTCAATGGGTTAACCCCCCCCCCCCCCCCCCCACTCCCTTTTTTAAATGTGGTTGGGGGCAGGGTGAAATTAAAGCGTTGGGGCATTTTGCTCAAGGATGGACAATGCGAGTGCAGAGCGCGAAGCCCTTACGGCATGGGGGCCGGGGTCTGCTTAACCAGTTCACGCCGGGATTATTTTTCACGAGCCTGGGTGCCAGACGGGTTCAGGCGTTTATCTGCGGGTAGCACACCCTCGCCTCGCTCACTGCGAGCAGTCGCTGACATATTTCTGCTGGACCCTTGCCTCGCAACTGGTTAAGGGCCCCAAAAATTTTGATTTCTTGATGCTCTTGTGGGGCAATCTGAGGCAATTCCTGGCCACGTTCCCTCGACTATTTTGAGCAAAGAAAATTAAGATTATATAGGCAAAATTTAGTTCATTTGAAATTGTTTAGAATATACTTTTGCTCTTTATAGCGTAGTGGTAGCGTAGAAGCAGGAATCAAGCGTAGTGCTTATTCCCCAAAACGTAGTTGGTGGTAGTGCTATTTAATGCCTGGCTAGAACACTGGCTGGGGGTGGTGGTTTGGTATTCTGGGACTGTTTACCAACTATGTCCAGTAACCACCAGGGTTCCCACGGTCATGGAAAATCCTGGAAAAATAAGTTGTCCTGGAAAGTTATGGAAAAGTCATGGAAAATTGGGAAAAATAAAAAAGTCATGGAAAAGTCAAGGAAATCAAGTGTACATAGTGTATGTATTTTTTATGAAAGTGGGTGGATCGGATGGCTGTAAGGGGAGGAGGAGGCCATTATTAATTAAAACTTATTTTCAAAAGCTAACAAATGGTTTATAGCCCAACATCAGCGGTTCATCAGTATCATAATACCAAACAACTTTTCCCTGCAAAATGGCGTTAAATGTCATGGAAACTCATATTTTAGTCCTGGAAAGTCCTGGAAAAGTCATGGAATTTGGTTTTCAGATTTTTGTGGGAACCCTGTTCCGTGCATACGGTAAGCAGAGCCTAAGGGGGTCCAGCATATGGCATTGGTGCTTCAGGTCATGCGAGTGAAAAGGGTCTATAAGATTACCTCAATAACTTACTTACATCTGTACTATAACATGAGTACAGGAAGACAATGGATGATGAGGATGCAAGACGACTCCGTCTGTACAAGGAGATTTCTGTGGGAACCCTGAACCACTTTTCGTATCTGAAATAATACAGCAGGCTTGCACTCCTTCCTCTCTCGCAGGTATATCAACCAGCGCAACCGGACGCGGAACATCGCCGAGGCCGAGAAGGCCATGAAGATTGAGATCAAGGAATCGCAGAATGCCAAGGCTGATCCGTTTACTAGGAGACAGTGCCGGCCTATGCTCGTTACCAAGGTATGCCGGCTGCCGTCGCCTCTTTCTGACAAACTTCAGCATCTGGGGCCCAATTCCGTGGCTGTTTTTTGCCACGGAATTCTGTGCTGACGGTCACCATTCTCAGGCTTTCATGTATTCCTACTTTTCCTTCTCTTTCCTGATTTGTTTACATTGCTCCTGCTTTTCCTACTTTTGTATTCAAATTCCTATTTATTCCTACTTCTTCCTACTTTTTTGGTCCCACAACTCCGAAAAAATGAAATCTCATTGAGTATTTTTCGTAACAGTGTAACACACTGTCATACAAAAATCACACAATGAAGGGCTTGGGTGCAGGAGTACTGCAACTTTACTTCCAAGAGCTTAGTTGAGGATGGAACACAAGTGTTGTGAGAGCAGAGCATGCCAAATGAGGCTTGTGATGCTGTGGACATTGGCGACCTCTAAAATCCAACTTGTTTTTTGTGTGAAAAATTTGGATCCTACTATTCTACTTTTTTCACCTGGGTCTGCTTGAAAGCCTATATTCTGTGCATATGACAAAGGAATGCTTTTGTTATATAGTGTGTTTGAATGGCTTGTTACATGGCTAGAGACCAGCAGCCGATTTCACGAAACCTTGCACAATTGCGTAACTCTACTTACGCCACAATTTATTGCGTAAGTTGCGCAACATATGTGACATTTTAAAAATTGATTTCACGAAAGATACGCAGTGCATAAGTCGCTGACTTGCGCCACAAATTATGGCGTAACTTAGGTGGCATAAGTTGCCCGCACAAACACTGAAATGATGACTTAGCTAGCTGAGCGTGAGCATAGCAGAGCCGTTAGTTCACTAGATTTCAGAGAGTAATGAAATGATCATCCGCTCTAGGTTTACCTGTGAGATATTTCCGAAAGTTGCCATCAATTGTTTTTTTTCGAAGCTTCGAAGCGAAGTTTCAAAAGTGAAAAGTTTCAAAATGGCGCCCCACAGTTCAATGTCACAACTGTTCCATATATTTGTATTGTTGTACTAAAACAGTTGTCATAAAAGCGGCATTCAGCCTCGTCCGTGATGTATAAAATCAAATATTACATTGCACAGCTATGCACTGTTTCGTGAAATGGATCGCAAGGATGGAGTGCAGCTGCGCAACATTTGCATAGCGCAAGTCCTACACCGTGGCGTAAGTTGCACACGGTTTCGTGAAATCGGATGCAGAATTGTGAAGTGACTTGTGAAGTGACTTGTGAAGTGACTTGTGAAGTGACTTGTGAAGTGACTTGTGAAGACTTGTGATTGACTGATTACAACTCGGGCATTCACATAACTTTTGTATTTGAATTGTTAAGGTTCATACTGTAATAGCCAATGCTGAGGATCTTGGCTGAGGATATATGTGCTGATAACCTCTCCCCTCTCTCCCCCCAGTGTGTATATATTTGTTTACTTAGTTTGCCTCTCATGTAATTCTGTCTGAAACTAACCAACCCCTCTGCCTAATGAGTTTTGACCTTTTACCATGTTTCTGAAACAGACGAAGGACGAGCCCATAACGAACTCGGAGCTTTTAAAGAAACTGGAAGAGGAACGCACCCATACCCAGAAACAGGACAGTCTCTTCAAGGTTGGTTTCTGCTTCAAATTATTTTTTAGACAAAATATCTTGTAATTTAGTGTATTTTTTCTGGGCAGACAAAAATGCAAAAACAACCACAGCCACCAAAAATGTTTATTCATAAATGCCTCCGCGAGTTTCGATATCCCTATTGGTCGAGAGCCTGTCACGTGGGTGTGTTTAAACGGTTGTTTAAACACGGCTGGAAGTTGTTTAAACACGGCGCGTCATAGCCAGCTGTTCTCAGCCGATACGCAACAGGGAGAGCGTAGTAGGTGCGTGCACAAGATGTACTGAACTTCATAATGTAAGACAACGCTAATGCACGCGTATAAAATGCTGCATCTCGTGAGTGTGCGTACGCGCACGCGACAGACAGGTGCGGAGCGCCTTCATGCGCTCACAAGGCCGATACGTACGCATGTGTTTTGTACTGAGCAAATACGAGAAAAAGTGGGGGTGAAAAAGCTTAGCATTTTGTCCTTTTTAGGGGAGGTTTTTGCATTTTTTGTAAGAAGGCATTTATGAATGGGGATAAAAATGTGATGACCCGGTCTTTACCAGTCAATAATAACCTCGAAAGGGTCGTGACCGCTGTTAATTGACCTCGCCTTCGGCTTGGTCCATTAACAGCGGTCAGGCCCCTCCTCGGTTATTATTGACGTGGTAAAGACCGGGTTATAACACTTTTATCCCCTTAGTGAACCTTTCAGTCTGGAAATTTGTACTCAAAGTATGTGGGATCCTGAGGTCAACTGAGAGTGGAGTATAAAGGTGTTATATCTGAGCTAGGGCCACCAAAGTTGTAGTTGAGTCCCTGCAAGTCCTTTGACAAGTCCTTTGACAAGTCCAGTCGGAAGTCCTTTCATAAAGCGGTCACAAGTAACTGGATGAACAATGACAAAGGAATGCCTTTGTCAAAGCTCATTTGAATAGATTGTGATTGGAATTATTAGTGGATGGTTTGTGATATACTTGCAGGTTGTAGGGACTTGCAGGGACTTGTGATGGACTCGACTGCATCCCTGAGGGCCACTTGACCTGAATACAGGGTTGAAAATTAAGATAATCAGTTCACCAAATAGATGAAGCAATGGGACCTATATGTAATAATTTGTGAAGCAGGATTTCTATGGTTCTTGAAAAAGAAGAATTAGTGATCCGGATTGCAACCTGGAACAGGCTTTAAAACGTAGTATACACCAATTGCTTTTGCTGTAATTTTCAGAAATAAATGGATTTGGGGGTTGGTATTTTATACCGTGCTAGCAAGTACTGTAACACTGACCTGTTTATAAAAGTTTTGTGTGCATAGATGCTGTGGAAACAAAGAGAAAACAATTCTGTTCCAGTAGTCTGGTTCCCTGACTCCACTTTAGACAAATGGAAGCAATTTATAGAGTAGGGGGAATTATCAGGTCGGGGAACTATTTCCAACGATTGTCGGCCAACAGTCGTTGGAAAATGATATAAATTTCCAGTTTTCTTGGAAACGACAGCACACCAGGTGCTATGATTTCACAGGATGATTGAGACTCCTATTTACTTAGAGTCAAGTGCGGTATTTCGTAACAGTTCAGTAGTTTTGTTTTTTGATGTTTGCAAATATTGTATACTACCTTTTACAATAAGCCAGTTCGGTATTTCAACCGCGCATGTCCACATTGACATAGTTATCCCGAATGACCCGTGACCTAACGCGCGCGTATGAATGCGCAAGGTGGTCGCACAACGCGTACGTGTTAAACTCAATCAGAATGGGCGTTCGCATAACATCGCGTGACATTACGTCAGCAATTTTATCCCGAATAACCTTTGACCTTCGAGATATCGAACTGGCTTATTCCAATAACACCTAGTTTATTGGCTTATCTTCTCCGCTGTATCAGTCATGTGCAGATCACGTAAGCTGATAAACAGCTCATTGCTCATTTGCTGGTTGTATTTTTCAACTTAACATTTCATCATCAGAAAGTTGATTGAAAAGAAAAATGTCGTGTGTACAGTTTGTCCCTTGAAAACAGATCTTTCATGCTCTTCCATTTCAAGTCTTTATGGCTTAAAATTCTCTTTAACTCGACATTGGTGTTCCTCCACTGAGTTCTTGGTCCCGTCTTTTGTCCCTCTTCACTATAGGATGACATCCTCAATGCGCTCTCCCAAGAGGGTCTACCGGCCAAGATTACAGACCGGAAGGTGTCCGAGGATCTCTTCCAAGCTCATGACTTTGACATCAAGATCGACCTTGACGTTTCAACTTCAGGTAAAGAGATGTAGACTGCAATCCTTTTGATGCATTGAGTGTAGCTTTGTTTCATCAAATTGATCTTGGGAGTTTGCGAAGAAGACTGGCTAGAGATGGGTGTAAACCTGCGACCTCCAACACACTGACAAGCACTCTACCAACTGAGCTACCTTGCCCCCCCCCCCCCCATATTGGCAGTCTCCAAAACTTGTCAATGTCTTAAAGATATTGATAGATTGAGAGGCCAGTCAGGAGACTCATTAGAAGACCATCTTTGAGATGTTCACAAATTTGGGAAACTGCAAACTTTTGTCAATTGTTTTGGGTCGCTCTCAAAAATTAATTAAATCACCCAGTTAGTTTCCCCCTCAGTTTATTTGATGTATCGTAATTTTGAGTTAGAATTTAGAGGCATTGATTTCAACGCTACAGTTGTATTTATATTACTCAGTTGTTCTACGAGGGGAAAAAACGGTCTTGTCTAATATCATGTAGCTAATAATGTTTGTGTTTAGGTCGTATTTCTATAAAGTACGTGTATAAGAACTGGACTAGATAGTTGTCTAGTCAAAGTGACCGAAGGACTCACCCCAAGGACAAACAAATAATCATTTCAAATCAGGCATGTATAAGCCAGTTCGGTATTTCAACTGCGCATGTGCACAATGACAATTTATCCCGAATGACCTACATGACCTAATGCGCGCGTGTGAACACAAAAGGTGGTTGCACAACGCGCACGTGTTAAATTCAATCAAAATGGGCGTTCGCGTAACATGGCATGACATTACGTCAGCAATTTTATCCCGAATAATCTTTGACCTTTGAGAAACCGAACTGGCTTATTCCAAGACATGGTTGGCCTGAGCAGTAGAGGCTGGGACAGGAGTAGCACTTTTGTTATAGATGTAATGCTCATAAGTTCAAATAATACGTTGTTTCATTCTTGATGCTTGAAACTATTTCTGTCTCTTTCCCCGAATGCAGACTCCCGTCCCATGGCGCTGAACTCCAACGCGGAAATGGGGGGAAAAGATGGCGCCCCCAAGAGATCACTCAACCTTGACGAGTACAAGAAGATGCGTGGTCTTATCTGATGCGCGTACTGCTTGTCAACCCCAAGCCCTAGCCTGTTTCTTCTCGTTTAAGATCATGAAGAACTAGCTGACGCTTAACACACTAGAAAATATGCGACCTCACCAGCAGTCGGGAATTTGGATATGCGATTGCCGTAGGATTGACGTGATGATCAGTTCTGCAGTTTGTAGATGCCGGACAGAACATTTGGTCAGTCATCTGAACATCGGTAATTCAAAAGACAAAATGAATTCTGAGGAACTACTGTGTTAGTATTTTTGCATATGTTGCGGGGTGGTGTTTCTCACAAGATTTGTTTATATAGGGTTGTTAGTCGGATTTTCCTTGGTTATCCCCAGGGGCCAATTTCGTGGAAATGCTAAACACACAAAAAATTGCTTTTCATAGAAAGTTTTCCTTGGTCGAAACTGAATTAAAAACCATATTTCCAAGTGATATATATTGCTTTGGACTGGTTTGGAGCCAGTTTGTTGAGCATGAAAATCACATGAAGTTTTGGCCGGTAACCTCTTTTTACTGGCTATGAAGTTGAACTCATCAGTCTCGTACAGAGGCAATTTGCTGATGAGGATGCTTTGATAATTAAATCAATTTCACAGGAAAATTATCCTACAATGTAGTACAGACTACTGTGGACATTGGATGCATAGTTGTTGCATGTGTTATTCAGATGGTCCTCGGAAGCAAGTCTATGTACAGCGGCCTTTTGAGGATTGTAATATAATTCTGTGCAGATGACAGATTGATCCAATAAGCCCCGCCCACTGTGCGCATCGGTAACAATATGCACCAGAGATGTAGTCGAGTCCATCACAAGCCCTCCGGTCCTAATCCCAATCACAAGCTATTCAAATGAGCTTTGACAAAGGCATTCCTTTGTCATTGTTCATCCAGTTACTTGTGACTGGCTTTATGAAAGGACTTCTGACTGGGCTTGCGAAAGTACTTGTGAAAGTACTTGAGGGACTCGACTCCAACTCTGATATGCACGCCTCAACAGTGCCATGCTGCAGTTGCGCATGCCAACGCACTCATACGCATGTCTGACTTTTGTCAGACTTTATAATGCATAGTTGCGGCTGTGATCGATCGATACCTAAAGGGGCGGAGCTTAATGTATTGGTCTATTGGGTTGCCTGTCCAATGTAGCCTGTGTCAAAGGTCATTGTAAGGGTAAAGATTGATATCGGCTTGGCAGTAGTTTGCAATGCAGTGTGTATTGGCGATAGATTGGACAGGATGGTGTCGGATTGCAGACAGTTTTTCTGGTTTTGGTTGGCCGTCTGCTAAAATGTGGTGTTGTGAACGAGGAATTACTTCCAGCTAATGCGTTAACAATAAATGTGATATGAAGCTGTTACAGTGGAAAGTAGAAAGTTGAAGTGACATGTGGATTAACTAACTCAGAATTTTTTTTACAATACTCAAGAAAAAAAATTACAATGGTTCTGAGAAGAACCGTATGTATTGACTCAACGTTTTTCTATGGGCAATTTCACAGAGATGCTAAGAACAAAAATTAGCTAAGCACGGAAACGTTTTGCTTAGTAAAAACAGGTTACCAGCCAAAAATCATGTGGTTTTCATACAAAGCTAAACAGCAGAATACCAGTAACAAGCTGTATACATCACATAGAAATTGGGTTTGTAGTCGTATGTTTACCAAGGAAGAATTTTTATACTTAGCATTTTTTTGTGCTTAAGCACCTCCATTAAGTTGGCCCCATTATGGCCATCAGAGCGTAATGAGTGAAACTTCAAGTTCGTCTTTCCTAGTTCTCAGAAGAACACTTTCTTTTTCGAAGTTAGTTACTCCATACAGTGCCACTGCAAACTTCCTCTGTTTGAAAGTACCATGTCCGACTTTGAAAAATGTGTACCGTGGTTCAATGCAGTGCTTGGATCAGTATGGTCACAGGTAATACGGGGGTGTCAATTTATCCGGACTGTCCGTAGAAAATTAAACACGACATATGGAAACCTTGAATTATGAAAGGTCATTGGTCAATTTCAGGGGGCTGCATGGCGAAAAATATTGCTGAGCCAATAAAAGTAAAAATCAGATGAGAACCAGTGACATTAATGCACATTGCATACAATTTTAGCAGGTAACCTTTTTTGGCTGAGCGGAACTTTTCTGTGATTACCTGCTGCATGAAACTGGCCCCTTACAAGACCAAGGGTCAGAATTCTTATATGTGGTGTGAGGAGTTTTGCCTGAATTTTGTCTCAAAAGCATGGATCAACGACAGTGTCCCATTGGTGACTGTTTCGTACAAACAGACAGTGATTTAGTCGAGGCCATCACAAGGCCAGCACAAGACCCTACCAGGCCAGCACAAGACCTTTAGTCTTAATTCAAGTCTCAAGCTATTCAAATGAACTGCAATAAAAGCATTCCTTTGTCATGGTTTATGCCTGTTACTTGTGCCTGTTGCAAGCTGGCCTGTTGCAAGCTGTGCCTGGGCCTGGACCTGTGCCTGGACCTGTGCCTGGACCTGTGCCTGGACCTGTGCCTGGACCTGTGCCTGGACCTGTGCCTGGACCTGTGCCTGGACTTGTGATGGCCTCGACTACATCACTGCAAACAAAATCCTCAGTTTTGTACATAAGTCTTTACCTCTCCCTGTAAATATGTGTATGCTGAATGCTGGGTGTTTCTGTCCAGATTTTTTTGTGTTCTAAGGTAGATTACATCATTGGTCGGGGAAAGAATTAACTTGACTGATATTTTGACTTGCACATTAATTTTACACTATTGAGTCTACTTATCATGATGCCATTTTTTGTACCGTTTTCGAAGAGGTTAAAACTGATGAAGTTATTCAAAAAAACAATGGTGTGACTTACCTTGTAAAAGAAGTTGAGAATTTCATGTTTATTCATATTGTCCACCTTTGTTTAACTTTTGATTTCATTGAGAGCCATTTCAGTCTGTTTTTTGGGCATTTGGTTCAGTTACAAGAAGGTGATTTCTCATGGAGGGTTGTGTGACCCCAAGTACAAGAGAAATGTCTACAGACAGTGGGGCTGATAACTCGAGCAAACTTCTTTGCCAATTTGCTCATGGCCAGTGAATATAAAACAACCCACACCGACATGTTTTTCACCAAGTGTAGTTTTTCAAAGTGAACAAAGAAACTGGCAGGAGCGGGATTCGAACCTGCGACCTCCGGGTTACCGTACCGGCGCTCTACCAACTGAGCTATCTTGCCCTATGTTGGCGGTCTCCCAAATTGTCAGTATCTCTGTTCGGGTGGGCGCTAAGTGTAGTTTTTGCTATCTCCACCCCCCATCATTCCAAAACTACCAATTTGTTTTTGAGGATTTTGCAGGACTGAGGACATGGGCGTGTTCCTTCATTCTCTGAGGTCAGAGAATGTGTCATAGGTTTTGTTTTTTTTTCCACAGTGGTGATTGCTTAGGGGACTAGGATTCACTTTCTGGGGTCCGACTTGGCCTGCCTTGAGTCCTACTTGCTCTGGCCCACTTCAAATATCTTTAGCTTATAGTTGTTAAAAATACAGCTTTTTTGAAATCCGTTTGATGTGTAAAAGGAGAAATCATTAGACAAGCACGGCCCTGTGTTGGCAAAAGGGTGACAATATGAGATATACCCTTTTTCCAACACAGGGCCGAGCAGACTGACAAATTTGGCCATGGAATCCAATAGGTTTTTAAGACTAGGGCAATAGAGCATATCCAAGGTGGGGGGGGGGGTTCCCCTCCCCCTCTGTTGGAACTCTTGCAGCACCCCCCCCCCCCCCCCCCCCCCTTTCCAAACCTGGACCAGCTGAAAGATTTGATGTGAACTCTGAATGTTTTTGTGGGCTGGCATTTCTTTGGATGTAATATTTGGCATTTTTGGGGGGTTGAGCTGAGGTGGCAACAGTTCTTTTTTTTTTGGGGGGGGGGGGGGTTTCTGTATAAAGTTTCAGATATTCTTGTACAATATTGTTTACTTTTTTGTTGTTGGGGGTCTAAACCACCATGGTCCTAGTGTCGCATCCTTAACCAGCTGCTATTGTATACTAGAGTTTCAGTCCCAGCCTATCACACTAATGTTGGTGTTCTCCATTTTTCTTGGGTATCTTTGGTATTTTGCCACCACCCCCGCCCCCCACTTTTTTGGAAGTACAACTGAATGTTATACATGCGCCCATAGACTGTGTAAAAATCAATAGCACTTTGTCCCCACCCCTTGCTCAGAATGAACATGTTGCCTATGGTTTTTGTCATATGCCTCATAATTATCAAATTACAAGAAAATTGAAGTTATCTTTTTAGTAAAGTTGGTAAGGTAACAAACGATACTTCCAGCTGGGCATTCTGTAACTTTCTGCTCCCCTTGGTACCATGTAGGCCTACGTGCCATTTTGTATTGAAAACTATTCACCTCTGTTATTTTCAGCTTGGAACACATTTGTTCCTAATTTTGTTAAATTTACCTCTTCATGCATTTATAAACCAGGGCCTGATTTCATAGCGCTGCTTAACGGTAAGCGGAAAAGTAGTGCCAACTATAGCAGGAAAATTTGCTTAAGCATTAACGTAGGCTACATGTATTTCATGGCCAAATCGTGCATGGAGATTTATATTGTTGCGTCACTTTATTTTAACAAATCCTGCTTCCGAAGTCAGCGGGCTCTTTGCTGTGCTTACTGCTTATACAATCTCTATGTAATGGACGACGGTTAATCGTGTGTTAAGCAGCGCTATGAAATTGGGCCCTGCAGCAGATATTGTCACTGGAAAAAAAAAGGTGTGATGCCGAACTAAAAGGAGACAGAAACAAAACCAGTAAATTGTATTTCCTTCATATGTAGGATTTCTTTGTTTCTTTTTGGCTTTCGTGTTACTTTTGTTTATTTTCACAAGTCTTATCTTTTTTTGCCAGGTTCGATATTTTGTCAACTTTGTTGCATAATGCATTGAGCGCAAGAAGTTTTACGATTATTTAAAAATCAAGCTGTTCAGTTGGAAATTGTTTGTTATTTTATACCACATGGAAGTCAAATAAACCGTCTTTTAATGTCTTTGTACATTTGTTTCCAGTCAATAAATTTGTTTGACGTATTGTTTAGATTTTTTTGGGAGAGTCCTTTTTTGGGGGAAGGGGGGTCTGTTTTGGGGAGGTCTACTTTTATCCAGTTCGCGCCGGGATTATTTTTGCCCAGAATTTATTTTTTCAAAAAGGCAATATATAGCAGCCAACTTCTGATATACAGCCAAACGCCACAGATACTGATTTGCAAGTCATTTCAACAGTGGGCCCTATTTGTACAATATTTCTTACCGAAACCTCATATATTTCAATACTCCGGGTGCGCCCACCGGAGCGTAAAGCCCGGTTCATACTTCATGCGAATGCGTATGCGAAGCGAATTCGTTAAGGTAACGGGGTGCGTCACAATGAAACTTCAATTGTTGACGTCATGAAATTCGCTTCGCATTCGCATTCGCATTCGCATGAAGTATGAACCGAGCTTAAGACGTTCGCCAGAGGCGAATTATTTTTCCAACTACATCTAAATGGATTCATTGTTGAGCGCCCTCTATAATACTTTTAATATACGTACGCATGCGTTATAGGGCTGGGTATAGAATGCAATGAATTATGGAGGTTTGCCGAGCATTCCGATCCGTGGCCTATCCCTAGTGGATACGGTGCTAGATTATGAGGCAGAAGGTATAGCCGGACTCCCTATTATCGCGGCAACTCTATTATCGCGGCATCGGAAATTTCTCTGTTTTTTTGCGTTGCCAAAACTCCTTCGTGCGGCGATTTTTCATCCAGTTCATCAGGCATTAAGGACTTCCTGCTGAGTTGTATAAAAATGAGGATTATCAAATGTTGTGTCGGGACCTTTAATGATTTTTAATAAATATTCACGCTTTCCAAAACTTGTAAATTTTGCTTAACCGTGTCTGCTAAAAAGTACCGTCGATATTTTAACATAAATCTTTAATGGTGGTCTGTCCATGGAAGTTCCATTGTCTGGTTCCCATTCTACAGCTGCAAACGCAAGATGACGCCGAAGGACGATATTTCCACCGCGAAATTGTAAACACTTTTACGGGATCAAAATAAGGACAGTACGTGCGTTAAAAATAAAACGACGCAACGTGTAACGTGAATGGCGCCCCTAATCGTCAATCAGTAGACTTTTCTCAGTGAATTTTGTCGCCTTCTATCCAGGGGGGACAGGGTGTTAAGAAATCATCCTGCAGGCCTAATCGTCTTTCATCAACCTGAACTTTACAGGGAAAATATCATACTTTAATCAGGGGATGCTTTGGTCAAACATTAACTATGAATAAACAAGTTGAGATCATTTTAAAAACCACTTCCCATCACATACCGCGATAATACAGAGTCTGCACTCCGCCAAGCAACGACAGGCATTGCATGGGAATAAACCAAACCACCGTCGGATTTCTTTTATGTCAGTGTAAAAAAGCAAGAGTTATACAAGACAAAAGACAGGACAATTCGGGAAGGTTGGTGAGCAATCTCTATTCCGATCAGAAAACGTGATAAGTACCGCGATAATACAGCGTCCCGTCCTACTGGGTTCGAGACCTGATCAACGTTACCAATTTTTTTTCTTTTCTAATTTCCAGCTTTGGAAGATTTTTTTTTTTTTTAAGGGAAATAAAGTCCGGAATTTCATTACTTCGAATTCATTTTTTTTCCTAATTCGTGGCTCCGGAGGATTTTTTTAAAGGGAAGTCGAGTCCGAAATCTCATAGCGTTAACCCCATTCGGATGTCGTTTGGGAAAACCGCCACCTGGAGGCGAGTCGAGGCACTAGCTAGCTTGACGTTTTAACCCGTCAGCCGTGCCCGTGTATAAAAACAGCCAGAGCGTGTTAACCTCCGACGCGAACTGGTTAAATTTAAGACAGACGTCTATGCTCTTTCCATGGTGGAATAAAAATCCTAACTGCGTCTGATATTCACACAGACTGAAGGCTGTAAAACAAGTACCAAGTGGCAGACTTGTATGACTCGTGACTCGGACTCGGACTCGGACTCGGACTCGAACTCGGACTCGAGTCACGATGACAATGACTCGGACTCGGACGTAACTCGGACTCGACGTGCGTGACTTGTGACTCGACCCCAAAAAATACCATAAAGAACTTTTTTAACAAGAAACTTGCAACTTCTTTGAGCAAGCGAGGCAGTGCATGTACGCAGATCCGACGCGATCGAGATCTCATGTACATGCGTGTGCGGTTGGCTTGTTTTACGTTTCCGATATATTGATTAGGGAAATCAATGTATCGAAACATGTACCCTGGCGTCCTCATGTGATACTGCGTTACTACAAGTTGTTATTGTCCGGTGTAGCGTGAAATTTTGTCACCATGAAATATTGTAGTATCCGTTCCAGGCACAGACTGTACGTATGGGGCGTCAAAAGTGGACAACCGTATTTTCCCATTTTTTGCTAGTAGAATTTTAGGTTTTTAGAAATGGCAACACCGGTTTTTAGAAAACTAAATTTTCTGCTTGCAGAAATTTTGATTTTACTTTGACGACTATCTCGGCGCCTCATGAGTGGACAACTAAAAATCTCAAATTCTTACTGACAAAAATCATGAATGATGCTCCAAAAGTGGACAACCCCGTTTTTCCATTTCCTGCTAGCAGAGATTTAGATTTTAGAAGTAACAACACCCGTTTTTAGAAATGTCAATTTTCTGCTAGCAGAAATTTGCAAAGTGTGGACGATTCCTATCTGCGAAGGCTGGCCAGCGGCTATTTACTGACAGAAATTACGGATTTTTAGTTGTCCACTTTTGAGGCGTCAAGAAAAGTCGCAAAGTAAAACCCAAATTTCTGCTAGCAGAAAATTGACATTTTTTTGACTCGTGACTTGGACTCGGACTCGACCTGTATGACTCGGACTCGGACTCGGACTCGGACTCGGACTCGGACTCGGACTCGGACTCGGACTCGGACTCGGACTCGGACTGGGACTGGGACTCGGACTCGGACTCGGACTCGGACTCGGACTCGGACTCGGACTCGGACTCGGACTCGGACTCGGACTCGGACTCGGACTCGGACTCGGACTCGGACTCGGACTCGGACTCGGACTCGGACTCGGACTCGGACTCGATGTTTGGTGACTCGAATACAAGTCTGCCATTTCTCACCTTCTCAACGTTGGTGGCGCCATTTGGCTTCTTTGTTTTGTTCTTACCCGTACGCGCAAAATGAGACCTTTACAGGTTTTGCTTTTCTAATTTGCAACTTTAGGCGTAGGCCCTTACAAGCAAGAAAAGAAAAATTGGCAACAAGGTCGGGGGGGGGGGTTCTACGGCCAATCCCCTCTGTATCCGCCCCTGACAAAATATATATCTTCTTTGGCAACCGTAAAAATACAAATTTGCACAAACGAAACACGATTTAAACATCTACTTGCAGGGCCGTAGCCTGCCCCGAGAATAGGGATTCGTCAATCCCCGAAGTGGAATTTTTTGCAGCAACGTAGCCAGAGCTCTTTCAATTGGGGGAGAGTGGGGGATGGATATTACATAGGGGCGCTCACAGTATTTTCCTGATAATAATATTCTTTTCTGCGTTTTCGAAATTTATAGGTAGGGCAACTGGAGGGGGACGATTTTTTTTATGGGGGGGGGGGTTGCCCCCCCCCCCCCCCACCCTCCCACGCCTCGGCGATTTTTCAAGGGTGGAACATGATCCCCTGTTCCCAGGATCGCTTCCCAGGCCAGTCATTCATCAATAAAGAAAACAACGAATGTTGGAGACTACATATTACTCATCCCTTGACAATGCTCCTCAGAAGAAGGCACTATCAGTTCAGCTGTTATGTACATGTTATCTGAAAATTTGTACTCGGAGCCTCCGGTGTATCCTGGGAAATCTTTGAAAATGTGTGCTGATCTTTGTGTATTCAGGTGCATGTAAAAGCCAAATGACCTATAATGACGAGGGGAAATTATTGGAGGGGGACACTGACATAGCCGACCCCTCCCCAAAAGATATTAGGGGACGTGTATCCCGTCCCCCACCGAGATCGCCGCCCATGGTCCACATGATTATTTTCGGCATTTTCGGCATTTTCGGTTTCTTCTTATTTTCAAACCTATAGCTATAAAGCCACGTGGATGGGAAAAGACAAATTATAACAGTGGTGTGATTCTTAATGATGTTCATTCAACCATGTTCTGGTATTGTACTGCCGACGTGAAGTTTCTTCTCTGTTTCAATAGGTTTAAAAAGTGCTTTTAGGTAGTGACAGCTCGGTGGCCGAGTGGTTAATGGAGTCGTTCATTGAGTTCTAAGTCGAGGGTTCGATTCCAAGTCTTTTCAGTATTTCCTTTTTTTTGCCAGAAATGTGATTGTCATTATTTATAAGAGTATTCGTTTACCGTCTCCAAGCACCAACTGTACAGTGGCTTGCTCGCCAAGCGCAGTGCAGCTGGGACCGCTCGTGAAGTCCAGGTAAGCATCTGCGTAAAGGTTCATGGCACGTTTGGCTGACTCAGCAGTCAAGGCTTAGGGTGCCGCCATGTTCCTCCCTTTTATGGTGCTAGACCTTCGGGTTATATAGATGAGTAGGGGAAGGAGGTGTGATGGATCGGAATCTGAGCCCATAAGAGTCCTACATGGGAGCCGGTAAGCCGGAGTATGGGGCCTCGGTGAATCGCGGCACCTGAAAGCTTGGTCAACATCACATAACTTTTTTTGTTTCTTTTTAACAGGCGTAACCCCAGAATGCATACCTTTTGATTAATAAATTCTAAAGGTATACGGAAACAAATCAAGGAATATCTGTCTCGACGTTCGGGCTTTTCTCTGTTTATTATTCTGTTTATTTTGCAAGCTTCGACTTCTTAGAATATGCACCCATGTCTTTGCCCGCAATGGTACATTTCTATATGTTTCTTTAATTTGTGTTATGGAGCATTCAGGATAATTATTTTCACCCCCCCCCCCCCCCCCCCCCACTTGTAAACTTTTGTTCGCAGGCGAAATACTTTTTGGGTCAACTTTTGGGCAAATGTACGGAAATATTTTCAGAACCCCCCCCCCCCCCCCCCACTCCAAACAATCCTTTGTCCGCCCCTATGGGGTTCAATATTTATTTCCCCTTCCAAAAAAATAATTATAATAATAATAAGAATAATAAGAATAATTTTCCAAATTTTGGAAATACATTTCCCAAAAAATACACTTGCCCGCGAAAATCAACTTGAAATAATGGCGGCATACCAAATTGTTTAAAAGCAAGCAATCGCATTTCCTTTTTTGATGTGGTTAGTATATTTTAGGTACATTTTCTCTGTTTTGAGTCCAATTTTTCTCACGAAAGGCCCGAAAGAGTGTTATTAAAGGGTGCATGCCACTATTACTCTGAAAGTCACTGCGCGCCAGCTCATAAATATTTTGTGATCCTTCGGGTAAGAGGTCCTTGTGGGCTATAAATAGGACTGATTGTAGAAATATTTGTGGAAATCAAGCATTTGTGACTCGTGGCTTCCAACTCGGGGGATTCCGTTCACAAAAAAGACCAATGTGTGGGTCTATTTGGCATAGAGGCAGGGGGCTACATTTAGGCCTCTGCCCAGAGATGGGCCACCATTTCAAGGATGGTTTGGGGAGGGATAAAAATATATAATTCGGTCAACTCTACTAAAATTGAAAAGAAAATGATCCTAGGGGTCTTAATCTTCAATTTGAAGTGAAAAACACATTGCCACGTTACTCCTGGGCGTCACCAGGCGGCTCTTTTGATGGGTGCACCACACTAAATAGGCCACAAATGGCTGCGCCAAACTGATTAGCATAGATTGTAAACCCACAACTCTTTTTGAATAATACATTTTGGGGGGTCATGCAATTGATAGATTGTGTAATTATGATCAGCTATCCTAACCTTGGGGTTGTGTGCTTCAACTTTTGTGAAGACTTGATAAATTGTTGCTTTAAAATTGGTCCTATTTGGCTTTGGCAAGTGGAGGGATACAGTATAAAAAATGGCAGCTAGCCGGTTTTGGAAAAAACACATTTTTAGGGGTGGTACTCTTTAGGGACAATTAGCAAAAATTCCAAACGTCTACCCTGCCAAAAATTGAAAAGAATTTGACAGATTAAGATTTAAACTATAATTTTCAGTAGTGTCACAAAAACTGGGGGACTCGTGGATAAGGATTTTTTCACTGTGAAGTTAGTGGATTTTACACTAAGGTCAATGGGAGTGTATTTAGTGTGGTGCACCCCTGAGCGCCGTATATAGTGGGTGCATGTCACTAAAACTCACTGAAAATCAATGCGCGCGAGCTCATTAATATTCTGTGATCCCTCGGGCAATTTTGAATATTCAAAGAGGTCCCTGTGTCCTATAAAATGGGACTGATTGTAGAAATATTTGTGGAAATCAAGCATTTGTGACCAGTGGCTTCCAACTCGGGGGATTCCGTTAAAAACACACACCAATACGTGGGTCTATTTTACCGAAGCTTAAATGACCATCCACGATACTGCGTTACTGCGATAAAATAGCTTGGAAACGTGGAATTCCGTGATAAGTTATCGCGGAATCGTGGAATTACGTGATAATTGTTCGTGGAAACGTGGAATTCTGTAAAAGGCTATCACAGAAACGTGGAGTTCCGTGATAAGTTATCGCGGAATTGTGGAATTCCATGATAAGTTATCGTGGAAACGTGGAATTCCATGATGGACTATCACGGAAACGTGGAATACCGTGATAGGTTATCGTGGGAACCCGGATTGCCTTGGTTGCGTATATGGGAACACAGAATGCCGTGATATTTTATCTGGCAAATGCGGATGCGGAATGTACGGAAGCGTATTTAGGACATGACGAAAAAACATTCCCGCTCACTATTTCGCCCGGGCGGATTAGTATTTCGCCCGGGCGGATTACTATTTCGCCCGGGCGGATTACTAAAGTTTCGCCCGGGCGGATTACTATTTTGCCCGGGCGGATTACTGTCGAAATGGTGAAACCCGTTTGTACCGTCTGTACATAAGAATTATAGAAATCCGCAGCGTGAACTCTCTGTACGTTTGATATTTATTATCTTCTTCTGATAGCAGACTCGTGTTTCGATATAATGTGTGTATGAGCATCTAGCATCTAACGTCTAATGGTGTCTAGCGCTGTCTAGCGGTTCACTACCTCCATGCTATAATCAAACACACATGGACGTACTTTAAGTTTCATGCGTAACACACAATAAAGGGACGTATACCGGTACCGTTCTGTAATTATTTAAGTCACAAACTAAACTAACCAAAGAAACTAATGAGACTAATTAATCGACAACAGTCCTAGAATTCTATGTATCTCTCCCGATTGCCGCCAAACTCATTATAACAACCAAGAACCCTGTATCACAGTTCAGCTAAACCTCAATCTATGCATATACCAGAAACTTGACGCATATTCATCCCAAAATTGGCTCAACTAATAACCTACTTGTCACACCTAATTATAAGATAAATGGATATTAAGATTTAATTAGATTAAATAGCATATAAACTTACCGACTGTGTGGGAACTCTTACATGTAGATCTTTGCTAAATGTATTTACTGCAACCCAACTGCATGATTTAACTACTCTCTGAAAACTACAAACTATAACTGATACGTAGCAACTGAGACACAGCGCTGTACCTACTGTTCAGTAGTTTGTCTTCAAAGAGAGGAGATATTGAGGAGAATGGAAATTAGATCTCCAACAGCCCCCTTCTTACACCATTCATGTGACCAATAAACTAACATAATTGTCAGTGTATGAATATCCATACATTCAGATACATTCCCCCTGTTTTTGTGTGCGTCTTCCTGAAAACGATGTTTACTTGAATTATGTCGAGGCTAATCTCCAGTCTTCGTCCGTCTGCTCTAACACCAGCACTCATGGCCTGGACGACATATCAAGTCATTCTCAAGATATATCCTCTTTGTGTTTTTGTCATTCCCCGTGCCATAGTGAAGGTTGTTCCAGTTATATTTTGTTTCCACCTTATCTCAAATGTTACACTGAAGGCAATTCTCAGCAGAGTGGAGGTTGCATTTTAAATATTGCAGGACTTGAAATTTCATGTCGCAATACCGCTTTGTGCGTCAGATGTGACATCGTCTTTTGATTTGTAAACATATTATCCTTCCTCTATTTTAGTTAGTTTTGGTTTTTCATTTGAAGGGAGTTTCCACCTGCTGTCATAATCTTCCACTAATATGTTTGGTGATTGGTCCTGCAAAATTATTTCCAGTCACCACAAAAGAGGGCGCACTGCTTAATTTGTCTGGATTCCATGATCCGTCACTGAATGTTATTTTCCGCATTCTTGATCATCAAATTCGAATCACATCCAGCGAACCCTGTGATTACATATCAATCCTCGCAACACTACGTGGTTTTCCTTCTACCCCGATGTACCTGACATTTCCACTGACTGTTACAAAGATTCTAATGCATTAGGCACCTCGATTAATTAATTGTTGCTTACCACCGGAACTAATTTGTAATAACAGGTGTAATAATTATACTTTTATTTCATAACATTTGGTCTTCACTACCGGAACAGGCTTAGCATCCCCTAATGTTTCTTGCGCGTATAGATCAAGTTTTTTCATTTTATGCTAGAAAAACACATAGTATACAATGAAAATACACGTACACCGAAGATATGCGGCCAATAATTCAGTATTTTATTCATTTATTGTTTTACGATTGTTCACATGTGTGAATAAAGCTTTAAATTAAACAACCAAGACAGGCAAATTATTTGATAAAACCAAAATTGACAGATACCCCAAGCACAATGTAAATTGCTTTCTTTAAGACATAGAAGACATGAAATACCCTTAAAACAAAAACCACGATGAACCATACTTTATCTACCAATAACTTATCGGTATCTGTTTCAATTGAAACTGAGGATTGTATGAGAATGATCAAATGTGTGACCTCAACTTGGATACATTTTCCTACTGACAAATACGATATACTGATACTTTGAGTTCCACAAGAGTTGGGTATATTTAATATTCTTTGTAATTATTTTCTTGGTAAAGGAATGAGAATAGAACTTCTTTCAAGTTATATTCATCCTGTGCGGACTCTACGCTCAATAAAAGTGAAAATTCGTAGATAATCGTACATATAACTACAAATTTGAATCTTTTATCCTTTTAGAACAATATAATTATATGTAGCTTTGATACAATAGTTTTGATTAGTTCACTAAGCAAGAGCATCATTGTAGAAATTACCTTACCATTGTCATGGTAATATCATTGTTTAAGTATCAAGAAAACCACATAAATTTGTCAAAAAGTAATGGTTACAATAGTCGAGAACGGAAAGGTCACCGAAATCCCTTCGTTTCACCTTTAAACATGCAAATGCCTGTGTACGAAACCTGCTTAATTCTTGAAGAAGTTAGAATGGATCAGGACTGAAATATTGAGTTCTTTTATCTACTTCATAATTTAGCCATAACGTTAATACACCTAAGAATAGTTGTATGTTTGTTGTTTCACACACCTGGCTGCTCACAGACGTAGCTGACGACTAAGCTGCATTGTATGTCATTCCATCGGTTGCCAAATAGGTTTTTCCTCATGCTTGCACAGTCCTCCTTACCGTATTCATCATTGGGTTCGTAGTAAAACCAGTTCTTGTACACCTGTGGAAAACAACACTGACATTAGTAGTAGAACTTTGCTCTTGGAGAGATATCATTGTAGGTAAATTTTACCTTTATGGACGTGCGTTAGGGTAAACCTTCTGAGATTGTAAGGCTCGCGTGAAACTCATCATATATATTACAACAAGTGTAATTTCGTGAAATAAAGAAGCAGTTCATATATTGTTGTTTCTTTATCGGCAAATCAAACATGTCACATGAGCAAGGCTAGATAAATTCAGGTTTGAAATTTGGTAAAAGTAGAATAATTGGGCCATTACTAAGGGTGAGCCGTCACTCCACACGAAGGTATTCTCAACGTCTCTGTCGTTCAGCCCGATCCACCAGTTATGTTTTCCATCAATGTGCTCTGTTAAAATAATACAAAATGCATGTACGCAACATCAATTCAGGGCATTTTAATGCAACATGAGTTTCATAACCAGAGATAATTAAATTAATAAAAATCAGAATAGATTAACAAATAGAATGTGTTGGGATTTGTATGTCAAGTTCACCCCTGACAATTGTATAGACTCTACGATTACTTCAAAATTACCATGCCTGTCTACTACCGTAACGGTGTTTAAACTACTCAATAAAACTCTTCCCAACCAGCTATGTAGTAATTATTAATCAAACAGTTTAGTGAAATACAATTTCAAGAAATGTCATCAGAAGATGTCGAGTAAGCCTAAATGCATAGCCGTAGATCAAACTCCAACACCCACCTTGCAGGAAGACCTGCTCTTTGGCGTTGCCGACACTTATCAGATGTCCTCCTCTGGATACACAGTCGGCCTCAGCATCAACCCAATTCTTCCCAGGAGTAAGGAAGAACCTGTAACATGATTCTTGGAAGAACAGCCAGTCAGCGGGGCACGAGGCTGCAAAATCAACAAATATTGCGCTGATTATAAACGATTTGGTATGTATTTGAAAATATGCAGCAGCGCGTTTCTCTGGACCCATTTCAAGGAATCGACGGTAACGCTACATTCTGTGTTTATCCTGCAATTCTCTGCATGCGAACTGAGCTAGATAAAAACGTAAGCACTACATTCTTAGTGACGGGATGTATGCGTGTACACAAGCCAAAATGCCTTGCTTAACCGCATATTGCGCTAACCGTTAGCACAGAATTTCCTGCTATACTTAGCGGCGATTTTTCGCTAACGGTAAGCAGAGCCGTGTAAATGGAACCTGTCCAGCTTCCTCGTATAGTCTGTGTCTAGGATATGATTCATTCCTGAGTATGAGGCAGGTATGACCTGGGTTGCCACTCCATGAGCCATTTTGACATAAAATCAGAGAGCACGGCTTAAGCAGTACTTAGTATTTGAATACTTTACATGAGTACTGGGAAAGGAGTTTTACTAAAAAGGTATTGTTAAGTAAAAAGGAGGAATGATACATTAGAACATATCACGTGACAGTCTTGGTCATTGTTTCTCTTTTTAAGAAAGCACCCACGCCAAGGCTCAACTATGCACTCCATAATGATAACTGATAAATGACGCACGTGTTTCGCAGTTTCCTCCAGTGAAACCAGCAGCACAATCGCAGACGTAACCGTTCACTCGATCGGTACATTTTCCCTCGTTTTGGCATGGATTTGGGGAACAGTCGTCAATATCTACAACATGTTAAAAGAGGTGAAAAGCGTAAACGAGGCTAAGATTAGTTAAAGACTAGATGAATGTAAATTAGATTAAAATGAAGATTCAACTTTTTTGGAACTTCAGGCGCTGTTCAGAAATGCACACAATATAGGGTGCCTAATGAAGCATTCGGAAGCGTTGTAAAATATACAAAAGCAGAAATAGCCGTTGACTTTAATATCATCACAAGTTCCTCCGTTCTGGGAAGGATTGGGTGAACAGTCGTCGATATCTGAGGGAGTGCGGTCAATGTGACGAGAAAACATTCTGCTGATTAGGTTCTATATAACACACAAGCACAGAATATAGTATTTTTGTAATTATAATCCATTTTTTTTTTTTTCAAGTTATCTTATGTACAAATTGTTTGGAACATTCAATTTTTTCATAAACATAACACCTGTATTATATTTATTAAAGAATCATTTATTGATACAGTAAGAACCTACTCGTCTCGCAGTTGTCACCGATATACCCGGGAATGCACGCACAGGAATATCCATCGACTTCATCGGTACAAACCGCTCCATTCTGACATGGATTTGGGTCACAATGATCAACATCTATGGGAAAAGAAAAACCTATGTGTCAACTTGTATCACACATTGATGTGTTAATAGAATCAAATGGGTAGCGAATTTGGTTTTCAACTAAAGGACCTCAAGAGTTCTACTCAGAAAGGAGCTCCGTAGTCTGTTTGCAATTAGTTTGAGGAGTGTGGTCCTAATGTAGACTGATGCCATTTAATATGCCATTAATTATTCTTTGTAATTATTGTCTTTGGTAAAGGAATAAGAATAGAACTTCGTTCAAACTATTTATTTCTGGTAATGAAACCAAGGATTCCTCAAAAGCGCATACCGCACTGTAGCTCAAAAGCCTGAACAAACCTGTAGAAGAAATGTTTAGTTTGAGAGGTGAGATTAAAACCCTAGAATAATATTCAGGGGGAAAACCAATGGAGTCAGGCAGGGACTGAAAATCCAAACCACATGTCGGCCCTGGTGGGATTCGAACCTGGGTCACAGCGGTACAAGACGAGGAAAGTACCACAAGGCCAACCTGACTCCTCAAATATTCATCCTGTGCGGACTCCACACTCAACAAAAGTAAAAATTCGTAGATAATCGTATATATAACTAGAAATTCGAGTCTTTTATCATAATAGAACAATATAATTGTATGCAGCTTTGATACAATAGTATACAAATAATTACTGCTTCAAGTGGTGTAGTAAAACTAGCCTCCCGAGGTGATCCATGGAGCCTTCTATTTTGCCGAGGCGAAGCCGAGGGAAAATAGAATGCTCCATGGATCACAGAGGGAAGCTAGTTTTACCACACCACGAGATAAAGCAGTAAATATTTGTTTTATAACACCCCACCCACATATTCTGCTTGATTTTAAAATTGTAACATTATTTAAATCTAAATACAGTTAAAATGAAGTTCTATTTCAACACAAAATTAGTGAAAAATTTATTTGCTCTTTTCCAAACCACCCCTTAACGAAATGTTTGAACCCAGCACTGTAGCGCTGGCACTTCGGAACAATACGCGTTACGCGCAACGCTCAACGCGCACAACCGCATGCATCTGCACACAAATACCGCGCCATGGATATAGGCCTATACGTACTTTGGTTGCTAATGGTATAGTACTTTGGTTGCTATGGGTATAGTACTTTTGGCCGTGTACAGGAAGATAGCAAAAATAGAAAATGCCATGTGACTCGCTCTCAGCAAATCAAGACACAGAATCTAATCAAGGGTATCATTGTAGAAATGACATTACCATTGCCATGGTAATATCATTTTTTAACTATCAAGAAAACCACATAAATTTGTCAAAAAGTATTATGTCTCCGTCTTGAATACTTTATTTTGATTGGCCTAGAACGATCACGTGTCCGGTGTATAAAAAAGACTGGCACACCCCAAGCATGATATCACATATCAGCCAGCTATATGAGCGGTATCATTGTACCCACGCTACACTATTAACGATAGTATACAAATAATGAATGTTTATGAGTCCGATGGTAAGAATAATTTCATGAGGTGACAGATTGAATGTTCCATTCCACGAGGCGAAGCCAAGTGGAATGGGATATTCCATCTGTCACCGAATTGAATTATTCTTACCACTGCACGAATGTGAAACATTCATTATATAAGTTATCCCACGAGCGCCGAGTGGAACACGGAATAATGTAGCATAATAACGCACTACATTATTCCGTGTTCCACGAGCGCGAGTGGGATAACGAATTTATCTTCAAGCAAACTTGACGCGCAGTAAAGATGGAACACGCACGGTGCTGTGAGCGAAACCTGTACCACATACACGCACACATCGAAACAGTCAGAAGAAACAGGAGCTATCCGGAAAAAACAAGTGTGCGCCGAAACAGACGTAACGGTCCACATGGGACGCAAACGCGCAGCTTTTGAATTACCAATGGATTGTGCAGCACTGCGTTTTGCGTATCGCGCAATTAGAACAGCGCAATTCGGAGTGTGTATATGGGCCATGTGATATGGGTTTTTATACAACACCTGAATAAATCCCAGCCATCCGATTGGTGGAGAGTCGATCACGTGCATTTATTTATTCGACCCATCACACGACGCGAACCCGCACCGCCCAAAACGTTCTATCACATGGTTCTATCAAACGGTGCGCGCGCATTGATAGAACCAAAAGAACTTCCCTAATTTCACGGTCACTATGGTGGCGCTACAACAGGGCTGTCATTCACACAACATGGCGGCCGAGTTTCCCGAACTGCCGCGGTTTGTTCTCCTAACAGACGACGAAATATTGGAACTCGTAGGCGATGCTGACGCTCCAAATACAAAGAGACAAATCAAATAGGGCCTATGCAGTGAAACGATTAGATGAATTTGCAAGACACGCAGGAACAACAATTGAAGCTTTAACTGACTCGAAACAATTTTGTCGCCGTTTTATGCGGGACTGAGAAGGTAAACGGCACGTTGTAACGTTACACCAAGAAATCCATGCATGCAATCTGTCGGATTTATTCAGGCGTTGTATAAAACAAATAATGAATGTTTCACATTCGTGCAATGGTAAGAATAATTTCATTCGGTGACAGATGGAATGTCCCATTCCACTTGGCTTCGCCTCGTGGAATGGAACATTCAATCGGTCACCTCATGAAATTATTCTTACCATCGCACTCATAAACATTCATTATTTGTATATTATCACACTCTCAGCTGCCACGGATCGACCAATCAGGATCGAGGATTCAAGTTTGCTTGAAGATAATTTGTTTTATACAACGCCTGAATATATCCGACAGATTGCATGCATGGATTTCTTCGTGTAACGTTACAACGTGTCGTTTAGCTTCTAAGTCCCGCATAAAACCGCTACAAAAAGTGGTCCAGTTCCGAATCAGTTAAAGCTTTAATTGTTGTTCCTGCGTGTCTTGCAAATTCCTCTAATCATTTGACTGCATATTTCATTTGTCTCTTTGTGTTAGCAGCATCAGCATAAGAGTTAAACTATTTTGTCGTCTGTTACTCTAGTGTTAGGAAAACAAACCGCGGTTCGGAAACACTGTCCGCCATTTTGTGTGAATGACAGCCTAGACTGGTTCCCGGTCCCCATACATTTGAAGTCCGAAGGACAACGGAGGGACCGCCACAACTTCCCCGCCGCCACAACACGGCTGTCATTGGACTGGTTCCCACCAGTCCAATGACAGCCGTGTTGTGGCGGCGGGGAAGTTCTATCAAACGCGTTACCGTTTGATAGAACCATGTGATAGAACCTTTTTGGCGGTGCGGGTTCGCGTCGTGCGATGGGACGAATAATTCAATGCACGTGATCGACGATCCACCAATCGGATGGCTGGGATTTATTCAGGTGTTGTATAATAAATTATAATGGGAGCAGCGGACTAGCAGACGATCAGCTGTTTTGATCGCGTGATTTGTTTGAGTTAATTTCCACCAAGCAAGGCAAGTTAAACTGAACAAAAACTGGGTTTGGCGATATAACAAAACAATTATTGACTGCTGTGATGTGGGATATGATATTTTTAACACCCTCGGGGACCGTAGCACCCTCTGCTTCGCCTCGGGTGCTATGCGTCCCTCGGGTGTTAAAAACGTCATATCCCACATCACAGCAGTCAACAATTGTTAAATGGCGACAATAGTCGAGAACGGAAAGGGTACTGAAATCCCTCCGTTTCACCTTTAAACATGCAAATGTTACGAAACCTGCCTAATTCTTGAAGAAATTAGCATGGATCAGTACTGAAATATTGAGTTCTTTTATCTACTTCATAATTTAGCCATTACGTTAATACACCTAAGAGCAATTGTATGTTTGTTGTTCCACACACCTGGCTGCTCACAGACGTAGCTGACGACTAAGCTGCATTGTATGTCATTCCATCGGTTGCCAAATAGGTTTTTCCTCAGGCTTGCACAGTCCTCTTTACCGTATTCATCATTGGGTTCGTAGTAAAACCAGTTCTTGTACACCTGTGGAAAACAACACTGACATTAGTAGTAGAACTTTGCTTTTGGAGAGATATCATTGTAGGTAAATTTTACCTTTATGGACGTGCGTTAGGGTAAACCTTGTTAATTTTAATCATTCTGAGATTTTAAGGCTCGCGTGAAACTCATCATTTCTATTATAACAAGTGTAATTTCGTGAATTAAAAAAGCAGTACATATGATATTGCTGTTTCTTTATCGGCAAATCAAACATGTCACATGAGCAAGGCTAGATAATTCAGGTTTGAAATTTGGTATTATTTTATTAAAAGTAGAATAATTGGGCCATTACATAGGGTGAGCCGTCACTCCACACGAAGGTATTCTCAACGTTTCTGTCGTTCAGCCCGATCCACCAGTTGTGTGTTTTATCAATGCGCTCTGTTAAAATAATACAAAATGCATGTTTTACGCGACATCAATGGAGAGTCAGATTGGTATAGTTCTTCTGCCCGGCACCTTCCTCCTCTGTGACCAAGGTTCGAATCCCGCCTTGGGTAGGCATGTGGATTGAGTTTTCTCTCCCTGCCTGATTCTCTGGGTTTTCCTCATTGTCATCTCGCAACATGTTTCTTCAGTCTTTCGAGCATCAGAGCATTTTAATGAAACATGAGTTTCATAACCATGATTGAATTAATATAAATCAGAATAGATTAACAAAAAAATAGAATGGCTTGGGATTTGTATGTCAAGTTAACCTCTGACCGTTGTGTAGACACTACGAGTACTTCAAAAGGTACTATATGCCTGTCTACTACCGTAACGGTGTTTAAACTACTCATTAACCCCCCCCCCCCCCCCCCCCCCCCCCAACCAGCTATTTAGCATTAATTTTCAAACAGTTTAGTGAAAAACAGTTTAAGAAATTTCATTAAAAGATGTCGAGTAAGCCTAAATGCATAGCCATAGATCAAACTCCAACACCCACCTTGCAGGAAGACCTGCTCTTTGGCGTTGCCGACGCTTATCAGATGTCCTCCTCTGGATACACAGTCGGCCTCGGCATCCACCCAATTCTTCCCAGGAGTAAGGAAGAACCTGTAACATGATTCTTGGAAGGACAGCCAGTCAGCAGGGCACGAGGCTGCAAAATCAACAAAGATTACGCTGATTATAGACGATTTGGTATTTATTTGAAATGGGAATTCACCTCTCAAATTAACATTCATTAGACTGTTTGCAATCCGCAGGTGCGCAAACCAATGTCTAAAATTAATTTACACCAATATCAAAACTTTGTTGCCAGTCTGTAGTCAAACGAAAGTTTGTTGAATTTTTTTTATGGAAAACATACCATGCAAGTCAGTGTCAGCGTAATGTTAGCATGTGTTTTAACAAGGAGTTTGTCTTTGTTTTCAAGTAATGTGAAGGAATCTTTCTTTTCTTTGCTGTTTTAACAAAACACTTCGGCTTTTACTGGTAGAAAGTACTCGTACTCGTACTCGCATGAAACAAAATTCAATGTACTCGTACTCGGGGTGAAGTACTCGTACTCATACTCGTACTCATGCAAAAGTACTCGTACTTGTGGAAATGTACTCGACTACAACACTCTTCACATCCTCCTAACAACGAAGAGTAGAGAAGTACTGAACATTTAAACACTTTATCAGCAATTCCTTGATTAGAATAAAAGGAATGTGATTCCGAGTGGAATATGGATATCTCAAGAAAATCATGCGCGCTATACCCTGTGTAGGCAAATTTACCGTGAACGGGATGCATGCGCCCACAAGCCATACAATTTAGGCAGTTATTGCAAAGCAAATATCACTAGCCTTTGTCTAAAATATCTGTTTCTAATTTAAATTGGTTGTACAAACGTTGCATCCATTCATCATTAGGCCTAGATTTGAATTCTTGATATTTCCGATCAGGGTGTTAAGACAGTAAGGTTAAGAGCTTTAAAAGTTTAACAAATAATTAATTACAGGGTGTACGCGCCGTTTATCAATTAATAAAATTACCTTGTACCAAAGACTCCTGGATGGCGATGGAGAATCCTTAAATGGAATTTAACAAAAGCTACATCAGTGGAAATCACAGTCAAAATAGATAAATCACTTAATGGTTAAATTGTATTGGGCACACCCTGGGTAAAGAAATGTAATGAATAAATATAAAAATAAAATAAATAAATGAAAAAATAATTATAGGCCTACAATCAGTTAACTACAGGACTGTATGCTTGAAAACAGGTAAACACTCATAATAACAACAATGGCATGTGAAAAACAACTTGGTTAATCTTGTAATCAAAACAAGTGCGCTTTATAAATATGCCTGTATCTGTTTGGGGCACAAGCATCTAAACCTCTGCCTGTTGCGCATACATTATGACATCAATTAAGTAATATCGAGCTTTCGTTCCAATGTAAAAAACAAATGGTTTAAATCTAATGCAAAGAAACTTTCGAAGGAAAAATAGTGTACAATGTGAGATTGTAAAAAGGAGATTTTTTTCTTTTTCCGACGTAGTGTATGAAGCGCATTGTATCTTCAGTGCTTCCCGGGTGCCCGTGGGAAAAAACCATGGGCTTACTCAGGTGGGACTCGAACCCACGACCTCCTGCTTAGCACAAACGTCTTAACCACTCAACCACCGAGCTTGCCGGTATCTGGTCGAATCGGATACATATAATGAATTGAGATTATATAACAAATGAGATTTGTTTCCCACAGGAAGCACTGAGCATACAGCGCGCTTCATACACTACGTCGGGAAAGGAGAAAAATCTCCCTTGTATTTATAAAAAGGAGATTTAGTGCACAATGGAATGTAGACTTAAACTGCGAACAGTAAAATGAAAATGTTGTACAAGCTACATACAATCCCGGCCAAATCTCGTTGGGCCCCCGACCCCCTGCCCCCTATCAATGTTGGCTCTCATTGCCCGGAATACGCTCCGGCTTGAGATTACAACATTGAGTGGGGGAGCGGGGCGCGGGGGATAGTACGTTTATTGACACGTGGCCCAAGAATTTTGGCCGGGATTGTAGCCTTCACGCAGGAAACATCACTACTCACCAAGTATCAGAAACGTTAAGGAAAAACAGCTTCGAAGAGACTCCATGATTGATGCTTGGCTGGTCGACACCAATTGAAAGGAACTGGGTGCTCTTGCGGTTTTTATGCATTTTTGGCGGTTTGATTTCTGCTACGATCGATAGGTTTTCCTGTCATTTTTCTATAGGAGAGAGGTATAGTGATTACCCGCCAGTCGGTTTGTAATTAATTAATATTAATTACAGCTAAATACCTTGGACTTAGGCTCGGCAACGATCTGCTTTCATGTTTATTTTCCAGGGAAATATTCAGAACTTTTTGCAGGGCAGGGGTCTGGCTCCAAGAGTTTTGTTGTTAACCCAGCAAAAAAGAGATCGATACGTATGGATGAGGCCTACTACACTGTAGTGTACATACAAGCAACAACAACCAAACTTCGACACAAGGCGGGGGAGTATGCCCCGGAACAGTCTTTAAAATCAAACATTGACGAATAGTTTGGAGAGTTTGCGAACGAGTCAAACAGCTGCAGCCGTAAACTGTTACGTCGGAGAGACTGCAATAAATAATTCAACTGTACAGTGAGTAGCTCACTCCAAAAGAAAATTCGGTAAACAGTTTACAGGAAACAGCTTAAAGTGATTCAATCATACAGCGGGCTTAATACCTAGACTGCAAATAACTTATTCTTTGTTATTACTTTAACCTTTATTATGAAGAAGTTTCCTAGCGAACACTAACAGTTTACTGAACTCTTTTGAAAGCAAACTGAAAACAAAATACACTTCAAGTCTTCACCACTCCTGAAAAAAAAACAGGTCAGGCGAGGGTTCCGCCCCGCACTCTTAAATAGTGAATAACTCTAATAATTTTTTTTAAAAACGTATGTGATGCAAATAAAAGAATGGTATTTGGTAAAATTAACCAGCTGTATTATACCTGCCACCGATGTCACTACGGACCCTTTTCGCCCACGTGACCGCGTGAAATGTAAACAAAACCATCACGAGTGGACCGCCTTGTGATCATTGTACAAGTATCGTATGGAGCAGGTTTAATAACCACGTGCGCGCACGCGCCACATTTGATTGGTTCACTCGAATAAGCACTTCACTACACCATGTGGTCCATTGCGATACGGTAAAAAACTCTATTGCCCGACAACTCCCAATATAACGTTTGTAGCGCTATTTCATTCGGGGTATTTCTTACATGCATTATATTTATACAAATGTGCACACTGTACACATTAATTTATAGGCCTATTAAAGTGTATTTTTTGTCTTTCTTTTGGCGGGGGAAGGGGTTTCCAGTCAACCAATCAGATTCAAATTTTCAAACGAACGTAAGAGTTACATCGAATCAGCGGAATAATGCTTATGTGGGCAGCTTATTCTGACAAGCTCACAGATAAATGAGCATTAATTAAGTAATTTCCGCACTGTAAACAAATCCAATAACCAATGGTATTGATCCCCATGCAGGCACATATAATTTATTAAAAATCAGTTGAGAATGGGAGATTTTTGACAATAATCCTTGCAGAAGACAGATTTCTATTTAGTGTAGCAAGACAAAAGTCTTTGGAACCCATTCAAATAGTTTCCTGATAGGGAATAAAAGGCGGAATGTGATAGCAAATGGTGTAGACTCCGTACGATATCACCACGCCGGACTGCCAAGTGCAAACATATTCTTAATGATGTCATAGTTCCAGAAGAAACAAAATATAAAACAAATGTGGCTAGGGGTGTAACATAATATTGATTAACTGAAATTTATCATGGCTTCCGTAAATAAAAAAGAAGTTGGATAATGTCGATAGTATGCACCTGTTTGTCTCAAGTTTCCTCCATTAGTGCGCATTAATATCAAGCAATGCGCAAGAAGTCGTTATTTCAAACTCCATTATTTAAACACCTGTAACTGAAGCAATTAATGGGGTAAGTGGTAATTGACCGAGTCTGAAAATCGTTTTTACAAGACAGTATAAAAATGGTGAGAAATAGCGACACGTTCACTACCGACTTGACCAGGACACCAGAAACCATGGGAACACGGCACGAGCTATACTTCAGCGTCCTAATAATCGGCAGGGGCGGATCTAGGTTTTAACTAAGGGGGGGGGGGGGGGGGGGGGTTACCTGAGGTGATTGGCCTACACACCCCAGCGTGCCGAATTTTCGACACCCGACACTGGTTATTTTTTTTCTTTTTCAGCCCAAGGGGGGGGGGGGGGGTTAAACCCCCAACCCCCCCCCCCCCCCCCCCCTCCCCGTAGATCCGCCACTGATCGGTGTGTATTTACCTAATAGTGTGCAGTGGGTACCAGACGCATTCGTATCCAACGCATATTGAGAATTTATCTGAACACTTTAACTTGCATACATCAGTTCTTGAACAGAGGACAACAGAGAGAAGAGGGAACACGGAGCAGCCGGATTGGGGCATTAGGAAAAGGGGATCAGGAACACAGCGGAACATTAAATATATCTGTAGAGTTTCCTGCTGAATGATCTAAAGTGGCTCAACGACCAGACTTACCTCTTGCATATACAAGCAGACATTCATCTAGACTTTATTCTTAGCCTCGTTTACGCTTTTCACCTCTTTTAACATGTTGTAGATATTGACGACTGTTCCCAAAATCCATGCAAAAACGGGGGAAAATGTACCGATCGAGTCAACGGTTACGTCTGCGATTGTGCTGATGGTTTCAGTGGAGTAAACTGCGAAACACGTGCGTCATTAAAAAAAAGTTTGGTTTAAATTATCAGTTATTATTACGGAGTGCATATATATTTATATACAGAGTTGAGCCTTGGCGCGCTGGTGCTTCTTGGAAAGAGACACGATTACAAAGACTGTCACGTGATATGTTCTAATGTTTCATTCCTCCTTTTTACTAAACAATACCTTTTTATTAAACTACTCTTGTGACGTCACTCTATTCAGAAAAGTGTCGATTCTTCTTCAAGAATGTACAGTTAACTTAATTCATTTAATTTATCTTATACCTCAAATCATAAAGCCCCCTTTACACAGGGCTGCGACCTTTGTACCACCTATGAGCGACCAACAAATGGCCAGGGCGCTCAATGGTCGCCTAAACCCAGAAAATCCTGTTTCTATGTAACTGCTCCAGCGATCCTTGAGTAGTATAGAAGATGCCGATTCTATGTCATTTTCTGTTTTTTCACTTTTCTCTCCAATTTTGCTGTAGGTACATACGTCAAATTTTTTAAAAACAAAATAGTCAAAAAATCGCCAAAAAATTTATCAAAATTTTGCTGTGTATATACACACCAAAATTTGCACAAAATCAAGAAAATAAAAAGTGTTTTTCATATTCGAGAAGCGTACGAAAACGCCAGGGCGCCCCGGCGAAAAAGACAAAAAAAATGATTTGTCGCAAGCCAAAAAAAATATCCCTCATCTCTACACTCAGTAGAGATGAGGGATATTTTTTGTCATACTAACATAGCTACGCTCTACTATACACTAAATTACAACTACTCTTCGTACGGAGCGCTAGGCCTAGCCCCTAAACTCTCATAATCAGGAGGCTCATCTATACTCACGTTAGAATCACGCTCATACTCTTTACATATTTCTAATCTAAAGTTGTAAGTTTTGCGATAAGATCTTTTTTTTCTTTCTCCATTCTCTCGACCACTTTCTTTTCGACCTCATCGTCTAGTTCTTTTTGATTTCTAACGGACTCTTCTCTAGCTTTCGTTTGAGTTCTAATGGCTTCTTTCATTCCGTAAAACTTTTTTAATTCATCGTTAATCAAAGCAAATTCTTCGTGACTTACATCGCCATCGTCTACGGCCTGAGACACTAATTCATTTATCGTATTTAATTTTGTTTCGGCTACTACTCGAATCTCGTCGTGTTTTTTGGCTTTACCTCTAAACTTTTTACTAAATCGTTTTAATACCAAACTTACACCCACGCATCCTATAGCTAAGCCTTCTAACACCACGCCTACAGGTATACTAATGACACCGACAACGCTGACTATGCCTATTGTACCGGATAAAGCTCCGAAACATTCTATAACGGTCTCTGCGTTAGATAAACAGGTAATAATTTTATCTCTTTTTGCACTCGTTCGATTTTATTTAACCTAAAGACTGAAGACTCGTTCGTTTCTCTAGGAACATCGGGCAATTTAGGGTAAACGGATTCTGCGGTCATTTTATAAAGTCGTATATTTTATACAACTTATTATTTTAAATTTTGTTGCATGTATACAAGAATCAAAGTACCGACACCTACCAATAACGCCCACACGTGCTCCGCCAACCAACCGACACTCTTGCTCAATATATTAAACAACCAACTCGCGATACCACCCAAAATACCGGGTAAAGCGGCTAATAACTTACCCCCGAGCTTTTTTAGCAAATTAGCCAAATTTTTTAAATGATTACTTATCCAATCTTTCACGTTACCTCCGGGTTTAGGTGTAGGAGTAACGGGCTTAGGCGGAACCGGGGTCGGAGCAGGAACAACCGCTGCAGCAGCTGTTGCAGCGCCGCCACCAATAGCCGCCACCAAAGAAGCAACGATCGTACTTATAGCTAAAGCAAACGCGGCCAATATACTAACGACCGTCACACCCTGTTCTCGAAACAGAATTCTAATCTTTTCCCGTAGCGAGGTATCTCTTTCTAATATTTTATTAATCGTTTCTTTGATTCTAGCGAATTGATCATTCATGCTTAGTTCAAGGTCGTACTTGAGACTTAATCTATTCTCTATTTCATCTTTAATATAGTTTCCTTCTTTCATTAAGTCTTGAAACTCATTATTGGTTTCTACTACTTCGATGGCGTTTTTTATTTCGGCGCGTCTATCGTATAGTTTACGCAGTTCGGCTAAATTTAATTCGGCATTACCGCTGATAGTTTGTAGTTTTTTGTCTAAAGCTACAAGTTCTTTATAATTTATCTACTTCTCTCGGTTGAGGGGGAGGAATTGTATATCTACCGGTTTCAAAATCATAATCAGGATCAATTTCGGGACCCACCATACTTTCTATTTTATCGTGCAGATTGTTAGCTATCTCAACTAGTCGTTTTGGAGTGACCTAAGTATCATACGCTTCATCTATCGTTTGTTCAGCATCTAGCACTTCTAGTACTTTTTGTTCTTTTTTTGTTAATAAACCCAAATCTTCTTTAAAAAATGTAGTAAAGTTTCCAAACGGAAACTTCGCTTTAAAGTTTTTACTTAACGTCACTTCACCTATAAATCTATCGGGAGATTTTTTACCAGTCAATCTAACACCGTCGAAGTAAATACCTTTTTCATCTTTAGTAAAAAGTTCGTACCTAATGAGTTTTGGTCTAACTAAGCCGTCTTTTCCCCCCTCCCAAAAATCATAAAAATTATTAGCTAAACCTTCTTTATATATATCACGACGTTTATCTATAATATCACCAGCTTCATCAATCGTCGTAGGCGGTTGTGGTTCAGCCGATCTATCCCATTCAAAATCATAGTCGGGGTCTATTCCTAAACCATCGTTGCCATTGGCATCTTGAAAATCATCATCATCGGCATCATTTTGTTCGTCTTCTCGACCTATGTCATCCATAGGTATAAATTCTCCACCTTCAGCCATTTTATAAAGTCGTATATTTTATATTTTACGTAGTATTTACCACATTCTGAGGAATTATTCCTTGGCTCACTAACCAAGTCTGAGTAGCTAGAGCGCTACCTACCGTAGCGGTGATTTTAACCGTATCTTCTACGTCTAACTTTCCTAAATCGGCGGGCTTAATTTTCAAAAGTTTTTTACTCAACATAGTATAACCTACGGTCAGCAAACTCAACACAGCGCCGTGATAAAGAGTATTTGCAACGTTCTTAGTATCCATTTTACTTGTACAAACATTTTATTTTTTTTATTTATTCCATTTCTAATAGTTCTTCAACTTTATGGGTTGAAGTTGCGAGTGTAACCCCTACTTTTTGCTGCGGATCTACAGGTTTACTCTTTTTAAGCGCGAGATATCCAATTCCTAAAACAGCTAAACCAACCATAGCGTATCCCCAGCTCGGAATGTCTCTCATCGTTAGCGCTGGCGTTTGCTGGGGAGCTTCTTCTTCTATACTTTGCATTTTTTGTATTTGTTCTTTCATCTTTCTGTTTCTTTCGGCCAGTCTTTTACCTTGCTCTACTCTTTTAGGGTCTTTTACTCTCTTTTTTGTGACTCTTGATAGAGCCGACTGAGCCGGCTCTTGGGGAGGCTGAGCCGGCTCTTGGGGAGACTGAGCCGGCTCTTGGGGAGGCTGAGGAGTCTCTGCTACTTGATCTGTCGTTGCCGTTTCTAGACTCATCTTTTATAGTAATACTACTATTATTTGTTGTTGTATTTCTACTACTATCTACCTGTACATGTTTAGTAGTGATCAACATAGCCACCAAAGGAGATAAATAAACCCCATAATTGTAATGCACTTCGCAAAGTAAACTGGACATGCTGCTAGAAATAACGGGATCTTTTTCTAGGTCATTAACGAGGGCTTCTTCAGAATCTAAACAATATAACCAAATGGCGAAGCCAGCGGCAAAGTCACGCCTAAAGCTTTTGCGTAAAGGGTCAACACGCAACCCCCCAAACTGACTATCATTTCTTTACCGAGCTTGGCTTCGTATCTTCTATATAGCTTTTCTTGTTTTTCCGCGGTCAAGCTCTCTATTTCATTAACGGAGTATTCTTTACCGAAATATTTTTTAGAATCACCACCAGCAACTACGCCTAAAAGTCTATTTTTAGGATCTGGAGACTCGTTCGTACTCCCTACGGTCGTAGCTACGGTCGTCGCTAAGCTATGCCCTATGGGCGTAGCAGCTACTGTTGGATGAGGTTCTTGAGATAACGTGCTTAGAGATTCTATCGATTTGCTCATTTAAAATAGAACTATATTTTTTAATCTTATTTCTACAAGACATATAATCGTAAGAAAATAAAGATAAGTTGATGGCTATTACTAGTTTTAATAATAGGTCTAGATATTCTATCATATTTTATAGATGACTAGATAATCTATAGTTATCTATAGATCATCTAACAGTTATTTAACAGTTATCTAATAGTTATCTAACAGTTATCTAACAGTTATCTATAAATCATCTAACAGTTATCTATAAATCATCTAATAGTTATCTAATAGTTATCTATAAATCATCTAATAGTTATCTAATAGTTATCTAATAGATCATCTATAGATCAACTATAGATCAACTGCCAACAGACTGGAGGATCAGTTTTTACCAATAATTTACTAAAAGGCACATAAAATCTTTTTAATTCTCGATCTTTCTTCTAAAGGCACCGCATCATTTTCATCGAGGCATTGATCGAAACTATTTTTATCTTTGCAATAGAACAATACGACAAATGCAGTTTGAGCTCTAAAATCTGTCATTACACAATTATACTTTTGAGTCATCAACCAACAGTAGTGATTGTCGTGCCTACCGCTAAACGCAAGTGTTTTTCCCGAGCGCTGCCTTACGATATTTTATTTCTTGTTCCGAGCTACAATCATCTATCAAAAATAAAACGTGCGATCCTTTAAATCGAGCTCTATAAAATTCTAAAGCTTCGTTGAGAGACACCTTTTCTACCTCTAAATCGCATAGGTATATCTCGGGATCTAACCACAACCAACGTCTCTCGCGATAAGTCTTGTTGTTGCTCAACGTAGGACAAATAACTACGATATTTTCAAAGTGATCTTTATACTCAGTTTCTAATAGATCTAAAATATATTTGGTTTTACCCGAATTAGTCCTACCGCATATTAGCGCGCAGTGTGGTGTTTTTGGAAACATGCTTATTTAGGCTTATTTAATAGTAAGGTAGATAATTTACTCTTCTAAGAGTAACTACCGCTAAATCTTCCATCTTCGAGAACCAACTGACCATCCATCACCAAGAAAACGTAACACGATAGTCCACCAGCTGTCTCAGCCTCTCTTTCTAAATGGAGGGAAATACCGCCACCTACGTCTCCTATTTTCCTGCCAGAACCATGACTTTTGTTGTCGTCGGTTACCCTCGTATCTAGCCAAAGACCGTAACTAGTGCTTAAGTAATCTCCTAGCGTCATATCGTGTAAGTCTAAGTCTTTGCACACGCTGGCACCAAATTCTGTATTAGAGTCGCCGAAAAACTTGGTAATCTCATCCCAGTGTTGATAACGCTTCATGCCCTGACTATACAATTGATTCGGCTTACCCTCTATCGTAACGTCTACTTTTTCGATCTTTGGATTATAAAAAATTCGAGGATCTTTTTCGCCCGATTCTTTAAATAAAAGAAGTATACCTTTGAGACTTCTAATGGCTTGATTAAGATTAATGTTCCAAGTAGTATCGGACTTGTTTAACGTTAAAACCGTATATCTTTGAACTTTTTCGTATAGAAAATGAGTTTTACCTCGATATTTTTGTCTGATACTATCGGCCAATGTTTTACTAGTCACCGTTTCAAACTCGAGATCTAACCCCGAAATTTTATACTTCGCGTTAGAATCGGTAGATTTTACTACGCTCGCGTGATCGTTAAATGTAAATTCATACGTTAGTCTATCTTTGAGCGTCGATGGACTAAAATTAGGCTGATGATCCGTAAGCATTTCAAAATCTAGAGGAATGTAATATCGGTTACCGTAAGCGTTGGCTATCGCTTTGTCTTTTCCATCATTCTCGTCAGCATCTCCATCACTAGCGCCGATTCTGAGTTTCGTGACGTTACTATCTTCGAGTCCTCGATATGCATCGTTCGCGCTGGCTGGTCGCCACAAGTCTTTATAAGCGTTATATACATCGGCATCCGTAAACGCTACGAAATCTTTACCTTCTATTTTGATTCTTACGCCACTAATTAAATTTCGTGCGACGTTATAATATAGAGTTCTTGCATCATCTTCACCAGTGCCTTCAGATTCTAAGTCTATATTAAAAGCTAATCGTACAGTACCCGGTACGACTACATCGTCTTGACTCAACATAGGAAATTCAACGATCAACAGACTGCCAGCCCCTGCGGTACTAGGATTATGAGTAATAACCATCGATTGTCTCAACCCCTTCAACGCTCTAGGATTTTTTAAACTTCTGTGTGGATTCAGTTTGCTTCCATAAATTGCGTTCATTTTACTTAACGAAACAAAAAAATAAAAAGCAAAAAACTTAAACTTTTAAACAAACTTATAAACTAAATAACCTAAAACAGCAGTGCCTCCTAAGATAAATGCAATTTCACCATCTTTTTGATCTTCGCTGGGTACGTAAAAGTCCGACAATACAGGTTCGCGAGGTAATATCAACTCGTCGTTGGTTACTTCGTTATATTCTCTCAACGCCTCATCTACGTTTTTAAATGTTTTTTGAGCCCTGGCTTCTTTATGTAGTCGATCGTTTAGATAATCCAGAACCTTGGTTCTTTGTTCTACCCACTCTTGTTTAGCTTGAGTTAATCGTTCTAAAGCCAAATCGTGTCGTTTACGCTCTTCGTCCGCACCGCTTTTTCCTATCTTAGAAAAGGCGAAGCTCGTTCCGCTAAATGCCACAGCGCTTATTAAAGCTCCAGCACCCATAATTAAAAGACTCACCATTTTTAATAAGTCGTTAATAAAATGGAAACAAAATTAAGTAAAATATTTTACAGTCCTAGAGGATATTGGAAAGGTGCAGGCGCCATAAAAAAATTATCGTTAAAAGCCAATGTATCCGAGCCAGACGTTAGAAATTGGTTAAGAAAACAAGCCATGTGGCAAATGTATTTGCCTGCCCCCAGTACTATCCCGAGACCCACGAGCCTCAATAAGACCATCGCACTACCCAATGAAATGCATCAAGCGGATCTGTTATATCTACCTCACGATGTAGTTAAACGGAAAACTTACAAATACGCGTTGACGATCGTCGATGTGGCCACTCGATATAAAGAAGCTGAACCCTTGACGAATAAAACGAGTACTCAAGTTGTAGAGGCGATACAAAAGATTTACAAAAGATCGGCCTTGTCTTGGCCTCTCACGATAAAAGTAGACCCCGGTACAGAATTTATGGCTGAATTTAATACTTTGATGCGGACTCGCAACGTCGCAGTACAGAAAGGCGAGGTTGGTAATCATAGAGCTCAAGGTATAGTAGAAAGATTTAATCGTACTTTAGCCGAAAGATTATTTGGCCATCAATACGCTCAAGAAATGTTAGAGCCTACCGAGCGTAGCCGCGAGTGGGTAAAAAGATTGCCCGATGTTATAAAAGCGTTAAACAACGAAGAAACTAGATTGATATCGACTATGAAAGGCGAACCGTTAACTCCCCGAGCGGCTATGTCTCAGTTAGAAATAAGACAATTGAGTTCTTCGGGGCTCAAGAGCCCCGAAGAACTTTTAAGCGTAAATGATGATATCGTTAGATATCTTTACACTCCTGGAGAGCTCGAAAAAGACGCTAGAAGAAGAGCTACCGATCCTATTTCCCAGCTAACACATTGATGTTTTTATAACGTGGTATAAATGTTATGTGTAATGTTTTGATGATATTACGAAATAATGTTATGGCGACATGGTCTTACAAACGTTTTTGTGATACCGACATGACATTCATGAAAAAACGTTGGTGCGATGTTTTCATAACGTTACATTGACCTGATGCTGAAACATCAAAATAACATCTTTAAGGTAATGTTGTCGTGATATTTCGCAAAAATGTTATGGCGACATGGTCTTACAAACGTTTTTGTGATACCGACATGACATTCATGAAAAAACGTTGGTGCGATGTTTTCATAACGTTTCAAAATGTTTACAAACATTGCCCATGAAATATTAATTTGACATCGTAAAAATATTTCATGGGCAATGTTTTGTGAACATTTTGAAACGTTATGAAAACATCGCACCAACATTTTTTCAACCATGTCGCCATAACATTATTTCGTAATATCATCACAACATTACACATAACATTTATACCACGTTATCAAAACATCAATGTGTTAGCTGGGTTGCTTGTGACTGGCATTCAGCTCTTACATTGTTTTACATTGTTTTAATAATATAATGATATCTTAGAAATGTTAGGGAATTGCACCCAAATGTTACTAAAATAAATGTTATTATAATTTGTATTAATTAACGTTTGAACTACGTGTTGGAGCAGTAATTTGCAAGCTCTATGGATCTGTATGCACTTTATGCCATTTCCCACACTTAATCGTTCCTGCAATTAATGAAACGGTTTATGTTAGCAAGATTCGGCAACTCTGCTCCTGAAAATCAATGATTTTATATCGGTTAATACTTAATTAATATTGGTTAACATACTATACAATATATTAATACTATGTATACATACTATACATAATTAAATATCTGAGGAAGCCTCTCCTCCACTTTAAGTACGTCCCTAAATGGTATATATATGCCCAATATCACCGTCGTCTTTAGTCACAGTTTGCAAGTCAAAATTCTTCTATTTGTTTTGTTTTGCTTTTTTGGCAAATTTGTTTCTTTGAGACTTTGAATAGTTAAATATTACACAATTATCTCTATGAAAACACCCTAAAACATATCGCTGTTACGCAAAACATAACGTTCATGTTGAAAGAAAGTGACAAAATTGTTTCACCAAGGTTTACCACGCCCACTTGGGGTCAACATGCAAATTGAGGTCACTATAACGTTGTCACAACATCATCACAAATTTTCAGATGGTAACATTATCACGACGTCGTTATGATATCAAATGCCCCAAGATATATTTATTTTCTAAGACAAGTTTTAAACACCAGGAAGAAATGTTTTTACAACATTATTAAAACGTTTATAGTATAGTTCTGTGGACTCGAACATTTAGAACATGTTTTAAGAATGTTGTCAAGATTTTGGCATAACATTTTAGGGATATCTGTAAAACATAGTTTCATATTTTTCAAAGATGTTTTCAGAACATCATAAAAACATAAAAATGTTCAGATGGTAACATTATCACGACGTCGTTTTGATATCAAATGCCCCGAGATATATTTATTGTCTAAGACAAGTTTTAAACACCAGGCAGAAATGTTTTTAAAACATTATTATAACGTTTATAGTATAGTTCTGTGGACTCGAACATTTAGAACATGTTTTAAGAATGTTGTCAACTCTTGTTGTCATAACATTTTATGGATATCTGTAAAACATAGTTTCATATTTTTCAAAGATGTTTTCAGAACATCATAAAAACATACAAATGTTCAGATGGTAACATTATCACGACGTCGTTATGATATCAAATGCCCCGAGATATATTTATTTTCTAAGACAAGTTTTAAACACCAGGAAGAAATGTTTTTACAACATTATTAAAACGTTTATAGTATAGTTCTGTGGACTCGAACATTTAGAACATGTTTTAAGAATGTTGTCAAGATTTTGGCATAACATTTTAGGGATATCTGTAAAACATAGTTTCATATTTTTCAAAGATGTTTTCAGAACATCATAAAAACATAAAAGTGTTCAGATGGTAACATTATCACGACGTCGTTTTGATATCAAATGCCCCGAGAAAAATATATTATCTAAGACAAGTTTTAAACACCAGGCAGAAATGTTTTTACAACATTATTATAACGTGTATAGTATAGTTCTATGGACTCGAGAATTTAGACCCTCCAATCTCAGACGTACTCCCTACGGTCGTAGCTACGCAAGTACCCCTTCCCCCAGACTCGCACGAACAAGAAAAAACGGCTTTAGTCGTTGGTTTAATGGCTGCTGCTGGAGTTGGATATCTAGCTTACGATATGCTACGTCGCTGAGGAAGGTGGTAACTCAGTATCTGATGGAACGACCATTAATTCTTTCTTAACGAACGATCTCTTGGGGCCGTGAGTCAGCCAGTACAATGCGGGCTGTCCAGGATTCGTCGTTCTTTTTTTTATAGTATACATTTCTAAGCTCCAACCCAGCTAACACATTATGCTTTTATAACATTATGAAAAGGTCTTACGGATGTTATGAATAAAACATTTTAAAATAACATTTTAAAAACCTTATAGAAATGTTATGATAAACAGAACAACATTTTAATAACATAATTTAAATGTCTCAAATTTGACGTTTTATCGAGTATGTTAAAGTGATGTCATCCAAATGTTATAACCAAATGTTTTAATTTAGTTTTCATGAGGGAAAGTTTGCCATAAATGTGATATTTTAAAAATATAATCCAGATGTTTTATACATATCATAAAACGTTACTAAAACATCTCCTGAATGCTTGAGTCCACGGTACTATCAAAAACGTTTGAAAATGTTATAAATGCACTTCTATCTAATGTTTAAAAGTGGTTTAACTTAATTGATAAATGTCAGTGCATGTGATATTTTGAAGACGTCATTATAATGTTGCCACCTTATTATCTGTAAGTTTTTATAATGTTCTTAAAACATATTTTAAAAAATATAATACTATGTTTTACAAATATCCCTAAAATGTCATACCGCAGAGTTGACAACATTCATAAAACATTTTATAGATGTTTGAGTCCATGGAAGAATCAGTAACGTTAAAATAATGTTTAAAAAACACTTCATACTGATGTTTAAAACTTGTCCGAATTATTAAATATATCTCAGAACATTTTATATTTAAAAGACATCATTATAATGTTACCAGTCGTATGTTTTTATAATGTTCTTAAAACATATATTTGTATCCTTAAAAACATGTTGCAGAACTATGTGTAAAGTATTATGCCAAATTATTGATAACATTCTTAAAACATGTTATAAATATTTGAGTCCACATAACTATTATTAACGTTTTAATAATGTCAAAAAAGCATTTCTGCCTGATGTTTAAAACTTGTCTTAGGTAAAAAATAAATCTCGGGCATTTGATATCAAAACGACGCGATGATAATGTTACCATCTCAACATGTGTATGTTTTCATGATGTTCTTAAAACATCTTTAAAAAATATGAAACCATGTTTCACAGATATCCCTAAAATATTATGACAAAGAGTTGACAACATTCTTAAAACATGATGTAAATGTTTGAGTCCATGAAAGAATTAGTTAAACGTCTAAATTGTTAAATATATCTTAGAGCATTTTATATTTGAAAGACATCATCTAAATAGTCGTATATTATTATGATGATGTTCTTAAAACATATGCGTATAGCATACACACATTTTTTCAGAAATATCTTTAAAATGTTATGCCAAATTATAGATAACATTCTTAAAACATGTTATAAATGTTCAAGTTAAGAAATATATGTACATGTATTAGGTAATAAATATATCTCTCGGGCATTTGATATCAAAACGACGTTATGATAATGTTACCATCTGAACATTTGCATTTTAAAAATGTGTTTAAAATATCTTTAAAAAATATAAAACCATGTTTCATAGATATCCCTAAAAATGTTATGACAAGAGTTGACAACATTCTTAAAACATGTTATTAATGTTTATATTGCATGGAAGAATCGGTTAAACGTTTAAATAACATGTTGCTGCAAAAGAATTGTTAAATACCAGTATATCATAGAGCTTTTGATTTTTAAAAGACATCATTATAATGTTACCACCTAAATATAGTGGTGTACTATTATGAAGTTCTTAAAACATGTGTGTATAGCATTAAAACATGTTTCAGAAATATCTTACACAGGTTATGCCAAATTCTTGACAACATTCTTAAAACATGTTCTAAATGTTCGAGAACTATAACAGAACTATACTATAAACGTTATAATAATGTTGTAAAAACATTTCTGCCTGGTGTTTAAAACTTGTCTTAGATAATAAATATATCTCGGGGCATTTGATATCATAACAACGTCGTGATAATGTTACAATCTGAACATTTTAATGTTTTTATGATGTTCTGAAAACATCTTTGAAAAATATGAAACTATGTTTTACAGATATCCCTAAAATGTTATGCCAAATTTTTGACAATATTCTTAAAACATGTTCTAAATGTTCGAGTCCACAGAACTATACTATAAACGTTTTAATAATGTTGTAAAAACATTTCTTCCTGGTGTTTAAAACTTGTCTTAGAAAATAAATATATCTTGGGGCATTTGATATCATAACGACGTCGTGATAATGTTACCATCTGAACATTTTTATGTTTTTATGATGTTTTGAAAACATTTTTGAAAAATATGAACCATGTTTTACAGATATCCATAAAATGTTATGACAACAAGAGTTGACAACATTCTTAAAACATGTTCTAAATGTTCGAGTCCATAGAACTATACTATACACGTTATAATAATGTTGTAAAAACATTTCTGCCTGGTGTTTAAAACTTGTCTTAGATAATAAATATATCTCGGGGCATTTGATATCATAACGACGTCGTGATAATGTTACAATCTGAACATTTTTATGGTTTTATGATGTTCTGAAAGCATCTTTGAAAAATATGAAACTATGTTTTACAGATATCCCTAAAATGTCATGCAAAATTTTTGACAACATTCTTAAAACATGTTCTAAATGTTCGAGTCCACAGAACTATACTATAAACGTTTTAATAATGTTGTAAAAACATTTCTGCCTGGTGTTTAAAACTTGTCTTAGATAATAAATATTTCTCGGGGCATTTAATATCATAACGACGTCGTGATAATGTTACAATCTGAACATATTTATGATTTTATGATGTTCTGAAAACATCTTTGAAAAATGTAAAACTATGTTTTACAGATATCCCTAAAATATTATGCAAAATTCTTGACAACATTCTTAAAACATGTTGTAAAAACATTTCTGCCTGGTGTTTAAAACTTGTCTTAGAAAATAAATATATCTTGGGGCATTTGATATCATAACGACGTCGTGATAATGTTACCATCTGAAAATTTGTGATGATGTTGTGACAACGTTATAGTGACCTCAATTTGCATGTTGACCCCAAGTGGGCGTGGTAAACCTTGGTAAAACAATTTTGTCACTTTCTTTCAACATGAACGTTATGTTTTGCGTAACAGCGATATGTTTTAGGGTGTTTTCATAGAGATAATTGTGTAATATTTAACTATTCAAAGTCTCAAAGAAACAAATTTGCCAAAAAAGCAAAACAAAACAAATAGAAGAATTTTGACTTGCAAACTGTGACTAAAGACGACGGTGATATTGGGCATATATATACCATTTAGGGACGTACTTAAAGTGGAGGAGAGGCTTCCTCAGATATTTAATTATGTATAGTATGTATACATAGTATTAATATATTGTATAGTATGTTAACCAATATTAATTAAGTATTAACCGATATAAAATCATTGATTTTCACGAGCAGAGTTGCCGAATCTAGCTAACATAAACCGTTTCATTAATTGCAGGAACGATTAAGTGTGGGAATGGCATAAAGTGCATACAGATCCATAGAGCTTGCAAATTACTGCTCCAACACGTAGTTCAAACGTTAATTAATACAAATTATAATATGATTTATTTGTACGTAAAAATAACATTTTAGTAACATTTGGGTGCAATTCCCTAACATTTCTAAGATATCATTATATTATTAAAACAATGTAAAACAATGTAAGAGCTGAATGCCAGTCACAAGCAACCCAGCTAACACATTGATGTTTTGATAACATGGTATAATTGTTATGTGTAATGTTGTGATGATATTACGAAATAATGTTAAAAACTGTTGGTGCGATGTTTTCATAACGTTTCAAAATGTTCACAAAACATTGCCCATGAAATATTTTTACGATGTCAAATTAATATTTCATGGGCAATGTTTGTAAACATTTTGAAACGTTATGGAAACATCGCACCAACGTTTTTTCATGAATGTCATGTCGGTATCACAAAAACGTTTGTAAGACCATGTCGCCATAACATTTTTGCGAAATATCACGACAACATTATACCTTTAAGATGTTATTTTGATGTTTCAGCATCAGGTCAATGTAACGTTATGAAAACATTGCACCAACGCTTTTTCATGAATGTCATATCGGTATCACGAAAACGTTTGTAAGACCATGTCGCCATAACATTATTTCGTAATATCATCAAAACATTACACATAACATTTATACCACGTTATAAAAACATCAATGTGTTAGCTGGGCCGTTTGTACCGTCTGTACATAAGAATTATAGAAATCCGCAACGTGAACTCGCTGTACGTTCGATCTTTATTATCTTCTTCTGATAGCAGACTCGTGTTTCGATATAACGTGTGTTATGCGCATCTAGCATCTAACGTCTAATGGTGTCTAGTGAAATAGTGAGCGGGAATGTTTTTTTCTTCATGTCCTAAATACGCTTCCGTACATTCCGCATCCGCATTGCCAGATAAAATATCACGGCATTCTGTGTTTCCATGATACGCAACCAAGGCAATCCGGGTTCCCACGATAACCTATCACGGTATTCCACTTTTCCGTGATAGTCCATCATGGAATTCCACGTTTCCACGATAACTTATCATGGAATTCCACGATTCCGCGATAACTTATCACGGAATTCCACGTTTCCAAGCTATTTTATCGCAGTAACGCAGTATCGTACGATGGTCATTTAAGCTTCCGTACTATTTGGCATAGAGGCGGGGGCTACATTTAGACCTTGGCTTAGAGATGGGCCACAATTTAAGGGGTGGTTTGGGGGGAGTGAGTATACAAAAATCATTCCGTCAATTCAACTCTCATAAATTTGAAAATATAATTATTCTAGGAGTCTTAATCGATATTTTCCCAGTGAAAAACACATTGCCACCTTACTCCTGAGCGTCACCAGGCGGCGCTCTTTCTGTCTGATTTTGTGTTGGTTACAATGAGCGCCGTATTTAGTGAAGTGGAACACAGGGCCTGTTTGTTTCACACAGATCGGGAGGTGATCCAGAGCTGGCTTGGGTTCCACTCCACTAAATACGGCGCTCATTGTAACCAACACAAAAATAGAAAGAAAGAGCGCCGCCTGGTGACGCTCTGGAGTAAGGTGGCAATATTTTTTTCACTTGAAATTAAAGATTAAGACTTCTAGAATAATTTTCTTTTCAAATTTAAGAGAGTTGAAGGAATTTTTTTTTGTATACTCCCCTCCCCACAAACCACCCCGAAAATGGTGGCCCATCTCTTGGCCCAGGTCTAAATGTAGCCCCCCGCCTCTATGCAAAATAGACTCACGTATGGGTCTTTTTTGTGAACGGAATCCCCCGAGTTGGAAGCCACGGGTCACCAATTCTTGATTTCCACAAATATTTCTACAATCAGTCTAATTTATAGGCCCCAGAGACCTCTTATTCAAAATTACCGGAGGGATCACAAAATATTAATGAGCTCGCGCGCAGTGATTTTCACAGATTTAGTGGCATGCACCCCTAGAGCCGAACGAAAACAAACAGGATCGCAAACCCTTTAGAGCGCCCTCTCGCTATATGTTGCATGCTGGGAGAATTTGTACTGCACAACAAATGTCGTCTGCTTCAGATTTTGTAGGGTTATTTTTATGATAAACTATCTAGTATTTCCAGAAAAGTAAATATATCGTACATAGCTCTTTAATAACAAAAATACACTGTAAAAGAATTCTGACTAAATACTGTCAAAAAAGCTCATTAAATGCTTCAAATCTACGAAAAAATGCCGTCACTTTTTCTCTGTCCGTCTCGCACGTCGCCATCTTGGATCTTGCGAACCCAACTCACGAGCAGGATCCCTAAAAACGTGATCAGGAGCAGCTTTCGAAGCTCCGGATCACTGATCGAGATCCGGATCTGTGTAAAACAAACAGGCCCTGGATGGAACCTGTTAAATAAAACATGGCGGCGGCCATTATGTAAACATGGCTGCGCGCAGTAAACATGGTGGCGAGGACGGGCATTCAGTTTCGCCAAGTGTACTCGCCAATAACCAAAGGCATTTTTTTAAAAGATGAACTGGTTCATGAAAAGGATGGAAGTTATTGAATTGATAAATCAAATCAAGCGGGAGGGGCACACACCTTCTCAACGTTGGTGGCGCCATTTGTCTTCTTTGTTTTGTTCTTACCCGTACACGAAAAATGAGACCTTTACAGGTTTTGCTTTTCTGCTTTGCAACTTTAGGCGTAGGCCCTTACAAGCAAAAAACAATTAAAAATTCTTCTCTGTTTCAATAGGTTTAAAAAGTGCTTTTAGGTAGTGACAGCTCGGTGGCCGAGTGGTTAAGCGAGTCGTTCATTGAGTTCTAAGTCGAGGGTTCGATTCCAAGTCTTTTCAGCATTTCCTTTTTTTGCCAGAAATGTGATTGTCATTATTTATAAGAGTATTCGTTTACCGTCTCCAAACATCAACTGTACAGTGGCTTGCTCGCCAAGCGCAGTGCAGCTGGGACCGCTCGTGAAGTCCAGGTAAGCATTTTCGTAAAGGTTCATGGCACGTTTGGCTGACTCAGCAGTCAAGGCTTAGGGTGCCGCCATGTTCCTCCCTTTTATGGTGCTAGACCTTCGGGTTATTATGGATGAGTAGGGGAAGGAGGTGTGATGGATCGGAATCTGAGCCCATAAGAGTCCTACATGGGAGCCGGTAAGCCGGAGTATGGGGCCTCGGTGAATCGCGGCACCTGAAAGCTTGGTCAACATCACATAACTTTTTTTTTTTTTTTTTAAACAGGCGTAACCCCAGAATGCATACCTTTTGATTAATAAATTGCAAAGGTATACGGGAAAAAATCAAGGAATGTCTGTCTCGACGTTCGGGCTTTTCTCTGTTTATTATTCTGTTTGAGGAAATTTGCAAGCTTCGACTTCTTAGAATATGCACCCATGTCTTTGCCCGCAATGGCACGTTTCTATATGTTTCTTTTATTTTTTGTATGGAGCATTCAGGATAATTATTTTCACACCCCCCCCCCCCCCCCCACTACTTGTAAACTTTTGTTCGCAGGCGAAATATTTTTTGGGTCCACTTTTGGGCAAATGTACGGAAATATTTTCAAACCCCCCCACCCCCCACTCCAAACAATCCTTTGTCCAACAATATTTATTTTTCCCTGCAAAAAAATAATTATAATAATAATAAGAATAATAAGAATAATTTTCCAAATTTTGGAAATAAATTTTCCAAAAAATACACTAGCCCGCGAAAATCAACTTGAAATAGAGGCGGCATACCAAATTGTTTAAAAGCAAGCAATAGCATTTCCTTTTTTGATGTGGTTAGTATATTTTAGGTACATTTTCTCTGTTTTAAGTCCAGTTTTTTTCACGAAAGGCCCCAAGGAGTGTTATTAAAGGGGGCATGCCACCATTACTCTGAAAGTCACTGCGCGCCAGCTCATAAATATTTTGTGATCCTTCGGGTAAGAGGTCCTTGTGGGCTATAAATAGGACTGATTGTAGAAATATTTGTGGAAATCAAGCATTTGTGACTTGTGGCTTCCAACTCGGGGGATTCCGTTCACAAAAAAGACAAATGTGTGGGTCTATTTGGCATAGAGGCGGGGGGCTACATTTAGGCCTCTGCCCAGAGTTGTGGCCACCATTTCAAGGATGGTTTGGGGAGGGATAAAAATAGATAATTCGGTCAACTCTACTAAAATTGAAAAGAAAATGATCCTAGGGGTCTTAATCTTCAATTTGAAGTGAAAAACACATTGCCACGTTACTCCTGGGCGTCACCAGGCGGCGCTCTTTATGGGTGCACTACACTAAATAGGTCAAAAATGGCTGCGCCAAACTGATCAGCTATCCTATCCTTGGGGTTGTGTGCTTCAACTTTTGTGAAGACTTGATAAATGTTGGCTTTAAAATTGGTCCTATTTGGCTTTGGCAAGTGGAGGGATACGGTATAAAAAAATGGCAGCTAGCCGGTTTGGGAAAAAACCCAAATTTTTAGGGGTGGTACTCTTTAGGGACAATTAGCAAAAATTCCAAACGTCTACCCTGCCAAAAATTGAAAAGAATTTGACAGATTAAGATTCAAACTATAATTTTCAGTAGTGTCACAAAAACTTGGGAACTCGTGGATAAGGATTTTTTCACTGTGAAGTTAGTGGATTTTACACTAAGGTCAATGGGAGTGTATTTAGTGTGGTGCATGCACCCCTGAGCGCCGTATATAGTGGGTGCATGTCACTAAAACTCTGAAAATCAATGCGCGCGAGCTCATTAATATTCTGTGATCCCTCGGGCAATTTTGAATATTGAGGTCCCTGTGTCCTATAAAATGGGACTGATTGTAGAAATATCTGTGGAAATCAAGCATTTGTGACCAGTGGCTTTCAACTCGGGGAATTCCGTAAACAAAAAAAGACCAATACGTGGGTCTATTTGGCATAGAGGCGGGGGCTACATTTAGACCTGGGCCCAGAGATGGGCCAGCATTTTAGGGGTGGTTTGGGGGGAGTGAGTATACAAAAATCATTCCGTCAATTCAACTCTCATAAATTTGAAAATATAATTATTCTACGAGTCTTAATCGGTATTTTCCCAGTGAAAAACACATTGCCACCTTACTCCTGAGCGTCACCAGGCGGCGCTCTTTCTGTCTGATTTTGTGTTGGTTACAATGAGCGCCGTATTTAGTGAAGTGGAACACATGGCCTGTTTGTTTCACACAGATCGGGAGGTGATCCAGAGCTGGCTATAGGGTTCCACTCCACTAAATACGGCGCTCATTGTAACCAACACAAAAATAGAAAGAAAGAGCGCCGCCTGGTGACGCTCTGGAGTAAGGTGGCAATACTTTTTTCACTTGAAATTAAAGATTAAGACTTCTAGAATAATTTTCTTTTCAAATTTAAGAGAGTTGAAGGAATTTTTTTTTTTTATACTCCCCTCCCCACAAACCACCCCTAAAATGGTGGCCCATCTCTGGGCCCAGGTCTAAATGTAGCCCCCCGCCTCTATGCCAAATAGACTCACGTATTGGTCTTTTTTGTGAACGGAATCCCCCGAGTTGGAAGCCACGGGTCACTAATTCTTGATTTCCACAAATATTTCTACAATCAGTCTAATTTATAGGCCCCAGAGACCTCTTATTCAAAATTACCGGAGGGATCACAAAATATTAATGAGCTCGCGCGCAGTGATTTTCACAGATTTAGTGGCATGCACCCCTAGAGCCGAACGAAAACAAACAGGATCGCAAACCATTTAGAGCGCCCTCTCGCTATATGTTGCATGCTGGGAGAATTTGTACTGCACAACAAATGTCGTCTGCTTCAGATTTTGTAGGGTTATTTTTATGATAAACTATCTAGTATTTCCAGAAAAGTAAATAAATCGTACATAGCTCTTTAATAACAAAAATACACTGTAAAAGAATTCTGACTAAATACTGTCAAAAAAGCTCATTAAATGCTTCAAATCTACGAAAAAATGCCGTCACTTTTTCTCTGTCCGTCTCGCACGTCGCCATCTTGGATCTTGCGAACCCAACTCACGAGCAGGATCCCTAAAAACGTGATCAGGAGCAGCTTTCGAAGCTCCGGATCACTGATCGAGATCCGGATCTGTGTAAAACAAACAGGCCCTGGATGGAACCTGTTAAATAAAACATGGCGGCGGCCATTATGTAAACATGGCTGCGCGCAGTAAACATGGTGGCGAGGACGGGCATTCAGTTTCGCCAAGTGTACTCGCCAATAACCAAAGGCATTTTTTTAAAAGATGAACTGGTTCATGAAAAGGATGGAAGTTATTGAATTGATAAATCAAATCCAAAAGAATTCAATTCAGATTTTTTCAGAGTTTTGACTATTAGGGGGGCGTCCCTTTCTATTTCTGATTCTCATATTTCTTTCGCCTTGAAGGAGGGTCGGTCCAGGGTTGTTTGCAGGGTGTTTCTGAATTTCTTTTTTTTGCATTTCCCAAAAAGTTGATTCCAAAAATATTTCGCCTGCGAACAAATTTTTTCAAGCGGGAGGGGCACACACCTTCTCAACGTTGGTGGCGCCATTTGTCTTCTTTGTTTTGTTCTTACCCGTACACGAAAAATGAGACCTTTACAGGTTTTGCTTTTCTGCTTTGCAACTTTAGGCGTAGGCCCTTACAAGCAAAAAACAATTAAAAATTCTTCTCTGTTTCAATAGGTTTAAAAAGTGCTTTTAGGTAGTGACAGCTCGGTGGCCGAGTGGTTAAGCGAGTCGTTCATTGAGTTCTAAGTCGAGGGTTCGATTCCAAGTCTTTTCAGCATTTCCTTTTTTTGCCAGAAATGTGATTGTCATTATTTATAAGAGTATTCGTTTACCGTCTCCAAACATCAACTGTACAGTGGCTTGCTCGCCAAGCGCAGTGCAGCTGGGACCGCTCGTGAAGTCCAGGTAAGCATTTTCGTAAAGGTTCATGGCACGTTTGGCTGACTCAGCAGTCAAGGCTTAGGGTGCCGCCATGTTCCTCCCTTTTATGGTGCTAGACCTTCGGGTTATTATGGATGAGTAGGGGAAGGAGGTGTGATGGATCGGAATCTGAGCCCATAAGAGTCCTACATGGGAGCCGGTAAGCCGGAGTATGGGGCCTCGGTGAATCGCGGCACCTGAAAGCTTGGTCAACATCACATAACTTTTTTTTTTTTTTTTTAAACAGGCGTAACCCCAGAATGCATACCTTTTGATTAATAAATTGCAAAGGTATACGGGAAAAAATCAAGGAATGTCTGTCTCGACGTTCGGGCTTTTCTCTGTTTATTATTCTGTTTGAGGAAATTTGCAAGCTTCGACTTCTTAGAATATGCACCCATGTCTTTGCCCGCAATGGCACGTTTCTATATGTTTCTTTTATTTTTTGTATGGAGCATTCAGGATAATTATTTTCACACCCCCCCCCCCCCCCCCCCACTACTTGTAAACTTTTGTTCGCAGGCGAAATATTTTTTGGGTCCACTTTTGGGCAAATGTACGGAAATATTTTCAAACCCCCCCACCCCCCACTCCAAACAATCCTTTGTCCAACAATATTTATTTTTCCCTGCAAAAAAATAATTATAATAATAATAAGAATAATAAGAATAATTTTCCAAATTTTGGAAATAAATTTTCCAAAAAATACACTAGCCCGCGAAAATCAACTTGAAATAGAGGCGGCATACCAAATTGTTTAAAAGCAAGCAATAGCATTTCCTTTTTTGATGTGGTTAGTATATTTTAGGTACATTTTCTCTGTTTTAAGTCCAGTTTTTTTCACGAAAGGCCCCAAGGAGTGTTATTAAAGGGGGCATGCCACCATTACTCTGAAAGTCACTGCGCGCCAGCTCATAAATATTTTGTGATCCTTCGGGTAAGAGGTCCTTGTGGGCTATAAATAGGACTGATTGTAGAAATATTTGTGGAAATCAAGCATTTGTGACTTGTGGCTTCCAACTCGGGGGATTCCGTTCACAAAAAAGACAAATGTGTGGGTCTATTTGGCATAGAGGCGGGGGGCTACATTTAGGCCTCTGCCCAGAGTTGTGGCCACCATTTCAAGGATGGTTTGGGGAGGGATAAAAATAGATAATTCGGTCAACTCTACTAAAATTGAAAAGAAAATGATCCTAGGGGTCTTAATCTTCAATTTGAAGTGAAAAACACATTGCCACGTTACTCCTGGGCGTCACCAGGCGGCGCTCTTTATGGGTGCACTACACTAAATAGGTCAAAAATGGCTGCGCCAAACTGATCAGCTATCCTATCCTTGGGGTTGTGTGCTTCAACTTTTGTGAAGACTTGATAAATGTTGGCTTTAAAATTGGTCCTATTTGGCTTTGGCAAGTGGAGGGATACGGTATAAAAAAATGGCAGCTAGCCGGTTTGGGAAAAAACCCAAATTTTTAGGGGTGGTACTCTTTAGGGACAATTAGCAAAAATTCCAAACGTCTACCCTGCCAAAAATTGAAAAGAATTTGACAGATTAAGATTCAAACTATAATTTTCAGTAGTGTCACAAAAACTTGGGAACTCGTGGATAAGGATTTTTTCACTGTGAAGTTAGTGGATTTTACACTAAGGTCAATGGGAGTGTATTTAGTGTGGTGCATGCACCCCTGAGCGCCGTATATAGTGGGTGCATGTCACTAAAACTCTGAAAATCAATGCGCGCGAGCTCATTAATATTCTGTGATCCCTCGGGCAATTTTGAATATTGAGGTCCCTGTGTCCTATAAAATGGGACTGATTGTAGAAATATCTGTGGAAATCAAGCATTTGTGACCAGTGGCTTTCAACTCGGGGAATTCCGTAAACAAAAAAAGACCAATACGTGGGTCTATTTGGCATAGAGGCGGGGGCTACATTTAGACCTGGGCCCAGAGATGGGCCAGCATTTTAGGGGTGGTTTGGGGGGAGTGAGTATACAAAAATCATTCCGTCAATTCAACTCTCATAAATTTGAAAATATAATTATTCTACGAGTCTTAATCGGTATTTTCCCAGTGAAAAACACATTGCCACCTTACTCCTGAGCGTCACCAGGCGGCGCTCTTTCTGTCTGATTTTGTGTTGGTTACAATGAGCGCCGTATTTAGTGAAGTGGAACACATGGCCTGTTTGTTTCACACAGATCGGGAGGTGATCCAGAGCTGGCTATAGGGTTCCACTCCACTAAATACGGCGCTCATTGTAACCAACACAAAAATAGAAAGAAAGAGCGCCGCCTGGTGACGCTCTGGAGTAAGGTGGCAATACTTTTTTCACTTGAAATTAAAGATTAAGACTTCTAGAATAATTTTCTTTTCAAATTTAAGAGAGTTGAAGGAATTTTTTTTTTTTATACTCCCCTCCCCACAAACCACCCCTAAAATGGTGGCCCATCTCTGGGCCCAGGTCTAAATGTAGCCCCCCGCCTCTATGCCAAATAGACTCACGTATTGGTCTTTTTTGTGAACGGAATCCCCCGAGTTGGAAGCCACGGGTCACTAATTCTTGATTTCCACAAATATTTCTACAATCAGTCTAATTTATAGGCCCCAGAGACCTCTTATTCAAAATTACCGGAGGGATCACAAAATATTAATGAGCTCGCGCGCAGTGATTTTCACAGATTTAGTGGCATGCACCCCTAGAGCCGAACGAAAACAAACAGGATCGCAAACCATTTAGAGCGCCCTCTCGCTATATGTTGCATGCTGGGAGAATTTGTACTGCACAACAAATGTCGTCTGCTTCAGATTTTGTAGGGTTATTTTTATGATAAACTATCTAGTATTTCCAGAAAAGTAAATAAATCGTACATAGCTCTTTAATAACAAAAATACACTGTAAAAGAATTCTGACTAAATACTGTCAAAAAAGCTCATTAAATGCTTCAAATCTACGAAAAAATGCCGTCACTTTTTCTCTGTCCGTCTCGCACGTCGCCATCTTGGATCTTGCGAACCCAACTCACGAGCAGGATCCCTAAAAACGTGATCAGGAGCAGCTTTCGAAGCTCCGGATCACTGATCGAGATCCGGATCTGTGTAAAACAAACAGGCCCTGGATGGAACCTGTTAAATAAAACATGGCGGCGGCCATTATGTAAACATGGCTGCGCGCAGTAAACATGGTGGCGAGGACGGGCATTCAGTTTCGCCAAGTGTACTCGCCAATAACCAAAGGCATTTTTTTAAAAGATGAACTGGTTCATGAAAAGGATGGAAGTTATTGAATTGATAAATCAAATCCAAAAGAATTCAATTCAGATTTTTTCAGAGTTTTGACTATTAGGGGGGCGTCCCTTTCTATTTCTGATTCTCATATTTCTTTCGCCTTGAAGGAGGGTCGGTCCAGGGTTGTTTGCAGGGTGTTTCTGAATTTCTTTTTTTTGCATTTCCCAAAAAGTTGATTCCAAAAATATTTCGCCTGCGAACAAATTTTTTCAAGCGGGAGGGGCACACACCTTCTCAACGTTGGTGGCGCCATTTGGCTTCTTTGTTTTGTTCTTACCCGTACACGAAAAATGAGACCTTTACAGGTTTTGCTTTTCTGCTTTGCAACTTTAGGCGTAGGCCCTTACAAGCAAAAAACAATTAAAAATTCTTCTCTGTTTCAATAGGTTTAAAAAGTGCTTTTAGGTAGTGACAGCTCGGTGGCCGAGTGGTTAAGCGAGTCGTTCATTGAGTTCTAAGTCGAGGGTTCGATTCCAAGTCTTTTCAGCATTTCCTTTTTTTGCCAGAAATGTGATTGTTATTATTTATAAGAGTATTCGTTTACCGTCTCCAAACACCAACTGTACAGTGGCTTGCTCGCCAAGCGCAGTGCAGCTGGGACCGCTCGTGAAGTCCAGGTAAGCATTTTCGTAAAGGTTCAGGGCACGTTTGGCTGACTCAGCAGTCAAGGCTTAGGGTGCCGCCATGTTCCTCCCTTTTATGGTGCTAGACCTTCGGGTTATTATGGATGAGTAGGGGAAGGAGGTGTGATGGATCGGAATCTGAGCCCATAAGAGTCCTACATGGGAGCCGGTAAGCCGGAGTATGGGGCCTCGGTGAATCGCGGCACCTGAAAGCTTGGTCAACATCATATAACTTTTTTTTTTTTTTTTAACAGGCGTAACCCCAGAATGCATACCTTTTGATTAATAAATTGCAAAGGTATACGGGAAAAAATCAAGGAATGTCTGTCTCGACGTTCGGGCTTTTCTCTGTTTATTATTCTGTTTAAGGAAATTTGCAAGCTTCGACTTCTTAGAATATGCACCCATGTCTTTGCCCGCAATGGCACGTTTCTATATGTTTCTTTTATTTTTTGTATGGAGCATTCAGGATAATTATTTTCACACCCCCCCCCCCCCCCCCCCCCCTACTTGTAAACTTTTGTTCGCAGGCGAAATATTTTTTGGGTCAACTTTTGGGCAAATGTACGGAAATATTTTCAAACCCCCCCCCCCCCCCACTCCAAACAATCCTTTGTCCAACAATATTTATTTTCCCCTCCAAAAAAATAATTATAATAATAATAAGAATAATAAGAATAATTTTCCAAATTTTGGAAATAAATTTCCAAAAAAATACACTAGCCCGCGAAAATCAACTTGAAAAAGAGGCGGCATACCAAATTGTTTAAAAGCAAGCAATCGCATTTCCTTTTTTGATGTGGTTAGTATATTTTAGGTACATTTTCTCTGTTTTAAGTCCAGTTTTTTCACGAAAGGCCCCAAGGAGTGTTATTAAAGGGGGCATGCCACCATTACTCTGAAAGTCACTGCGCGCCAGCTCATAAATATTTTGTGATCCTTCGGGTAAGAGGTCCTTGTGGGCTATAAATAGGACTGATTGTAGAAATATTTGTGGAAATCAAGCATTTGTGACTTGTGGCTTCCAACTCGGGGGATTCCGTTCACAAAAAAGACCAATGTGTGGGTCTATTTGGCATAGAGGCGGGGGGCTACATTTAGGCCTCTGCCCAGAGATAGGCCACCATTTCAAGGATGGTTTGGGGAGGGATAAAAATAAATAATTCGGCCGCAATGGCACGTTTCTATATGTTTCTTTTATTTTTTTTATGGAGCATTCAGGATAATTATTTTCACACCCCCCCCCCCCTACTTGTAAACTTTTGTTCGCAGGCGAAATATTTTTTGGGTCAACTTTTGGGCAAATGTACGGAAATATTTTCAAACCCCCCCACTCCAAACAATCCTTTGTCCGCCCCTATGGGGTTCAATATTTATTTTCCCCTCCAAAAAAATAATTATAATAATAATAAGAATAATAAGAATAATTTTCCAAATTTTGGAAATAAATTTCCCAAAAAATACACTAGCACGCGAAAATCAACTTGAAATAGAGGCGGCATACCAAATTGTTTAAAAGCAAGCAATCGCATTTCCTTTTTTGATGTGGTTAGTATATTTTAGGTACATTTTCTCTGTTTTAAGTCCAGTTTTTTTCACGAAAGGCCCCATGGAGTGTTATTAAAGGGGGCATGCCACCATTACTCTGAAAGTCACTGCGCGCCAGCTCATAAATATTTTGTGATCCTTCGGGTAAGAGGTCCTTGTGGGCTATAAATAGGACTGATTGTAGAAATATTTGTGGAAATCAAGCATTTGTGACTTGTGGCTTCCAACTCGGGGGATTCCGTTAACAAAAAAGACAAATGTGTGGGTCTATTTGGCATAGAGGCGGGGGGCTACATTTAGGCCTCTGCCCAGAGTTGTGGCCACCATTTCAAGGATGGTTTGGGGAGGGATAAAAATAAATAATTCGGTCAACTCTACTAAAATTGACAAGAAAATGATCCTAGGGGTCTTAATCTTCAATTTGAAGTGAAAAACACATTGCCACGTTACTCCTGGGCGTCACCAGGCGGCGCTCTTTATGGGTGCACTACACTAAATAGGTCAAAAATGGCTGCGCCAAACTGATCAGCTATCCTATCCTTGGGGTTGTGTTCTTCAACTTTTGTGAAAACTTGATAAATGTTGGCTTTAAAATTGGTCCTATTTGGCTTTGGCAAGTGGAGGGATACGGTATAAAAAAAATGGCAGCTAGCCGGTTTGGGAAAAAAACCAAATTTTTAGGGGTGGTACTCTTTAGGGACAATTAGCAAAAATTCCAAACGTCTACCCTGCCAAAAATTGAAAAGAATTTGACAGATTAAGATTCAAACTATAATTTTCAGTAGTGTCACAAAAACTTGGGAACTCGTGGATAAGGATTTTTTCACTGTGAAGTTAGTGGATTTTACACTAAGGTCAATGGGAGTGTATTTAGTGTGGTGCATGCACCCCTGAGCGCCGTATATAGTGGGTGCATGTCACTAAAACTCTGAAAATCAATGCGCGCGAGCTCATTAATATTCTGTGATCCCTCGGGCAATTTTGAATATTGAGGTCCCTGTGTCCTATAAAATGGGACTGATTGTAGAAATATCTGTGGAAATCAAGCATTTGTGACCAGTGGCTTTCAACTCGGGGAATTCCGTAAACACAAAAAGACCAATACGTGGGTCTATTTGGCATAGAGGCGGGGGCTACATTTAGACCTGGGCCCAGAGATGGGCCAGCATTTAAGGGGTGGTTTGGGGGGAGTGAGTATACAAAAATCATTCCGTCAATTCAACTCTCATAAATTTGAAAATATAATTATTCTACGAGTCTTAATAGGTATTTTCCCAGTGAAAAACACATTGCCACCTTACTCCTGAGCGTCACCAGGCGGCGCTCTTTCTGTCTGATTTTGTGTTGGTTACAATGAGCGCCGTATTTAGTGAAGTGGAACACAGGGCCTGTTTGTTTCACACAGATCGGGAGGTGATCCAGAGCTGGCTATAGGGTTCCACTCCACTAAATACGGCGCTCATTGTAACCAACACAAAAATAGAAAGAAAGAGCGCCGCCTGGTGACGCTCTGGAGTAAGGTGGCAATACTTTTTTCACTTGAAATTAAAGATTAAGACTTCTAGAATAATTTTCTTTTCAAATTTAAGAGAGTTGAAGGAATTTTTTTTTTTTATACTCCCCTCCCCACAAACCACCCCTAAAATGGTGGCCCATCTCTGGGCCCAGGTCTAAATGTAGCCCCCCGCCTCTATGCCAAATAGACTCACGTATTGGTCTTTTTTGTGAACGGAATCCCCCGAGTTGGAAGCCACGGGTCACTAATTCTTGATTTCCACAAATATTTCTACAATCAGTCTAATTTATAGGCCCCAGAGACCTCTTATTCAAAATTACCGGAGGGATCACAAAATATTAATGAGCTCGCGCGCAGTGATTTTCACAGATTTAGTGGCATGCACCCCTAGAGCCGAACGAAAACAAACAGGATCGCAAACCATTTAGAGCGCCCTCTCGCTATATGTTGCATGCTGGGAGAATTTGTACTGCACAACAAATGTCGTCTGCTTCAGATTTTGTAGGGTTATTTTTATGATAAACTATCTAGTATTTCCAGAAAAGTAAATAAATCGTGCATAGCTGTTTAATAACAAAAATACACTGTAAAAGAATTCTGACTAAATACTGTCAAAAAAGCTCATTAAATGCTTCAAATCTACGAAAAAATGCCGTCACTTTTTCTCTGTCCGTCTCGCACGTCGCCATCTTGGATCTTGCGAACCCAACTCACGAGCAGGATCCCTAAAAACGTGATCAGGAGCAGCTTTCGAAGCTCCGGATCACTGATCGAGATCCGGATCTGTGTAAAACAAACAGGCCCTGGATGGAACCTGTTAAATAAAACATGGCGGCGGCCATTATGTAAACATGGCTGCGCGCAGTAAACATGGTGGCGAGGACGGGCATTCAGTTTCGCCAAGTGTACTCGCCAATAACCAAAGGCATTTTTTTTTTAAGATGAACTGGTTCATGAAAAGGATGGAAGTTATTGAATTGATAAATCAAATCCAAAAGAATTCAATTCAGATTTTTTCAGAGTTTTGACTATTAGGGGGGCGTCCCTTTCTATTTCTGATTCTCATATTTCTTTCGCCTTGAAGGAGGGTCGGTCCAGGGTTGTTTGCAGGGTGTTTCTGAATTTCTTTTTGTTGCATTTCCCAAAAAGTTGATTCCAAAAATATTTCGCCTGCGAACAAATTTTTCAAGCGGGAGGGGCACACACCTTCTCAACGTTGGTGGCGCCATTTGGCTTCTTTGTTTTGTTCTTACCCGTACACGAAAAATGAGACCTTTACAGGTTTTGCTTTTCTGCTTTGCAACTTTAGGCGTTGGCCCTTACAAGCAAAAAACAATTAAAAATTCTTCTCTGTTTCAATAGGTTTAAAAAGTGCTTTTAGGTAGTGACAGCTCGGTGGCCGAGTGGTTAAGCGAGTCGTTCATTGAGTTCTAAGTCGAGGGTTCGATTCCAAGTCTTTTCAGCATTTCCTTTTTTTGCCAGAAATGTGATTGTCATTATTTATAAGAGTATTCGTTTACCGTCTCCAAACACCAACTGTACAGTGGCTTGCTCGCCAAGCGCAGTGCAGCTGGGACCGCTCGTGAAGTCCAGGTAAGCATTTTCGTAAAGGTTCATGGCACGTTTGGCTGACTCAGCAGTCAAGGCTTAGGGTGCCGCCATGTTCCTCCCTTTTATGGTGCTAGACCTTCGGGTTATTATGGATGAGTAGGGGAAGGAGGTGTGATGGATCGGAATCTGAGCCCATAAGAGTCCTACATGGGAGCCGGTAAGCCGGAGTATGGGGCCTCGGTGAATCGCGGCACCTGAAAGCTTGGTCAACATCACATAACTTTTTTTTTTTTTTTTTTAACAGGCGTAACCCCAGAATGCATACCTTTTGATTAATAAATTGCAAAGGTATACGGGAAAAAATCAAGGAATGTCTGTCTCGACGTTCGGGCTTTTCTCTGTTTATTATTCTGTTTAAGGAAATTTGCAAGCTTCGACTTCTTAGAATATGCACCCATGTCTTTGCCCGCAATGGCACGTTTCTATATGTTTCTTTTATTTTTTGTATGGAGCATTCAGGATAATTATTTTCACACCCCCCCCCCCCTACTTGTAAACTTTTGTTCGCAGGCGAAATATTTTTTGGGTCAACTTTTGGGCAAATGTACGGAAATATTTTCAAACCCCCCCCCCCCCCCCCCCTCCCCACTCCAAACAATCCTTTGTCCAACAATATATATTTTCCCCTCCAAAAAAATAATTATAATAATAATAAGAATAATAAGAATAATTTTCCAAATTTTGGAAATAAATTTCCCAAAAAATACACTAGCCCGCGAAAATCAACTTGAAAAAGAGGCGGCATACCAAATTGTTTAAAAGCAAGCAATCGCATTTCCTTTTTTGATGTGGTTAGTATATTTTAGGTACATTTTCTCTGTTTTAAGTCCAGTTTTTTCACGAAAGGCCCCAAGGAGTGTTATTAAAGAGGGCATGCCACCATTACTCTGAAAGTCACTGCGCGCCAGCTCATAATTATTTTGTGATCCTTCGGGTAAGAGGTCCTTGTGGGCTATAAATAGGACTGATTGTAGAAATATTTGTGGAAATCAAGCATTTGTGACTTGTGGCTTCCAACTCGGGGGATTCCGTTCACAAAAAAGACCAATGTGTGGGTCTATTTGGCATAGAGGCGGGGGGCTACATTTAGGCCTCTGCCCAGAGATGGGCCACCATTTCAAGGATGGTTTGGGGAGGGATAAAAATAAATAATTCGGCCGCAATGGCACGTTTCTATATGTTTCTTTTATTTTGTTTATGGAGCATTCAGGATAATTATTTTCACACCCCCCCCCCCCCTACTTGTAAACTTTTGTTCGCAGGCGAAATATTTTTTGGGTCAACTTTTGGGCAAATGTACGGAAATATTTTCAAACCCCCCCCCCACTCCAAACAATCCTTTGTCCGCCCCTATGGGGTTCAATATTTATTTTCCCCTCCAAACAAATAATTATAATAATAATAAGAATAATAAGAATAATTTTCCAAATTTTGGAAATAAATTTCCCAAAAAATACACTAGCACGCGAAAATCAACTTGAAATAGAGGCGGCATACCAAATTGTTTAAAAGCAAGCAATCGCATTTCCTTTTTTGATGTGGTTAGTATATTTTAGGTACATTTTCTCTGTTTTAAGTCCAGTTTTTTTCACGAAAGGCCCCAAGGAGTGTTATTAAAGGGGGCATGCCACCATTACTCTGAAAGTCACTGCGCGCCAGCTCATAAATATTTTGTGATCCTTCGGGTAAGAGGTCCTTGTGGGCTATAAATAGGACTGATTGTAGAAATATTTGTGGAAATCAAGCATTTGTGACTTGTGGCTTCCAACTCGGGGGATTCCGTTCACAAAAAAGACAAATGTGTGGGTCTATTTGGCATAGAGGCGGGGGGCTACATTTAGGCCTCTGCCCAGAGTTGTGGCCACCATTTCAAGGATGGTTTGGGGAGGGATAAAAATAAATAATTCGGTCAACTCTACTAAAATTGACAAGAAAATGATCCTAGGGGTCTTAATCTTCAATTTGAAGTGAAAAACACATTGCCACGTTACTCCTGGGCGTCACCAGGCGGCGCTCTTTATGGGTGCACTACACTAAATAGGTCAAAAATGGCTGCGCCAAACTGATCAGCTATCCTATCCTTGGGGTTGTGTTCTTCAACTTTTGTGAAAACTTGATAAATGTTGGCTTTAAAATTGGTCCTATTTGGCTTTTGCAAGTGGAGGGATACGGTATAAAAAAATGGCAGCTAGCCGGTTTGGGAAAAAAACCAAATTTTTAGGGGTGGTACTCTTTAGGGACAATTAGCAAAAATTCCAAACGTCTACCCTGCCAAAAATTGAAAAGAATTTGACAGATTAAGATTCAAACTATAATTTTCAGTAGTGTCACAAAAACTTGGGAACTCGTGGATAAGGATTTTTTCACTGTGAAGTTAGTGGATTTTACACTAAGGTCAATGGGAGTGTATTTAGTGTGGTGCATGCACCCCTGAGCGCCGTATATAGTGGGTGCATGTCACTAAAACTCTGAAAATCAATGCGCGCGAGCTCATTAATATTCTGTGATCCCTCGGGCAATTTTGAATATTGAGGTCCCTGTGTCCTATAAAATGGGACTGATTGTAGAAATATCTGTGGAAATCAAGCATTTGTGACCAGTGGCTTTCAACTCGGGGAATTCCGTAAACAAAAAAAGACCAATACGTGGGTCTATTTGGCATAGAGGCGGGGGCTACATTTAGACCTGGGCCCAGAGATGGGCCAGCATTTTAGGGGTGGTTTGGGGGGAGTGAGTATACAAAAATCATTCCGTCAATTCAACTCTCATAAATTTGAAAATATAATTATTCTACGAGTCTTAATCGGTATTTTCCCAGTGAAAAACACATTGCCACCTTACTCCTGAGCGTCACCAGGCGGCGCTCTTTCTGTCTGATTTTGTGTTGGTTACAATGAGCGCCGTATTTAGTGAAGTGGAACACAGGGCCTGTTTGTTTCACACAGATCGGGAGGTGATCCAGAGCTGGCTATAGGGTTCCACTCCACTAAATACGGCGCTCATTGTAACCAACACAAAAATAGAAAGAAAGAGCGCCGCCTGGTGACGCTCTGGAGTAAGGTGGCAATATTTTTTTCACTTGAAATTAAAGATTAAGACTTCTAGAATAATTTTCTTTTCAAATTTAAGAGAGTTGAAGGAATTTTTTTTTTTTATACTCCCCTCCCCACAAACCACCCCTAAAATGGTGGCCCATCTCTGGGCCCAGGTCTAAATGTAGCCCCCCGCCTCTATGCCAAATAGACTCACGTATTGGTCTTTTTTGTGAACGGAATCCCCCGAGTTGGAAGCCACGGGTCACTAATTCTTGATTTCCACAAATATTTCTACAATCAGTCTAATTTATAGGCCCCAGAGACCTCTTATTCAAAATTACCGGAGGGATCACAAAATATTAATGAGCTCGCGCGCAGTGATTTTCACAGATTTAGTGGCATGCACCCCTAGAGCCGAACGAAAACAAACAGGATCGCAAACCCTTTAGAGCGCCCTCTCGCTATAATGTTGCATGCTGGGAGAATTTGTACTGCACAACAAATGTCGTCTGCTTCAGATTTTGTAGGGTTATTTTTATGATAAACTATCTAGTATTTCCAGAAAAGTAAATAAATCGTACATAGCTCTTTAATAACAAAAATACACTGTAAAAGAATTCCGACTAAATACTGTCAAAAAAGCTCATTAAATGCTTCAAATCTACGAAAAAATGCCGTCACTTTTTCTCTGTCCGTCTCGCACGTCGCCATCTTGGATCTTGCGAACCCAACTCACGAGCAGGATCCCTAAAAACGTGATCAGGAGCAGCTTTCGAAGCTCCGGATCACTGATCGAGATCCGGATCTGTGTAAAACAAACAGGCCCTGGATGGAACCTGTTAAATAAAACATGGCGGCGGCCATTATGTAAACATGGCTGCGCGCAGTAAACATGGTGGCGAGGACGGGCATTCAGTTTCGCCAAGTGTACTCGCCAATAACCAAAGGCATTTTTTTTTAAAGATGAACTGGTTCATGAAAAGGATGGAAGTTATTGAATTGATAAATCAAATCCAAAAGAATTCAATTCAGATTTTTTCAGAGTTTTGACTATTAGGGGGGCGTCCCTTTCTATTTCTGATTCTCATATTTCTTTCGCCTTGAAGGAGGGTCGGTCCAGGGTTGTTTGCAGGGTGTTTCTGAATTTCTTTTTTTTGCATTTCCCAAAAAGTTGATTCCAAAAATATTTCGCCTGCGAACAAATTTTTTCAAGCGGGAGGGGCACACACATTCTCAACGTTGGTGGCGCCATTTGGCTTCTTTGTTTTGTTCTTACCCGTACACGAAAAATGAGACCTTTACAGGTTTTGCTTTTCTGCTTTGCAACTTTAGGCGTAGGCCCTTACAAGCAAAAAACAATTAAAAATTCTTCTCTGTTTCAATAGGTTTAAAAAGTGCTTTTAGGTAGTGACAGCTCGGTGGCCGAGTGGTTAAGCGAGTCGTTCATTGAGTTCTAAGTCGAGGGTTCGATTCCAAGTCTTTTCAGCATTTCCTTTTTTTGCCAGAAATGTGATTGTCATTATTTATAAGAGTATTCGTTTACCGTCTCCAAACACCAACTGTACAGTGGCTTGCTCGCCAAGCGCAGTGCAGCTGGGACCGCTCGTGAAGTCCAGGTAAGCATTTTCGTAAAGGTTCATGGCACGTTTGGCTGACTCAGCAGTCAAGGCTTAGGGTGCCGCCATGTTCCTCCCTTTTATGGTGCTAGACCTTCGGGTTATTATGGATGAGTAGGGGAAGGAGGTGTGATGGATCGGAATCTGAGCCCATAAGAGTCCTACATGGGAGCCGGTAAGCCGGAGTATGGGGCCTCGGTGAATCGCGGCACCTGAAAGCTTGGTCAACATCACATAACTTTTTTTTTTTTTTTTAACAGGCGTAACCCCAGAATGCATACCTTTTGATTAATAAATTGCAAAGGTATACGGGAAAAAATCAAGGAATGTCTGTCTCGACGTTCGGGCTTTTCTCTGTTTATTATTCTGTTTAAGGAAATTTGCAAGCTTCGACTTCTTAGAATATGCACCCATGTCTTTGCCCGCAATGGCACGTTTCTATATGTTTCTTTTATTTTTTGTATGGAGCATTCAGGATAATTATTTTCACACCCCCCCCCCCCCCCCCCCCTACTTGTAAACTTTTGTTCGCAGGCGAAATATTTTTTGGGTCAACTTTTGGGCAAATGTACGGAAATATTTTCAAACCCCCCCCCCCACTCCAAACAATCCTTTGTCCAACAATATTTATTTTCCCCTCCAAAAAAATAATTATAATAATAATAAGAATAATAAGAATAATTTTCCAAATTTTGGAAATAAATTTCCCAAAAAATACACTAGCCCGCGAAAATCAACTTGAAAAAGAGGCGGCATACCAAATTGTTTAAAAGCAAGCAATCGCATTTCCTTTTTTGATGTGGTTAGTATATTTCAGGTACATTTTCTCTGTTTTAAGTCCAGTTTTTTCACGAAAGGCCCCAAGGAGTGTTATTAAAGGGGGCATGCCACCATTACTCTGAAAGTCACTGCGCGCCAGCTCATAAATATTTTGTGATCCTTCGGGTAAGAGGTCCTTGTGGGCTATAAATAGGACTGATTGTAGAAATATTTGTGGAAATCAAGCATTTGTGACTTGTGGCTTCCAACTCGGGGGATTCCGTTCACAAAAAAGACCAATGTGTGGGTCTATTTGGCATAGAGGCGGGGGGCTACATTTAGGCCTCTGCCCAGAGATGGGCCACCATTTCAAGGATGGTTTGGGGAGGGATAAAAATAAATAATTCGGCCGCAATGGCACGTTTCTATATGTTTCTTTTATTTTGTTTATGGAGCATTCAGGATAATTATTTTCACACACCCCCCCCTACTTGTAAACTTTTGTTCGCAGGCGAAATATTTTTTGGGTCAACTTTTGGGCAAATGTACGGAAATATTTTCAAACCCCCCCCCCACTCCAAACAATCCTTTGTCCGCCCCTATGGGGTTCAATATTTATTTTCCCCTCCAAAAAAATAATTATAATAATAATAAGAATAATAAGAATAATTTTCCAAATTTTGGAAATAAATTTCCCAAAAAATACACTAGCACGCGAAAATCAACTTGAAATAGAGGCGGCATACCAAATTGTTTAAAAGCAAGCAATCGCATTTCCTTTTTTGATGTGGTTAGTATATTTTAGGTACATTTTCTCTGTTTTAAGTCCAGTTTTTTTCACGAAAGGCCCCAAGGAGTGTTATTAAAGGGGGCATGCCACCATTACTCTGAAAGTCACTGCGCGCCAGCTCATAAATATTTTGTGATCCTTCGGGTAAGAGGTCCTTGTGGGCTATAAATAGGACTGATTGTAGAAATATTTGTGGAAATCAAGCATTTGTGACTTGTGGCTTCCAACTCGGGGGATTCCGTTCACAAAAAAGACAAATGTGTGGGTCTATTTGGCATAGAGGCGGGGGGCTACATTTAGGCCTCTGCCCAGAGTTGTGGCCACCATTTCAAGGATGGTTTGGGGAGGGATAAAAATAAATAATTCGGTCAACTCTACTAAAATTGACAAGAAAATGATCCTAGGGGTCTTAATCTTCAATTTGAAGTGAAAAACACATTGCCACGTTACTCCTGGGCGTCACCAGGCGGCGCTCTTTATGGGTGCACTACACTAAATAGGTCAAAAATGGCTGCGCCAAACTGATCAGCTATCCTATCCTTGGGGTTGTGTTCTTCAACTTTTGTGAAAACTTGATAAATGTTGGCTTTAAAATTGGTCCTATTTGGCTTTGGCAAGTGGAGGGATACGGTATAAAAAAAATGGCAGCTAGCCGGTTTGGGAAAAAAACCAAATTTTTAGGGGTGGTACTCTTTAGGGACAATTAGCAAAAATTCCAAACGTCTACACTGCCAAAAATTGAAAAGAATTTGACAGATTAAGATTCAAACTATAATTTTCAGTAGTGTCACAAAAACTTGGGAACTCGTGGATAAGGATTTTTTCACTGTGAAGTTAGTGGATTTTACACTAAGGTCAATGGGAGTGTATTTAGTGTGGTGCATGCACCCCTGAGCGCCGTATATAGTGGGTGCATGTCACTAAAACTCTGAAAATCAATGCGCGCGAGCTCATTAATATTCTGTGATCCCTCGGGCAATTTTGAATATTGAGGTCCCTGTGTCCTATAAAATGGGACTGATTGTAGAAATATCTGTGGAAATCAAGCATTTGTGACCAGTGGCTTTCAACTCGGGGAATTCCGTAAACAAAAAAAGACCAATACGTGGGTCTATTTGGCATAGAGGCGGGGGCTACATTTAGACCTGGGCCCAGAGATGGGCCAGCATTTTAGGGGTGGTTTGGGGGGAGTGAGTATACAAAAATCATTCCGTCAATTCAACTCTCATAAATTTGAAAATATAATTATTCTACGAGTCTTAATCGGTATTTTCCCAGTGAAAAACACATTGCCACCTTACTCCTGAGCGTCACCAGGCGGCGCTCTTTCTGTCTGATTTTGTGTTGGTTACAATGAGCGCCGTATTTAGTGAAGTGGAACACAGGGCCTGTTTGTTTCACACAGATCGGGAGGTGATCCAGAGCTGGCTATAGGGTTCCACTCCACTAAATACGGCGCTCATTGTAACCAACACAAAAATAGAAAGAAAGAGCGCCGCCTGGTGACGCTCTGGAGTAAGGTGGCAATATTTTTTTCACTTGAAATTAAAGATTAAGACTTCTAGAATAATTTTCTTTTCAAATTTAAGAGAGTTGAAGGAATTTTTTTTTTTTATACTCCCCTCCCCACAAACCACCCCTAAAATGGTGGCCCATCTCTGGGCCCAGGTCTAAATGTAGCCCCCCGCCTCTATGCCAAATAGACTCACGTATTGGTCTTTTTTGTGAACGGAATCCCCCGAGTTGGAAGCCACGGGTCACTAATTCTTGATTTCCACAAATATTTCTACAATCAGTCTAATTTATAGGCCCCAGAGACCTCTTATTCAAAATTACCGGAGGGATCACAAAATATTAATGAGCTCGCGCGCAGTGATTTTCACAGATTTAGTGGCATGCACCCCTAGAGCCGAACGAAAACAAACAGGATCGCAAACCCTTTAGAGCGCCCTCTCGCTATAATGTTGCATGCTGGGAGAATTTGTACTGCACAACAAATGTCGTCTGCTTCAGATTTTGTAGGGTTATTTTTATGATAAACTATCTAGTATTTCCAGAAAAGTAAATAAATCGTACATAGCTCTTTAATAACAAAAATACACTGTAAAAGAATTCTGACTAAATACTGTCAAAAAAGCTCATTAAATGCTTCAAATCTACGAAAAAATGCCGTCACTTTTTCTCTGTCCGTCTCGCACGTCGCCATCTTGGATCTTGCGAACCCAACTCACGAGCAGGATCCCTAAAAACGTGATCAGGAGCAGCTTTCGAAGCTCCGGATCACTGATCGAGATCCGGATCTGTGTAAAACAAACAGGCCCTGGATGGAACCTGTTAAATAAAACATGGCGGCGGCCATTATGTAAACATGGCTGCGCGCAGTAAACATGGTGGCGAGGACGGGCATTCAGTTTCGCCAAGTGTACTCGCCAATAACCAAAGGCATTTTTTTTAAAGATGAACTGGTTCATGAAAAGGATGGAAGTTATTGAATTGATAAATCAAATCCAAAAGAATTCAATTCAGATTTTTTCAGAGTTTTGACTATTAGGGGGGCGTCCCTTTCTATTTCTGATTCTCATATTTCTTTCGCCTTGAAGGAGGGTCGGTCCAGGGTTGTTTGCAGGGTGTTTCTGAATTTCTTTTTTTTGCATTTCCCAAAAAGTTGATTCCAAAAATATTTCGCCTGCGAACAAATTTTTTCAAGCGGGAGGGGCACACACCTTCTCAACGTTGGTGGCGCCATTTGGCTTCTTTGTTTTGTTCTTACCCGTACACGAAAAATGAGACCTTTACAGGTTTTGCTTTTCTGCTTTGCAACTTTAGGCGTAGGCCCTTACAAGCAAAAAACAATTAAAAATTCTTCTCTGTTTCAATAGGTTTAAAAAGTGCTTTTAGGTAGTGACAGCTCGGTGGCCGAGTGGTTAAGCGAGTCGTTCATTGAGTTCTAAGTCGAGGGTTCGATTCCAAGTCTTTTCAGCATTTCCTTTTTTTGCCAGAAATGTGATTGTCATTATTTATAAGAGTATTCGTTTACCGTCTCCAAACACCAACTGTACAGTGGCTTGCTCGCCAAGCGCAGTGCAGCTGGGACCGCTCGTGAAGTCCAGGTAAGCATTTTCGTAAAGGTTCATGGCACGTTTGGCTGACTCAGCAGTCAAGGCTTAGGGTGCCGCCATGTTCCTCCCTTTTATGGTGCTAGACCTTCGGGTTATTATGGATGAGTAGGGGAAGGAGGTGTGATGGATCGGAATCTGAGCCCATAAGAGTCCTACATGGGAGCCGGTAAGCCGGAGTATGGGGCCTCGGTGAATCGCGGCACCTGAAAGCTTGGTCAACATCACATAACTTTTTTTTTTTTTTTTAACAGGCGTAACCCCAGAATGCATACCTTTTGATTAATAAATTGCAAAGGTATACGGGAAAAAATCAAGGAATGTCTGTCTCGACGTTCGGGCTTTTCTCTGTTTATTATTCTGTTTAAGGAAATTTGCAAGCTTCGACTTCTTAGAATATGCACCCATGTCTTTGCCCGCAATGGCACGTTTCTATATGTTTCTTTTATTTTTTGTATGGAGCATTCAGGATAATTATTTTCACACCCCCCCCCCCCCCCCTACTTGTAAACTTTTGTTCGCAGGCGAAATATTTTTTGGGTCAACTTTTGGGCAAATGTACGGAAATATTTTCAAACCCCCCCCCCCCCCCCACTCCAAACAATCCTTTGTCCAACAATATTTATTTTCCCCTCCAAAAAAATAATTATAATAATAATAAGAATAATAAGAATAATTTTCCAAATTTTGGAAATAAATTTCCCAAAAAATACACTAGCCCGCGAAAATCAACTTGAAAAAGAGGCGGCATACCAAATTGTTTAAAAGCAAGCAATCGCATTTCCTTTTTTGATGTGGTTAGTATATTTCAGGTACATTTTCTCTGTTTTAAGTCCAGTTTTTTCACGAAAGGCCCCAAGGAGTGTTATTAAAGGGGGCATGCCACCATTACTCTGAAAGTCACTGCGCGCCAGCTCATAAATATTTTGTGATCCTTCGGGTAAGAGGTCCTTGTGGGCTATAAATAGGACTGATTGTAGAAATATTTGTGGAAATCAAGCATTTGTGACTTGTGGCTTCCAACTCGGGGGATTCCGTTCACAAAAAAGACCAATGTGTGGGTCTATTTGGCATAGAGGCGGGGGGCTACATTTAGGCCTCTGCCCAGAGATGGGCCACCATTTCAAGGATGGTTTGGGGAGGGATAAAAATAAATAATTCGGCCGCAATGGCACGTTTCTATATGTTTCTTTTATTTTTTTTATGGAGCATTCAGGATAATTATTTTCACACCCCCCCCCCCCCTACTTGTAAACGTTTGTTCGCAGGCGAAATATTTTTTGGGTCAACTTTTGGGCAAATGTACGGAAATATTTTCAAACCCCCCCCCCACTCCAAACAATCCTTTGTCCGCCCCTATGGGGTTCAATATTTATTTTCCCCTCCAAAAAAATAATTATAATAATAATAAGAATAATAAGAATAATTTTCCAAATTTTGGAAATAAATTTCCCAAAAAATACACTAGCACGCGAAAATCAACTTGAAATAGAGGCGGCATACCAAATTGTTTAAAAGCAAGCAATCGCATTTCCTTTTTTGATGTGGTTAGTATATTTTAGGTACATTTTCTCTGTTTTAAGTCCAGTTTTTTTCACGAAAGGCCCCAAGGAGTGTTATTAAAGGGGGCATGCCACCATTACTCTGAAAGTCACTGCGCGCCAGCTCATAAATATTTTGTGATCCTTCGGGTAAGAGGTCCTTGTGGGCTATAAATAGGACTGATTGTAGAAATATTTGTGGAAATCAAGCATTTGTGACTTGTGGCTTCCAACTCGGGGGATTCCGTTCACAAAAAAGACAAATGTGTGGGTCTATTTGGCATAGAGGCGGGGGGCTACATTTAGGCCTCTGCCCAGAGTTGTGGCCACCATTTCAAGGATGGTTTGGGGAGGGATAAAAATAAATAATTCGGTCAACTCTACTAAAATTGACAAGAAAATGATCCTAGGGGTCTTAATCTTCAATTTGAAGTGAAAAACACATTGCCACGTTACTCCTGGGCGTCACCAGGCGGCGCTCTTTATGGGTGCACTACACTAAATAGGTCAAAAATGGCTGCGCCAAACTGATCAGCTATCCTATCCTTGGGGTTGTGTTCTTCAACTTTTGTGAAAACTTGATAAATGTTGGCTTTAAAATTGGTCCTATTTGGCTTTGGCAAGTGGAGGGATACGGTATAAAAAAAATGGCAGCTAGCCGGTTTGGGAAAAAAACCAAATTTTTAGGGGTGGTACTCTTTAGGGACAATTAGCAAAAATTCCAAACGTCTACCCTGCCAAAAATTGAAAAGAATTTGACAGATTAAGATTCAAACTATAATTTTCAGTAGTGTCACAAAAACTTGGGAACTCGTGGATAAGGATTTTTTCACTGTGAAGTTAGTGGATTTTACACTAAGGTCAATGGGAGTGTATTTAGTGTGGTGCATGCACCCCTGAGCGCCGTATATAGTGGGTGCATGTCACTAAAACTCTGAAAATCAATGCGCGCGAGCTCATTAATATTCTGTGATCCCTCGGGCAATTTTGAATATTGAGGTCCCTGTGTCCTATAAAATGGGACTGATTGTAGAAATATCTGTGGAAATCAAGCATTTGTGACCAGTGGCTTTCAACTCGGGGAATTCCGTAAACAAAAAAAGACCAATACGTGGGTCTATTTGGCATAGAGGCGGGGGCTACATTTAGACCTGGGCCCAGAGATGGGCCAGCATTTAAGGGGTGGTTTGGGGGGAGTGAGTATACAAAAATCATTCCGTCAATTCAACTCTCATAAATTTGAAAATATAATTATTCTACGAGTCTTAATCGGTATTTTCCCAGTGAAAAACACATTGCCACCTTACTCCTGAGCGTCACCAGGCGGCGCTCTTTCTGTCTGATTTTGTGTTGGTTACAATGAGCGCCGTATTTAGTGAAGTGGAACACAGGGCCTGTTTGTTTCACACAGATCGGGAGGTGATCCAGAGCTGGCTATAGGGTTCCACTCCACTAAATACGACGCTCATTGTAACCAACACAAAAATAGAAAGAAAGAGCGCCGCCTGGTGACGCTCTGGAGTAAGGTGGCAATATTTTTTTCACTTGAAATTAAAGATTAAGACTTCTAGAATAATTTTCTTTTCAAATTTAAGAGAGTTGAAGGAATTTTATTTTTTTTATACTCCCCTCCCCACAAACCACCCCTAAAATGGTGGCCCATCTCTGGGCCCAGGTCTAAATGTAGCCCCCCGCCTCTATGCCAAATAGACTCACGTATTGGTCTTTTTTGTGAACGGAATCCCCCGAGTTGGAAGCCACGGGTCACTAATTCTTGATTTCCACAAATATTTCTACAATCAGTCTAATTTATAGGCCCCAGAGACCTCTTATTCAAAATTACCGGAGGGATCACAAAATATTAATGAGCTCGCGCGCAGTGATTTTCACAGATTTAGTGGCATGCACCCCTAGAGCCGAACGAAAACAAACAGGATCGCAAACCCTTTAGAGCGCCCTCTCGCTATAATGTTGCATGCTGGGAGAATTTGTACTGCACAACAAATGTCGTCTGCTTCAGATTTTGTAGGGTTATTTTTATGATAAACTATCTAGTATTTCCAGAAAAGTAAATAAATCGTACATAGCTCTTTAATAACAAAAATACACTGTAAAAGAATTCTGACTAAATACTGTCAAAAAAGCTCATTAAATGCTTCAAATCTACGAAAAAATGCCGTCACTTTTTCTCTGTCCGTCTCGCACGTCGCCATCTTGGATCTTGCGAACCCAACTCACGAGCAGGATCCCTAAAAACGTGATCAGGAGCAGCTTTCGAAGCTCCGGATCACTGATCGAGATCCGGATCTGTGTAAAACAAACAGGCCCTGGATGGAACCTGTTAAATAAAACATGGCGGCGGCCATTATGTAAACATGGCTGCGCGCAGTAAACATGGTGGCGAGGACGGGCATTCAGTTTCGCCAAGTGTACTCGCCAATAACCAAAGGCATTTTTTTTAAAGATGAACTGTTTCATGAAAAGGATGGAAGTTATTGAATTGATAAATCAAATCCAAAAGAATTCAATTCAGATTTTTTCAGAGTTTTGACTATTAGGGGGGCGTCCCTTTCTATTTCTGATTCTCATATTTCTTTCGCCTTGAAGGAGGGTCGGTCCAGGGTTGTTTGCAGGGTGTTTCTGAATTTCTTTTTTTTGCATTTCCCAAAAAGTTGATTCCAAAAATATTTCGCCTGCGAACAAATTTTTTCAAGCGGGAGGGGCACACACCTTCTCAACGTTGGTGGCGCCATTTGGCTTCTTTGTTTTGTTCTTACCCGTACACGAAAAATGAGACCTTTACAGGTTTTGCTTTTCTGCTTTGCAACTTTAGGCGTAGGCCCTTACAAGCAAAAAACAATTAAAAATTCTTCTCTGTTTCAATAGGTTTAAAAAGTGCTTTTAGGTAGTGACAGCTCGGTGGCCGAGTGGTTAAGCGAGTCGTTCATTGAGTTCTAAGTCGAGGGTTCGATTCCAAGTCTTTTCAGCATTTCCTTTTTTTGCCAGAAATGTGATTGTCATTATTTATAAGAGTATTCGTTTACCGTCTCCAAACACCAACTGTACAGTGGCTTGCTCGCCAAGCGCAGTGCAGCTGGGACCGCTCGTGAAGTCCAGGTAAGCATTTTCGTAAAGGTTCATGGCACGTTTGGCTGACTCAGCAGTCAAGGCTTAGGGTGCCGCCATGTTCCTCCCTTTTATGGTGCTAGACCTTCGGGTTATTATGGATGAGTAGGGGAAGGAGGTGTGATGGATCGGAATCTGAGCCCATAAGAGTCCTACATGGGAGCCGGTAAGCCGGAGTATGGGGCCTCGGTGAATCGCGGCACCTGAAAGCTTGGTCAACATCACATAACTTTTTTTTTTTTTTTTAACAGGCGTAACCCCAGAATGCATACCTTTTGATTAATAAATTGCAAAGGTATACGGGAAAAAATCAAGGAATGTCTGTCTCGACGTTCGGGCTTTTCTCTGTTTATTATTCTGTTTAAGGAAATTTGCAAGCTTCGACTTCTTAGAATATGCACCCATGTCTTTGCCCGCAATGGCACGTTTCTATATGTTTCTTTTATTTTTTGTATGGAGCATTCAGGATAATTATTTTCACACCCCCCCCCCCCCCCCTACTTGTAAACTTTTGTTCGCAGGCGAAATATTTTTTGGGTCAACTTTTGGGCAAATGTACGGAAATATTTTCAAACCCCCCCCCCCCCCCACTCCAAACAATCCTTTGTCCAACAATATTTATTTTCCCCTCCAAAAAAATAATTATAATAATAATAAGAATAATAAGAATAATTTTCCAAATTTTGGAAATAAATTTCCCAAAAAATACACTAGCCCGCGAAAATCAACTTGAAAAAGAGGCGGCATACCAAATTGTTTAAAAGCAAGCAATCGCATTTCCTTTTTTGATGTGGTTAGTATATTTCAGGTACATTTTCTCTGTTTTAAGTCCAGTTTTTTCACGAAAGGCCCCAAGGAGTGTTATTAAAGGGGGCATGCCACCATTACTCTGAAAGTCACTGCGCGCCAGCTCATAAATATTTTGTGATCCTTCGGGTAAGAGGTCCTTGTGGGCTATAAATAGGACTGATTGTAGAAATATTTGTGGAAATCAAGCATTTGTGACTTGTGGCTTCCAACTCGGGGGATTCCGTTCACAAAAAAGACCAATGTGTGGGTCTATTTGGCATAGAGGCGGGGGGCTACATTTAGGCCTCTGCCCAGAGATGGGCCACCATTTCAAGGATGGTTTGGGGAGGGATAAAAATAAATAATTCGGCCGCAATGGCACGTTTCTATATGTTTCTTTTATTTTTTTTATGGAGCATTCAGGATAATTATTTTCACACCCCCCCCCCCCTACTTGTAAACTGTTGTTCGCAGGCGAAATATTTTTTGGGTCAACTTTTGGGCAAATGTACGGAAATATTTTCAAACCCCCCCCCCACTCCAAACAATCCTTTGTCCGCCCCTATGGGGTTCAATATTGATTTTCCCCTCCAAAAAAATAATTATAATAATAATAAGAATAATAAGAATAATTTTCCAAATTTTGGAAATAAATTTCCCAAAAAATACACTAGCACGCGAAAATCAACTTGAAATAGAGGCGGCATACCAAATTGTTTAAAAGCAAGCAATCGCATTTCCTTTTTTGATGTGGTTAGTATATTTTAGGTACATTTTCTCTGTTTTAAGTCCAGTTTTTTTCACGAAAGGCCCCAAGGAGTGTTATTAAAGGGGGCATGCCACCATTACTCTGAAAGTCACTGCGCGCCAGCTCATAAATATTTTGTGATCCTTCGGGTAAGAGGTCCTTGTGGGCTATAAATAGGACTGATTGTAGAAATATTTGTGGAAATCAAGCATTTGTGACTTGTGGCTTCCAACTCGGGGGATTCCGTTCACAAAAAAGACAAATGTGTGGGTCTATTTGGCATAGAGGCGGGGGGCTACATTTAGGCCTCTGCCCAGAGTTGTGGCCACCATTTCAAGGATGGTTTGGGGAGGGATAAAAATAAATAATTCGGTCAACTCTACTCAAATTGACAAGAAAATGATCCTAGGGGTCTTAATCTTCAATTTGAAGTGAAAAACACATTGCCACGTTACTCCTGGGCGTCACCAGGCGGCGCTCTTTATGGGTGCACTACACTAAATAGGTCAAAAATGGCTGCGCCAAACTGATCAGCTATCCTATCCTTGGGGTTGTGTTCTTCAACTTTTGTGAAAACTTGATAAATGTTGGCTTTAAAATTGGTCCTATTTGGCTTTGGCAAGTGGAGGGATACGGTATAAAAAAAATGGCAGCTAGCCGGTTTGGGAAAAAAACCAAATTTTTAGGGGTGGTACTCTTTAGGGACAATTAGCAAAAATTCCAAACGTCTACCCTGCCAAAAATTGAAAAGAATTTGACAGATTAAGATTCAAACTATAATTTTCAGTAGTGTCACAAAAACTTGGGAACTCGTGGATAAGGATTTTTTCACTGTGAAGTTAGTGGATTTTACACTAAGGTCAATGGGAGTGTATTTAGTGTGGTGCATGCACCCCTGAGCGCCGTATATAGTGGGTGCATGTCACTAAAACTCTGAAAATCAATGCGCGCGAGTTCATTAATATTCTGTGATCCCTCGGGCAATTTTGAATATTGAGGTCCCTGTGTCCTATAAAATGGGACTGATTGTAGAAATATCTGTGGAAATCAAGCATTTGTGACCAGTGGCTTTCAACTCGGGGAATTCCGTAAACAAAAAAAGACCAATACGTGGGTCTATTTGGCATAGAGGCGGGGGCTACATTTAGACCTGGGCCCAGAGATGGGCCAGCATTTTAGGGGTGGTTTGGGGGGAGTGAGTATACAAAAATCATTCCGTCAATTCAACTCTCATAAATTTGAAAATATAATTATTCTACGAGTCTTAATCGGTATTTTCCCAGTGAAAAACACATTGCCACCTTACTCCTGAGCGTCACCAGGCGGCGCTCTTTCTGTCTGATTTTGTGTTGGTTACAATGAGCGCCGTATTTAGTGAAGTGGAACACAGGGCCTGTTTGTTTCACACAGATCGGGAGGTGATCCAGAGCTGGCTATAGGGTTCCATTCCACTAAATACGGCGCTCATTGTAACCAACACAAAAATAGAAAGAAAGAGCGCCGCCTGGTGACGCTCTGGAGTAAGGTGGCAATATTTTTTTCACTTGAAATTAAAGATTAAGACTTCTAGAATAATTTTCTTTTCAAATTTAAGAGAGTTGAAGGAATTTTTTTTTTTTATACTCCCCTCCCCACAAACCACCCCTAAAATGGTGGCCCATCTCTGGGCCCAGGTCTAAATGTAGCCCCCGCCTCTATGCCAAATAGACTCACGTATTGGTCTTTTTTGTGAACGGAATCCCCCGAGTTGGAAGCCACGGGTCACTAATTCTTGATTTCCACAAATATTTCTACAATCAGTCTAATTTATAGGCCCCAGAGACCTCTTATTCAAAATTACCGGAGGGATCACAAAATATTAATGAGCTCGCGCGCAGTGATTTTCACAGATTTAGTGGCATGCACCCCTAGAGCCGAACGAAAACAAACAGGATCGCAAACCCTTTAGAGCGCCCTCTCGCTATAATGTTGCATGCTGGGAGAATTTGTACTGCACAACAAATGTCGTCTGCTTCAGATTTTGTAGGGTTATTTTTATGATAAACTATCTAGTATTTCCAGAAAAGTAAATAAATCGTACATAGCTCTTTAATAACAAAAATACACTGTAAAAGAATTCTGACTAAATACTGTCAAAAAAGCTCATTAAATGCTTCAAATCTACGAAAAAATGCCGTCACTTTTTCTCTGTCCGTCTCGCACGTCGCCATCTTGGATCTTGCGGACCCAACTCACGAGCAGGATCCCTAAAAACGTGATCAGGAGCAGCTTTCGAAGCTCCGGATCACTGATCGAGATCCGGATCTGTGTAAAACAAACAGGCCCTGGATGGAACCTGTTAAATAAAACATGGCGGCGGCCATTATGTAAACATGGCTGCGCGCAGTAAACATGGTGGCGAGGACGGGCATTCAGTTTCGCCAAGTGTACTCGCCAATAACCAAAGGCATTTTTTTAAAAGATGAACTGGTTCATGAAAAGGATGGAAGTTATTGAATTGATAAATCAAATCCAAAAGAATTCAATTCAGATTTTTTCAGAGTTTTGACTATTAGGGGGGCGTCCCTTTCTATTTCTGATTCTCATATTTCTTTCGCCTTGAAGGAGGGTCGGTCCAGGGTTATTTGCAGGGTGTTTCTGAATTTCTTTTTTTTGCATTTCCCAAAAAGTTGATTCCAAAAATATTTCGCCTGCGAACAAATTTTTTCAAGCGGGAGGGGCACACACCTTCTCAACGTTGGTGGCGCCATTTGGCTTCTTTGTTTTGTTCTTACCCGTACACGAAAAATGAGACCTTTACAGGTTTTGCTTTTCTGCTTTGCAACTTTAGGCGTAGGCCCTTACAAGCAAAAAACAATTAAAAATTCTTCTCTGTTTCAATAGGTTTAAAAAGTGCTTTTAGGTAGTGACAGCTCGGTGGCCGAGTGGTTAAGCGAGTCGTTCATTGAGTTCTAAGTCGAGGGTTCGATTCCAAGTCTTTTCAGCATTTCCTTTTTTTGCCAGAAATGTGATTGTCATTATTTATAAGAGTATTCGTTTACCGTCTCCAAACACCAACTGTACAGTGGCTTGCTCGCCAAGCGCAGTGCAGCTGGGACCGCTCGTGAAGTCCAGGTAAGCATTTTCGTAAAGGTTCATGGCACGTTTGGCTGACTCAGCAGTCAAGGCTTAGGGTGCCGCCATGTTCCTCCCTTTTATGGTGCTAGACCTTCGGGTTATTATGGATAAGTAGGGGAAGGAGGTGTGATGGATCGGAATCTGAGCCCATAAGAGTCCTACATGGGAGCCGGTAAGCCGGAGTATGGGGCCTCGGTGAATCGCGGCACCTGAAAGCTTGGTCAACATCACATTTTTTTTTTTTTTTTTTTTTAACAGGCGTAACCCCAGAATGCATACCTTTTGATTAATAAATTGCAAAGGTATACGGGAAAAAATCAAGGAATGTCTGTCTCGACGTTCGGGCTTTTCTCTGTTTATTATTCTGTTTAAGGAAATTTGCAAGCTTCGACTTCTTAGAATATGCACCCATGTCTTTGCCCGCAATGGCACGTTTCTATATGTTTCTTTTATTTTTTGTATGGAGCATTCAGGATAATTATTTTCACACCCCCCCCCCCCTACTTGTAAACTTTTGTTCGCAGGCGAAATATTTTTTGGGTCAACTTTTGGGCAAATGTACGGAAATATTTTCAAACCCCCCCCCCCCCCCCACTCCAAACAATCCTTTGTCCAACAATATTTATTTTCCCCTCCAAAAAAATAATTATAATAATAATAAGAATAATAAGAATAATTTTCCAAATTTTGGAAATAAATTTCCCAAAAAATACACTAGCCCGCGAAAATCAACTTGAAAAAGAGGCGGCATACCAAATTGTTTAAAAGCAAGCAATCGCATTTCCTTTTTTGATGTGGTTAGTATATTTCAGGTACATTTTCTCTGTTTTAAGTCCAGTTTTTTCACGAAAGGCCCCAAGGAGTGTTATTAAAGGGGGCATGCCACCATTACTCTGAAAGTCACTGCGCGCCAGCTCATAAATATTTTGTGATCCTTCGGGTAAGAGGTCCTTGTGGGCTATAAATAGGACTGATTGTAGAAATATTTGTGGAAATCAAGCATTTGTGACTTGTGGCTTCCAACTCGGGGGATTCCGTTCACAAAAAAGACCAATGTGTGGGTCTATTTGGCATAGAGGCGGGGGGCTACATTTAGGCCTCTGCCCAGAGATGGGCCACCATTTCAAGGATGGTTTGGGGAGGGATAAAAATAAATAATTCGGCCGCAATGGCACGTTTCTATATGTTTCTTTTATTTTTTTTATGGAGCATTCAGGATAATTATTTTCACACCCCCCCCCCCTACTTGTAAACTTTTGTTCGCAGGCGAAATATTTTTTGGGTCAACTTTTGGGCAAATGTACGGAAATATTTTCAAACCCCCCCCCCACTCCAAACAATCCTTTGTCCGCCCCTATGGGGTTCAATATTTATTTTCCCCTCCAAAAAAATAATTATAATAATAATAAGAATAATAAGAATAATTTTCCAAATTTTGGAAATAAATTTCCCAAAAAATACACTAGCACGCGAAAATCAACTTGAAATAGAGGCGGCATACCAAATTGTTTAAAAGCAAGCAATCGCATTTCCTTTTTTGATGTGGTTAGTATATTTTAGGTACATTTTCTCTGTTTTAAGTCCAGTTTTTTTCACGAAAGGCCCCAAGGAGTGTTATTAAAGGGGGCATGCCACCATTACTCTGAAAGTCACTGCGCGCCAGCTCATAAATATTTTGTGATCCTTCGGGTAAGAGTTCCTTGTGGGCTATAAATAGGACTGATTGTAGAAATATTTGTGGAAATCAAGCATTTGTGACTTGTGGCTTCCAACTCGGGGGATTCCGTTCACAAAAAAGACCAATGTGTGGGTCTATTTGGCATAGAGGCGGGGGGCTACATTTAGGCCTCTGCCCAGAGATGGGCCACCATTTCAAGGATGGTTTGGGGAGGGATAAAAATAAATAATTCGGCCGCAATGGCACGTTTCTATATGTTTCTTTTATTTGTTTTATGGAGCATTCAGGATAATTATTTTCACACCCCCCCCCCCTACTTGTAAACTTTTGTTCGCAGGCGAAATATTTTTTGGGTCAACTTTTGGGCAAATGTACGGAAATATTTTCAAACCCCCCCCCACTCCAAACAATCCTTTGTCCGCCCCTATGGGGTTCAATATTTATTTTCCCCTCCAAAAAAATAATTATAATAATAATAAGAATAATAAGAATAATTTTCCAAATTTTGGAAATAAATTTCCCAAAAAATACACTAGCACGCGAAAATCAACTTGAAATAGAGGCGGCATACCAAATTGTTTAAAAGCAAGCAATCGCATTTCCTTTTTTGATGTGGTTAGTATATTTTAGGTACATTTTCTCTGTTTTAAGTCCAGTTTTTTTCACGAAAGGCCCCAAGGAGTGTTATTAAAGGGGGCATGCCACCATTACTCTGAAAGTCACTGCGCGCCAGCTCATAAATATTTTGTGATCCTTCGGGTAAGAGGTCCTTGTGGGCTATAAATAGGACTGATTGTAGAAATATTTGTGGAAATCAAGCATTTGTGACTTGTGGCTTCCAACTCGGGGGATTCCGTTCACAAAAAAGACAAATGTGTGGGTCTATTTGGCATAGAGGCGGGGGGCTACATTTAGGCCTCTGCCCAGAGTTGTGGCCACCATTTCAAGGATGGTTTGGGGAGGGATAAAAATAAATAATTCGGTCAACTCTACTAAAATTGACAAGAAAATGATCCTAGGGGTCTTAATCTTCAATTTGAAGTGAAAAACACATTGCCACGTTACTCCTGGGCGTCACCAGGCGGCGCTCTTTATGGGTGCACTACACTAAATAGGTCAAAAATGGCTGCGCCAAACTGATCAGCTATCCTATCCTTGGGGTTGTGTTCTTCAACTTTTGTGAAAACTTGATAAATGTTGGCTTTAAAATTGGTCCTATTTGGCTTTGGCAAGTGGAGGGATACGGTATAAAAAAAATGGCAGCTAGCCGGTTTGGGAAAAAAACCAAATTTTTAGGGGTGGTACTCTTTAGGGACAATTAGCAAAAATTCCAAACGTCTACCCTGCCAAAAATTGAAAAGAATTTGACAGATTAAGATTCAAACTATAATTTTCAGTAGTGTCACAAAAACTTGGGAACTCGTGGATAAGGATTTTTTCACTGTGAAGTTAGTGGATTTTACACTAAGGTCAATGGGAGTGTATTTAGTGTGGTGCATGCACCCCTGAGCGCCGTATATAGTGGGTGCATGTCACTAAAACTCTGAAAATCAATGCGCGCGAGCTCATTAATATTCTGTGATCCCTCGGGCAATTTTGAATATTGAGGTCCCTGTGTCCTATAAAATGGGACTGATTGTAGAAATATCTGTGGAAATCAAGCATTTGTGACCAGTGGCTTTCAACTCGGGGAATTCCGTAAACAAAAAAAGACCAATACGTGGGTCTATTTGGCATAGAGGCGGGGGCTACATTTAGACCTGGGCCCAGAGATGGGCCAGCATTTTAGGGGTGGTTTGGGGGGAGTGAGTATACAAAAATCATTCCGTCAATTCAACTCTCATAAATTTGAAAATATAATTATTCTACGAGTCTTAATCGGTATTTTCCCAGTGAAAAACACATTGCCACCTTACTCCTGAGCGTCACCAGGCGGCGCTCTTTCTGTCTGATTTTGTGTTGGTTACAATGAGCGCCGTATTTAGTGAAGTGGAACACAGGGCCTGTTTGTTTCACACAGATCGGGAGGTGATCCAGAGCTGGCTATAGGGTTCCACTCCACTAAATACGGCGCTCATTGTAACCAACACAAAAATAGAAAGAAAGAGCGCCGCCTGGTGACGCTCTGGAGTAAGGTGGCAATATTTTTTTCACTTGAAATTAAAGATTAAGACTTCTAGAATAATTTTCTTTTCAAATTTAAGAGAGTTGAAGGAATTTTTTTTTTTTATACTCCCCTCCCCACAAACCACCCCTAAAATGGTGGCCCATCTCTGGGCCCAGGTCTAAATGTAGCCCCCCGCCTCTATGCCAAATAGACTCACGTATTGGTCTTTTTTGTGAACGGAATCCCCCGAGTTGGAAGCCACGGGTCACTAATTCTTGATTTCCACAAATATTTCTACAATCAGTCTAATTTATAGGCCCCAGAGACCTCTTATTCAAAATTACCGGAGGGATCACAAAATATTAATGAGCTCGCGCGCAGTGATTTTCACAGATTTAGTGGCATGCACCCCTAGAGCCGAACGAAAACAAACAGGATCGCAAACCCTTTAGAGCGCCCTCTCGCTATAATGTTGCATGCTGGGAGAATTTGTACTGCACAACAAATGTCGTCTGCTTCAGATTTTGTAGGGTTATTTTTATGATAAACTATCTAGTATTTCCAGAAAAGTAAATAAATCGTACATAGCTCTTTAATAACAAAAATACACTGTAAAAGAATTCTGACTAAATACTGTCAAAAAAGCTCATTAAATGCTTCAAATCTACGAAAAAATGCCGTCACTTTTTCTCTGTCCGTCTCGCACGTCGCCATCTTGGATCTTGCGAACCCAACTCACGAGCAGGATCCCTAAAAACGTGATCAGGAGCAGCTTTCGAAGCTCCGGATCACTGATCGAGATCCGGATCTGTGTAAAACAAACAGGCCCTGGATGGAACCTGTTAAATAAAACATGGCGGCGGCCATTATGTAAACATGGCTGCGCGCAGTAAACATGGTGGCGAGGACGGGCATTCAGTTTCGCCAAGTGTACTCGCCAATAACCAAAGGCATTTTTTTTAAAGATGAACTGGTTCATGAAAAGGATGGAAGTTATTGAATTGATAAATCAAATCCAAAAGAATTCAATTCAGATTTTTTCAGAGTTTTGACTATTAGGGGGGCGTCCCTTTCTATTTCTGATTCTCATATTTCTTTCGCCTTGAAGGAGGGTCGGTCCAGGGTTGTTTGCAGGGTGTTTCTGAATTTCTTTTTTTTGCATTTCCCAAAAAGTTGATTCCAAAAATATTTCGCCTGCGAACAAATTTTTTCAAGCGGGAGGGGCACACACCTTCTCAACGTTGGTGGCGCCATTTGGCTTCGTTGTTTTGTTCTTACCCGTACACGAAAAATGAGACCTTTACAGGTTTTGCTTTTCTGCTTTGCAACTTTAGGCGTAGGCCCTTACAAGCAAAAAACAATTAAAAATTCTTCTCTGTTTCAATAGGTTTAAAAAGTGCTTTTAGGTAGTGACAGCTCGGTGGCCGAGTGGTTAAGCGAGTCGTTCATTGAGTTCTAAGTCGAGGGTTCGATTCCAAGTCTTTTCAGCATTTCCTTTTTTTGCCAGAAATGTGATTGTCATTATTTATAAGAGTATTCGTTTACCGTCTCCAAACACCAACTGTACAGTGGCTTGCTCGCCAAGCGCAGTGCAGCTGGGACCGCTCGTGAAGTCCAGGTAAGCATTTTCGTAAAGGTTCATGGCACGTTTGGCTGACTCAGCAGTCAAGGCTTAGGGTGCCGCCATGTTCCTCCCTTTTATGGTGCTAGACCTTCGGGTTATTATGGATGAGTAGGGGAAGGAGGTGTGATGGATCGGAATCTGAGCCCATAAGAGTCCTACATGGGAGCCGGTAAGCCGGAGTATGGGGCCTCGGTGAATCGCGGCACCTGAAAGCTTGGTCAACATCACATAACTTTTTTTTTTTTTTTTAACAGGCGTAACCCCAGAATGCATACCTTTTGATTAATAAATTGCAAAGGTATACGGGAAAAAATCAAGGAATGTCTGTCTCGACGTTCGGGCTTTTCTCTGTTTATTATTCTGTTTAAGGAAATTTGCAAGCTTCGACTTCTTAGAATATGCACCCATGTCTTTGCCCGCAATGGCACGTTTCTATATGTTTCTTTTATTTTTTGTATGGAGCATTCAGGATAATTATTTTCACACCCCCCCCCCCCCCCCCTACTTGTAAACTTTTGTTCGCAGGCGAAATATTTTTTGGGTCAACTTTTGGGCAAATGTACGGAAATATTTTCAAACCCCCCCCCCCCCACTCCAAACAATCCTTTGTCCAACAATATTTATTTTCCCCTCCAAAAAAATAATTATAATAATAATAAGAATAATAAGAATAATTTTCCAAATTTTGGAAATAAATTTCCCAAAAAATACACTAGCCCGCGAAAATCAACTTGAAAAAGAGGCGGCATACCAAATTGTTTAAAAGCAAGCAATCGCATTTCCTTTTTTGATGTGGTTAGTATATTTCAGGTACATTTTCTCTGTTTTAAGTCCAGTTTTTTCACGAAAGGCCCCAAGGAGTGTTATTAAAGGGGGCATGCCACCATTACTCTGAAAGTCACTGCGCGCCAGCTCATAAATATTTTGTGATCCTTCGGGTAAGAGGTCCTTGTGGGCTATAAATAGGACTGATTGTAGAAATATTTGTGGAAATCAAGCATTTGTGACTTGTGGCTTCCAACTCGGGGGATTCCGTTCACAAAAAAGACCAATGTGTGGGTATATTTGGCATAGAGGCGGGGGGCTACATTTAGGCCTCTGCCCAGAGATGGGCCACCATTTCAAGGATGGTTTGGGGAGGGATAAAAATAAATAATTCGGCCGCAATGGCACGTTTCTATATGTTTCTTTTATTTTTTTTATGGAGCATTCAGGATAATTATTTCCACACCCCCCCCCCCTACTTGTAAACTTTTGTTCGCAGGCGAAATATTTTTTGGGTCAACTTTTGGGCAAATGTACGGAAATATTTTCAAACCCCCCCCCCCCCCACTCCAAACAATCCTTTGTCCGCCCCTATGGGGTTCAATATTTATTTTCCCCTCCAAAAAAATAATTATAATAATAATAAGAATAATAAGAATAATTTTCCAAATTTTGGAAATAAATTTCCCAAAAAATACACTAGCACGCGAAAATCAACTTGAAATAGAGGCGGCATACCAAATTGTTTAAAAGCAAGCAATCGCATTTCCTTTTTTGATGTGGTTAGTATATTTTAGGTACATTTTCTCTGTTTTAAGTCCAGTTTTTTTCACGAAAGGCCCCAAGGAGTGTTATTAAAGGGGGCATGCCACCATTACTCTGAAAGTCACTGCGCGCCAGCTCATAAATATTTTGTGATCCTTCGGGTAAGAGGTCCTTGTGGGCTATAAATAGGACTGATTGTAGAAATATTTGTGGAAATCAAGCATTTGTGACTTGTGGCTTCCAACTCGGGGGATTCCGTTCACAAAAAAGACAAATGTGTGGGTCTATTTGGCATAGAGGCGGGGGGCTACATTTAGGCCTCTGCCCAGAGTTGTGGCCACCATTTCAAGGATGGTTTGGGGAGGGATAAAAATAAATAATTCGGTCAACTCTACTAAAATTGACAAGAAAATGATCCTAGGGGTCTTAATCTTCAATTTGAAGTGAAAAACACATTGCCACGTTACTCCTGGGCGTCACCAGGCGGCGCTCTTTATGGGTGCACTACACTAAATAGGTCAAAAATGGCTGCGCCAAACTGATCAGCTATCCTATCCTTGGGGTTGTGTTCTTCAACTTTTGTGAAAACTTGATAAATGTTGGCTTTAAAATTGGTCCTATTTGGCTTTGGCAAGTGGAGGGATACGGTATAAAAAAAATGGCAGCTAGCCGGTTTGGGAAAAAAACCAAATTTTTAGGGGTGGTACTCTTTAGGGACAATTAGCAAAAATTCCAAACGTCTACCCTGCCAAAAATTGAAAAGAATTTGACAGATTAAGATTCAAACTATAATTTTCAGTAGTGTCACAAAAACTTGGGAACTCGTGGATAAGGATTTTTTCACTGTGAAGTTAGTGGATTTTACACTAAGGTCAATGGGAGTGTATTTAGTGTGGTGCATGCACCCCTGAGCGCCGTATATAGTGGGTGCATGTCACTAAAACTCTGAAAATCAATGCGCGCGAGCTCATTAATATTCTGTGATCCCTCGGGCAATTTTGAATATTGAGGTCCCTGTGTCCTATAAAATGGGACTGATTGTAGAAATATCTGTGGAAATCAAGCATTTGTGACCAGTGGCTTTCAACTCGGGGAATTCCGTAAACAAAAAAAGACCAATACGTGGGTCTATTTGGCATAGAGGCGGGGGCTACATTTAGACCTGGGCCCAGAGATGGGCCAGCATTTTAGGGGTGGTTTGGGGGGAGTGAGTATACAAAAATCATTCCGTCAATTCAACTCTCATAAATTTGAAAATATAATTATTCTACGAGTCTTAATCGGTATTTTCCCAGTGAAAAACACATTGCCACCTTACTCCTGAGCGTCACCAGGCGGCGCTCTTTCTGTCTGATTTTGTGTTGGTTACAATGAGCGCCGTATTTAGTGAAGTGGAACACAGGGCCTGTTTGTTTCACACAGATCGGGAGGTGATCCAGAGCTGGCTATAGGGTTCCACTCCACTAAATACGGCGCTCATTGTAACCAACACAAAAATAGAAAGAAAGAGCGCCGCCTGGTGACGCTCTGGAGTAAGGTGGCAATATTTTTTTCACTTGAAATTAAAGATTAAGACTTCTAGAATAATTTTCTTTTCAAATTTAAGAGAGTTGAAGGAATTTTTTTTTTTTATACTCCCCTCCCCACAAACCACCCCTAAAATGGTGGCCCATCTCTGGGCCCAGGTCTAAATGTAGCCCCCCGCCTCTATGCCAAATAGACTCACGTATTGGTCTTTTTTGTGAACGGAATCCCCCGAGTTGGAAGCCACGGGTCACTAATTCTTGATTTCCACAAATATTTCTACAATCAGTCTAATTTATAGGCCCCAGAGACCTCTTATTCAAAATTACCGGAGGGATCACAAAATATTAATGAGCTCGCGCGCAGTGATTTTCACAGATTTAGTGGCATGCACCCCTAGAGCCGAACGAAAACAAACAGGATCGCAAACCCTTTAGAGCGCCCTCTCGCTATAATGTTGCATGCTGGGAGAATTTGTACTGCACAACAAATGTCGTCTGCTTCAGATTTTGTAGGGTTATTTTTATGATAAACTATCTAGTATTTCCAGAAAAGTAAATAAATCGTACATAGCTCTTTAATAACAAAAATACACTGTAAAAGAATTCTGACTAAATACTGTCAAAAAAGCTCATTAAATGCTTCAAATCTACGAAAAAATGCCGTCACTTTTTCTCTGTCCGTCTCGCACGTCGCCATCTTGGATCTTGCGAACCCAACTCACGAGCAGGATCCCTAAAAACGTGATCAGGAGCAGCTTTCGAAGCTCCGGATCACTGATCGAGATCCGGATCTGTGTAAAACAAACAGGCCCTGGATGGAACCTGTTAAATAAAACATGGCGGCGGCCATTATGTAAACATGGCTGCGCGCAGTAAACATGGTGGCGAGGACGGGCATTCAGTTTCGCCAAGTGTACTCGCCAATAACCAAAGGCATTTTTTTTAAAGATGAACTGGTTCATGAAAAGGATGGAAGTTATTGAATTGATAAATCAAATCCAAAAGAATTCAATTCAGATTTTTTCAGAGTTTTGACTATTAGGGGGGCGTCCCTTTCTATTTCTGATTCTCATATTTCTTTCGCCTTGAAGGAGGGTCGGTCCAGGGTTGTTTGCAGGGTGTTTCTGAATTTCTTTTTTTTGCATTTCCCAAAAAGTTGATTCCAAAAATATTTCGCCTGCGAACAAATTTTTTCAAGCGGGAGGGGCACACACCTTCTCAACGTTGGTGGCGCCATTTGGCTTCTTTGTTTTGTTCTTACCCGTACACGAAAAATGAGACCTTTACAGGTTTTGCTTTTCTGCTTTGCAACTTTAGGCGTAGGCCCTTACAAGCAAAAAACAATTAAAAATTCTTCTCTGTTTCAATAGGTTTAAAAAGTGCTTTTAGGTAGTGACAGCTCGGTGGCCGAGTGGTTAAGCGAGTCGTTCATTGAGTTCTAAGTCGAGGGTTCGATTCCAAGTCTTTTCAGCATTTCCTTTTTTTGCCAGAAATGTGATTGTCATTATTTATAAGAGTATTCGTTTACCGTCTCCAAACACCAACTGTACAGTGGCTTGCTCGCCAAGCGCAGTGCAGCTGGGACCGCTCGTGAAGTCCAGGTAAGCATTTTCGTAAAGGTTCATGGCACGTTTGGCTGACTCAGCAGTCAAGGCTTAGGGTGCCGCCATGTTCCTCCCTTTTATGGTGCTAGACCTTCGGGTTATTATGGATGAGTAGGGGAAGGAGGTGTGATGGATCGGAATCTGAGCCCATAAGAGTCCTACATGGGAGCCGGTAAGCCGGAGTATGGGGCCTCGGTGAATCGCGGCACCTGAAAGCTTGGTCAACATCACATAACTTTTTTTTTTTTTTTTAACAGGCGTAACCCCAGAATGCATACCTTTTGATTAATAAATTGCAAAGGTATACGGGAAAAAATCAAGGAATGTCTGTCTCGACGTTCGGGCTTTTCTCTGTTTATTATTCTGTTTAAGGAAATTTGCAAGCTTCGACTTCTTAGAATATGCACCCATGTCTTTGCCCGCAATGGCACGTTTCTATATGTTTCTTTTATTTTTTGTATGGAGCATTCAGGATAATTATTTTCACACCCCCCCCCCCCCTACTTGTAAACTTTTGTTCGCAGGCGAAATATTTTTTGGGTCAACTTTTGGGCAAATGTACGGAAATATTTTCAAACCCCCCCCCCCCCCCCACTCCAAACAATCCTTTGTCCAACAATATTTATTTTCCCCTCCAAAAAAATAATTATAATAATAATAAGAATAATAAGAATAATTTTCCAAATTTTGGAAATAAATTTCCCAAAAAATACACTAGCCCGCGAAAATCAACTTGAAAAAGAGGCGGCATACCAAATTGTTTAAAAGCAAGCAATCGCATTTCCTTTTTTGATGTGGTTAGTATATTTCAGGTACATTTTCTCTGTTTTAAGTCCAGTTTTTTCACGAAAGGCCCCAAGGAGTGTTATTAAAGGGGGCATGCCACCATTACTCTGAAAGTCACTGCGCGCCAGCTCATAAATATTTTGTGATCCTTCGGGTAAGAGGTCCTTGTGGGCTATAAATAGGACTGATTGTAGAAATATTTGTGGAAATCAAGCATTTGTGACTTGTGGCTTCCAACTCGGGGGATTCCGTTCACAAAAAAGACCAATGTGTGGGTATATTTGGCATAGAGGCGGGGGGCTACATTTAGGCCTCTGCCCAGAGATGGGCCACCATTTCAAGGATGGTTTGGGGAGGGATAAAAATAAATAATTCGGCCGCAATGGCATGTTTCTATATGTTTCTTTTATTTTTTTTATGGAGCATTCAGGATAATTATTTTCACACCCCCCCCCTACTTGTAAACTTTTGTTCGCAGGCGAAATATTTTTTGGGTCAACTTTTGGGCAAATGTACGGAAATATTTTCAAACCCCCCCCCCCACTCCAAACAATCCTTTGTCCGCCCCTATGGGGTTCAATATTTATTTTCCCCTCCAAAAAAATAATTATAATAATAATAAGAATAACTAGAGGTTTGTGTCTGTTTGAAACAGAACACAAGGCTTTTCCTCTTTTTTTGTTTTCCACCCTAAAACTTCAAGTTACGTTCTATGTTTGTGTTAAGTTTGATTAAGATCTGATGTTTATAGTGAGTAAAGTGGCTTGTACAAAATTCGTGTACAAAGTCTATGGGATTTTGGATAGAACTGAAACATTCATAGACAATTAGCCGATGACGTCATCATGACTTCACTTCGGATGTTACATTCTACTGGCACTATCTACCTTCCCACAATTTTTTTATGATACTCAGACCTATTCTTATATATGTTATTAAAAAAAAACATTTTGATGACGTCATGATGACGTCACACATTTTCACATTTACGTGAAAGAATATAGGAGCTAACAAAGCTATTCCAAAAAGAATTTGGAATTTAGCATGTTCTGTTGATGAGATATGGCTTTAAGAAACTTTTACGGTTCAAAAACTTTAAAATTACTATAAAATCGTATGGTGACGTCATCATGACGTCACCTCAATTTTCATCTATAACACGTGGTGGCCCACCAACATACCAGGTTTAAAGGCAATCGGACATACGGTTCTCTAGATATGGGCCCTTGAAAAATGCACGTTTAGGATGACGTCACGTGACACGTGATGACGTCATCATGACGTCACGTTTCGGCATACATTTTCAGCTTAGGGTCTTTGTTTGTGTTAAGCCTGATTAACATCTGTGGTTGTTTAGTGACCAAAGTGCCACTTACAAAATTCGTCTACAAAGTCTATGGGATTTGGGATAGAACTAAAAATTTCATAGAAAATCAGCCGATGACGTCATCATGACGTCACTTTGGATTTTACATGCTAGTAGCATTATCTACCTACCCAGCAATTTTTATGACGATCGAACGTACCCTTATATGTGTTTCAAAAAAGAACATTTTTGATGACGTCATGATGACGTCACACATTTTCCCATTTATGTGAAAGAATATAGGAGCTAACAAAGCTATTCCAAAAAGAATTTTGGATTTAGCATGTTCTGTTCATGAGATATGGCTTTAAGAAACTTTAATGTTCAAAAACTTTAAAATTACTATAAAATCGTATGATGACGTCATCATGACGTCACGTAAATGTTCATCTATAACACGTGGTGGTCTACCAACATACCGGGTTTAAAGGCAATCGGACCTACGGCTCTCTAGATATGGGCCCTTGAAAAATCATCTTTAAGATGACGTCACGTGACATGTGATGACGTCATCATGACGTAAAAGGTCGGCACACATTGTGAGCAGTTGGGGTAAGTGTCTGCCAAGTTTAAAAGTAGCCAAAGTGGCCGGTAAGAAAGAAAACGTTTACAATGCTATGGGCACTATTCTAGCGACTTGAAAACAGATTTATTTTATGACGTCATCATGACGTCACACAATTTTCGCTTTTTAGGGCATATCTTTGAGACATACCAAAGCTATAACAAAAAGAATTTTGAAAATATCTTGTTTTGTTCGCTAGATATATTGAAAAGAATGTTACGATTTTAAAACTTCAAAAATTCAGCGACTTGAAAAAAGACTAGAAATCAACCCCTTTTATAAACAGCAAGCACATAATACCCATGGTTATCTGCCCTTCCCAGAATTCCTTTGTGTTATATTGAATTTGGTCTAAATTTTGAAATGGCTGTTATTTCTTACTTGAGTGAGCCACGATCATGAAATTTTGGAATTAGGTACAGAAAAATTCAATGTATACATTTTTGTAATCGAATTGACACTTACATGCGTTAAAAAAAAACCTAATTTTTGATGACGTCATCATGACGTCACACAATTTTCGCTTTTTAGGGCATATCTTTGAGACATACCAAAGCTATAACAAAAAGAATTTTGAAAATATCTTGTTTTGTTCGCTAGATATATTGAAAAGAATGTTACGATTTTCAAAATTCAAAAAATCATAAAAAATCACGTGATGACGTCATCATGACGTCACTCTTCGGCATACAATTTCAGGTTAGGGTCTTTGTTTGTGTTAAGTTTGATTAAGATCTGAGATTGTTTAGTGACCAAAGTGCCACCTATAAAATTCGTGTACAAAGTCTATGGGATTTGGGATAGAACTAAAGTAAGAAGAAGAAGAAGAAGAAATAAAAACTAGAGGTCTATGTTTTTAAGAACATAGGGCTTTTCCATATGTTTTTATGATGTCACTTCGAATTTTGTAAACTAGTGACAAATCTACCTAACCACCAAGTTTCATGACGATTAGACATGGTCTATCCTTATGTCTTTCAAGAAATCATGCCTTTGATGACGTCATTATGACTTCAGTAATTTTTCGCATTTACATAAAAGAATGTACGAGCTAACAAAGCTATTACAAAAAGAATTTTGAATTTAACATGTTCTGTTGATGAGATATGGTTTTAAGAATCTTTAACGTTAAAATTTTGAAATTACTATAAAAATCAGATGATGACGTCATTATGACGTCACCTCAATTTTGATTTATAACATGTACTTGTTTAGCAACATACCAGGTTTGAATGCAATTGGACTTACGGTTCTCTTGATATGGGCCCTTGAAAAATGAGCCTTTAAGATGACATTACGTAACATATAATGACGTCATCGTGACGTCACTCTTCGGCACACAATTTCAGATTAGGGTCTATGTTAGGGTTAAGTTTGCTTAAGATCTGATGTTGTTTAGTGACCAAAGTGCCGCAGACAAAATTCGTGTTTAAGAAGAAACCAAAATAGTGGGTATTGTGTAGTTTAGGATTTCTGTATTAATTGTGTTCATGTTAGCTTCTGGAGTATTTGATTATTCCAAAAGCCTTTTTTTGTTACTAAAGTAGACTTCTCTGAATCCCAATGATACGTGCTTTTGTGATTTGGAAAGGTTTTTTAAGGCGGAAAATACGATTTTCTTACGTTGTGTCACGTTTTGGCTCGGTCAACTACTCTCCCACCAGCTATATTTCCGTGTAAAGCTGGGTATTGCGCAATCACGTATTTTGTTACCTCTTAGCTAACGATTTCACTCCAAAAAAAACCTGCAGATGTTCTTCGACGTGGCCCTTTGTTCTGAATGTGGCAAAACGAACAATTTTCAAGTAGATTGTGTTCATGCCTGGGCGAAAGTGTACTAAACTACACAATCGCGCGAACAGAACAAAAACAAAGGCTTTCCTGCTGTAGCGGAAAAGCCAAAAAATGTGCGTCTGTTGTAAACATACGCATGGCTTTTCCGTTTTCCTTTTTTATTTAACATAAAGTATCAGAAGGTCTATGTCTTTGCTAAGTTTAAGATCTGAGATTATTTCATGATTAACATTTCGTACTCCAAACTTGACATTTAAGTTCATGTTACATGCCACACGAAGACGTCATTATGATGTCACTCTTCGCGGCACGACTTTGCATCAGGGTCTATACCTATGCTAACTCTGACTAAGATTCGATGTTGTTTGATGACAAAAGTGCCGATCAGAAAATCTATGCACAAAGTCTATGGGATTTGGGATAGAACTAAAATGAGAAGCAGAAAAAAAATAGATATAGGGCCTTCAAAAATGCAGATTTAAGATGACGTCACGTGACATGTGATGACGTCATCATGACGTCATGATTCGGCACCCATCTCGAGTAGATAGTCAATGCATATGCCAAGTTTGAAGTTCATGGCATTTGAAGAAGTGTAAAATTTTAAGAGTACAATGAAATTTGAAACATTTAAAAATTCATAAAAAATCAGCCGATGACGTCATCATGACGTCACTTCGGATTTTGCATGCTAGTGGCGCTATCTACCTACTCACCAATTTTTATGGCGATCGGACGTACCCTTATGTGTTTCAGAAATGCACATTTTTGATGACGTTATGATGACGTCACACATTTTTCAAACTTATGTGAAAGAATATAGGAGCTAACAAAGCTATTACAAAAAGAATTTTGAATTTAGCATGTTCTGTTGGTGAGATATGGCTTTAAGAAACTTTGAAGTTCAAAAACTTTAATATTACTGTAAAATCGTGTGATGACGTCATCATGACGTCATCATGACGTCACCTTAATTTTCATCTATAACACGAGCTACCATACCGACATACCAGGTTTGAAGGCAATCGGACCTACCGTTCTCTAGATATAGGCCCTTGAAAAATGCACATTTAAGATGACGTCACATGACACGTGATGACGTCACCATGACGTCACGTTTCGGCTTACATTTTCAGCTTAGGGTCTATGTTTGTGTTAAGTCTGATTAAGATCCGAGGTTGTTTAGTGACCAAAGTGCCACTTACAAAATTCGTGTACAAAGTCTATGGGATTTGGGATAGAACTAAACAATTCACAGAAAATCAGCCGATGACGTCATCATGACGTCACCTCGGATTTTACATGCTAGTAGCACTATCTACCTACCCACTAATTTTTATGACGATCGGACGTACCCTTATATGTGTTTCAGAAATGCACATTTTTGATGACGTCATGATGACGTCACACATTTTTCAAATGTATGTGAAAGAATATAGGAGCTAACAAAGCTATTACAAAAAGAATTTTGAATTTAGCATGTTCTGTTGGTGAGATATGGCTTTAAGAAACTTTGAAGTTCAAAAACTTTAATATTACTGTAAAATCGTGTGATGACGTCATCATGACGTCACCTTAATTTTCATCTATAACACGAGCTACCATACCAACATACCAGGTTTGAAGGCAATCGGACCTACCGTTCTCTAGATATAGGCCCTTGAAAAATGCACATTTAAGATGACGTCACATGACACGTGATGACGTCATCATGACGTCACGTTTCGGCTTACATTTTCAGCTGAGGGTCTATGTTTGTGTTAAGTCTGATTAAGATCCGAGGTTGTTTAGTGACCAAAGTACCGCATACAAAATTCGTGTACAAAGTCTATGGGATTTGGTATAGAACTAAAAAATCATTAAAAATCAGCCGATGACGTCATCATGACGTCACCTCGGATTTTACATGCTATTAGCACTATCTACCTACCCACTAATTTTTATGACGATCGGACGTACCCTTATGTGTGTTTCAGAAATGCACATTTTTGATGACGTCATGATGACGTCACACATTTTTCAAATGTATGTGAAAGAATATAGGAGCTAACAAAGCTATTACAAAAAGAATTTTGAATTTAGCATTTTCTGTTGGTGAGATATGGCTTTAAGAAACTTTGAAGTTCAAAAACTTTAATATTACTGTAAAATCGTATGATGACGTGATCATGACGTCACCTTAATTTTCATCTATAACACGAGCTACCATACCAACATACCAGGTTTGAAGGCAATCGGACCTACCGTTCTCTAGATATAGGCCCTAGAAAAATGCACATTTAAGATGACGTCACATGACACGTGATGACGTCATCATGACGTCACGTTTCGGCTTACATTTTCAGCTGAGGGTCTATGTTTGTGTTAAGTCTGATTAAGATCCGAGGTTGTTTAGTGACCAAAGTGCCACTTACAAAATTCGTGTACAAAGTCTATGGGATTTGGGATAGAACTAAACAATTCACAGAAAATCAGCCGATGACGTCATCATGACGTCACCTCGGATTTTACATGCTATTAGCACTATCTACCTACCCACTAATTTTTATGACGATCGGACGTACCCTTATGTGTGTTTCAGAAATGCACATTTTTGATGACGTCATGATGACGTCACACATTTTTCAAATGTATGTGAAAGAATATAGGAGCTAACAAAGCTATTACAAAAAGAATTTTGAATTTAGCATGTTCTGTTGGTGAGATATGGCTTTAAGAAACTTTGAAGTTCAAAAACTTTAATATTACTGTAAAATCGTATGATGACGTGATCATGACGTCACCTTAATTTTCATCTATAACACGAGCTACCATACCAACATACCAGGTTTGAAGGCAATCGGACCTACCGTTCTCTAGATATAGGCCCTAGAAAAATGCACATTTAAGATGACGTCACATGACACGTGATGACGTCATCTTGACGTCACGTTTCGGCTTACATTTTCAGCTGAGGGTCTATGTTTGTGTTAAGTCTGATTAAGATCCGAGGTTGTTTAGTGACCAAAGTGCCACTTACAAAATTCGTGTACAAAGTCTATGGGATTTGGGATAGAACTAAAAAATTCACAGAAAATCAGCCGATGACGTCATCATGACGTCACCTCGGATTTTACATGCTAGTAGCACTATCTACCTACCCACTAATTTTTATGACGATCGGACGTACCCTTATGTGTGTTTCAGAAATGCACATTTTTGATGACGTCATGATGACGTCACACATTTTTCAAATGTATGTGAAAGAATATAGGAGCTAACAAAGCTATTACAAAAAGAATTTTGAATTTAGCATTTTCTGTTGGTGAGATATGGCTTTAAGAAACTTTGAAGTTCAAAAACTTTAATATTACTGTAAAATCGTATGATGACGTGATCATGACGTCACCTTAATTTTCATCTATAACACGAGCTACCATACCAACATACCAGGTTTGAAGGCAATCGGACCTACCGTTCTCTAGATATAGGCCCTAGAAAAATGCACATTTAAGATGACGTCACATGACACGTGATGACGTCATCATGACGTCACGTTTCGGCTTACATTTTCAGCTGAGGGTCTATGTTTGTGTTAAGTCTGATTAAGATCCGAGGTTGTTTAGTGACCAAAGTGCCACTTACAAAATTCGTGTACAAAGTCTATGGGATTTGGGATAGAACTAAACAATTCACAGAAAATCAGCCGATGACGTCATCATGACGTCACCTCGGATTTTACATGCTATTAGCACTATCTACCTACCCACTAATTTTTATGACGATCGGACGTACCCTTATGTGTGTTTCAGAAATGCACATTTTTGATGACGTCATGATGACGTCACACATTTTTCAAATGTATGTGAAAGAATATAGGAGCTAACAAAGCTATTACAAAAAGAATTTTGAATTGAGCATGTTCTGTTGGTGAGATATGGCTTTAAGAAACTTTGAAGTTCAAAAACTTTAATATTACTGTAAAATCGTATGATGACGTGATCATGACGTCACCTTAATTTTCATCTATAACACGAGCTACCATACCAACATACCAGGTTTGAAGGCAATCGGACCTACCGTTCTCTAGATATAGGCCCTAGAAAAATGCACATTTAAGATGACGTCACATGACACGTGATGACGTCATCATGACGTCACGTTTCGGCTTACATTTTCAGCTGAGGGTCTATGTTTGTGTTAAGTCTGATTAAGATCCGAGGTTGTTTAGTGACCAAAGTGCCACTTACAAAATTCGTGTACAAAGTCTATGGGATTTGGGATAGAACTAAAAAATTCACAGAAAATCAGCCGATGACGTCATCATGACGTCACCTCGGATTTTACATGCTAGTAGCACTATCTACCTACCCACTAATTTTTATGACGATCGGACGTACCCTTATGTGTGTTTCAGAAATGCACATTTTTGATGACGTCATGATGACGTCACACATTTTTCAAATGTATGTGAAAGAATATAGGAGCTAACAAAGCTATTACAAAAAGAATTTTGAATTTAGCATGTTCTGTTGGTGAGATATGGCTTTAAGAAACTTTGAAGTTTAAAAACTTTAATATTACTGTAAAATCGTATGATGACGTGATCATGACGTCACCTTAATTTTCATCTATAACACGAGCTACCATACCAACATACCAGGTTTGAAGGCAATCGGACCTACCGTTCTCTAGATATAGGCCCTAGAAAAATGCACATTTAAGATGACGTCACATGACACGTGATGACGTCATCATGACGTCACGTTTCGGCTTACATTTTCAGCTGAGGGTCTATGTTTGTGTTAAGTCTGATTAAGATCCGAGGTTGTTTAGTGACCAAAGTGCCACTTACAAAATTCGTGTACAAAGTCTATGGGATTTGGGATAGAACTAAAAATTCACAGAAAATCAGCCGATGACGTCAACATGACGTCACCTCGTATTTTACATGCTAGTAGCACTATCTACCTACCCACTAATTTTTATGACGATCGGACGTACCCTTATGTGTGTTTCAGAAATGCACATTTTTGATGACGTCATGATGACGTCACACATTTTTCAAATGTATGTGAAAGAATATAGGAGCTAACAAAGCTATTACAAAAAGAATTTTGAATTTAGCATGTTCTGTTGGTGAGATATGGCTTTAATAAACTTTGAAGTTGAAAAACTTTAATATTACTGTAAAATCGTATGATGACGTCATCATGACGTCACCTTAATTTTCATCTATAACACGAGCTCCCATAACATACCAGGTTTGAAGGCAATCGGACCTACCGTTCTCTAGATATAGGCCCTTGAAAAATGCACATTTAAGATGACGTCACATGACACGTGATGACGTCATCATGACGTCACGTTTCGGCTTACATTTTCAGCTGAGGGTCTATGTTTGTGTTAAGTCTGATTAAGATCCGAGGTTGTTTAGTGACCAAAGTGCCACTTACAAAATTCGTGTACAAAGTCTATGGGATTTGGGATAGAACTAAAAAATTCACAGAAAATCAGCCGATGACGTCATCATGACGTCACCTCGGATTTTACATGCTAGTAGCACTATCTACCTACCCACTAATTTTTATGACGATCGGACGTACCCTTATGTGTGTTTCAGAAATGCACATTTTTGATGATGTCATGATGACGTCACACATTTTTCAAATGTATGTGAAAGAATATAGGAGCTAACAAAGCTATTACAAAAAGAATTTTGAATTTAGCATGTTCTGTTGGTGAGATATGGCTTTAAGAAACTTTGAAGTTCAAAAACTTTAATATTACTGTAAAATCGTATGATGACGTGATCATGACGTCACCTTAATTTTCATCTATAACACGAGCTACCATACCAACATACCAGGTTTGAAGGCAATCGGACCTACCGTTCTCTAGATATAGGCCCTAGAAAAATGCACATTTAAGATGACGTCACATGACACGTGATGACGTCATCATGACGTCACGTTTCGGCTTACATTTTCAGCTGAGGGTCTATGTTTGTGTTAAGTCTGATTAAGATCCGAGGTTGTTTAGTGACCAAAGTGCCACTTACAAAATTCGTGTACAAAGTCTATGGGATTTGGGATAGAACTAAAAAATTCACAGAAAATCAGCCGATGACGTCATCATGACGTCACCTCGGATTTTACATGCTAGTAGCACTATCTACCTACCCACTAATTTTTATGACGATCGGACGTACCCTTATGTGTGTTTCAGAAATGCACATTTTTGATGACGTCATGATGACGTCACACATTTTTCAAATGTATGTGAAAGAATATAGGAGCTAACAAAGCTATTACAAAAAGAATTTTGAATTTAGCATGTTCTGTTGGTGAGATATGGCTTTAAGAAACTTTGAAGTTCAAAAACTTTAATATTACTGTAAAATCGTATGATGACGTCATCATGACGTCACCTTAATTTTCATCTATAACACGAGCTCCCATAACATACCAGGTTTGAAGGCAATCGGACCTACCGTTCTCTAGATATAGGCCCTTGAAAAATGCACATTTAAGATGACGTCACATGACACGTGATGACGTCATCATGACGTCACGTTTCGGCTTACATTTTCAGCTGAGGGTCTATGTTTGTGTTAAGTCTGATTAAGATCCGAGGTTGTTTAGTGACCAAAGTGCCACTTACAAAATTCGTGTACAAAGTCTATGGGATTTGGGATAGAACTAAAAAATTCACAGAAAATCAGCCGATGACGTCATCATGACGTCACCTCGGATTTTACATGCTAGTAGCACTATCTACCTACCCACTAATTTTTATGACGATCGGACGTACCCTTATGTGTGTTTCAGAAATGCACATTTTTGATGACGTCATGATGACGTCACACATTTTTCAAATGTATGTGAAAGAATATAGGAGCTAACAAAGCTATTACAAAAAGAATTTTGAATTTAGCATGTTCTGTTGGTGAGATATGGCTTTAATAAACTTTGAAGTTGAAAAACTTTAATATTACTGTAAAATCGTATGATGACGTCATCATGACGTCACCTTAATTTTCATCTATAACACGAGCTCCCATAACATACCAGGTTTGAAGGCAATCGGACCTACCGTTCTCTAGATATAGGCCCTTGAAAAATGCACATTTAAGATGACGTCACATGACACGTGATGACGTCATCATGACGTCACGTTTCGGCTTACATTTTCAGCTGAGGGTCTATGTTTGTGTTAAGTCTGAATAAGATCCGAGGTTGTTTAGTGACCAAAGTGCCACTTACAAAATTCGTGTACAAAGTCTATGGGATTTGGGATAGAACTAAAAAATTCACAGAAAATCAGCCGATGACGTCATCATGACGTCACCTCGGATTTTACATGCTAGTAGCACTATCTACCTACCCACTAATTTTTATGACGATCGGACGTACCCTTATGTGTGTTTCAGAAATGCACATTTTTGATGATGTCATGATGACGTCACACATTTTTCAAATGTATGTGAAAGAATATAGGAGCTAACAAAGCTATTACAAAAAGAATTTTGAATTTAGCATGTTCTGTTGGTGAGATATGGCTTTAAGAAACTTTGAAGTTCAAAAACTTTAATATTACTGTAAAATCGTATGATGACGTGATCATGACGTCACCTTAATTTTCATCTATAACACGAGCTACCATACCAACATACCAGGTTTGAAGGCAATCGGACCTACCGTTCTCTAGATATAGGCCCTAGAAAAATGCACATTTAAGATGACGTCACATGACACGTGATGACGTCATCATGACGTCACGTTTCGGCTTACATTTTCAGCTGAGGGTCTATGTTTGTGTTAAGTCTGATTAAGATCCGAGGTTGTTTAGTGACCAAAGTGCCACTTACAAAATTCGTGTACAAAGTCTATGGGATTTGGGATAGAACTAAAAAATTCACAGAAAATCAGCCGATGACGTCATCATGACGTCACCTCGGATTTTACATGCTAGTAGCACTATCTACCTACCCACTAATTTTTATGACGATCGGACGTACCCTTATGTGTGTTTCAGAAATGCACATTTTTGATGACGTCATGATGACGTCACACATTTTTCAAATGTATGTGAAAGAATATAGGAGCTAACAAAGCTATTACAAAAAGAATTTTGAATTTAGCATGTTCTGTTGGTGAGATATGGCTTTAAGAAACTTTGAAGTTCAAAAACTTTAATATTACTGTAAAATCGTATGATGACGTCATCATGACGTCACCTTAATTTTCATCTATAACACGAGCTCCCATAACATACCAGGTTTGAAGGCAATCGGACCTACCGTTCTCTAGATATAGGCCCTTGAAAAATGCACATTTAAGATGACGTCACATGACACGTGATGACGTCATCATGACGTCACGTTTCGGCTTACATTTTCAGCTGAGGGTCTTTGTTTGTGTTAAGTCTGAATAAGATCCGAGGTTGTTTAGTGACCAAAGTGCCACTTACAAAATTCGTGTACAAAGTCTATGGGATTTGGGATAGAACAAAAAAATTCACAGAAAATCAGCCGATGACGTCATCATGACGTCACCTCGGATTTTACATGCTAGTAGCACTATCTACCTACCCACTAATTTTTATGACGATCGGACGTACCCTTATGTGTGTTTCAGAAATGCACATTTTTGATGACGTCATGATGACGTCACACATTTTTCAAATGTATGTGAAAGAATATAGGAGCTAACAAAGCTATTACAAAAAGAATTTTGAATTTAGCATGTTCTGTTGATGAGATATGGCTTTAAGAAACTTTGAATTTCAAAAACTTAAAAATTACTATAAAATCGTATCATGACGTCATCTTGACGTCACCTCAAATTTCATCTATAACACGAGCTAGCCTACCAACATATCAGGTTTGAAGGAAATCGGACCTACCGTTCTCTAGATATGGGCCCTTGAAAAACGCACCTTTAAGATGACGTCACGTGACACGTGATGACGTCATCATGACGTCACTCTTCGACATACTATTTCAGCTTAGGGTCTATGTTTGAGGTAAGTTTGGTTAAGATCTGAAGTTTTTTAAGACCTAAAGTGCCGCGCAGAAAATTCGTGTACAAAGTCTATGGGATTTTGGTCAGAACTAAAAGAAGAAGAAGAAGAAGAAGAAGAAGAAGAAGAAGAAAAAAAAAAAAAATCAGAACAAAAACAAAGCCTTTTCCGAAGGATTTCGGAAAAGCCAAAAAAAAAATCAGAACAAAAACAACGCCTTTTCCGACGGATTGTCGGAAAAGCCAATAAGAATAATTTTCCAAATTTTGGAAATAAATTTCCCAAAAAATACACTAGCACGCGAAAATCAACTTGAAATAGAGGCGGCATACCAAATTGTTTAAAAGCAAGCAATCGCATTTCCTTTTTTGATGTGGTTAGTATATTTTAGGTACATTTTCTCTGTTTTAAGTCCAGTTTTTTTCACGAAAGGCCCCAAGGAGTGTTATTAAAGTCGGCATGCCACCATTACTCTGAAAGTCACTGCGCGCCAGCTCATAAATATTTTGTGATCCTTCGGGTAAGAGGTCCTTGTGGGCTATAAATAGGACTGATTGTAGAAATATTTGTGGAAATCAAGCATTTGTGACTTGTGGCTTCCAACTCGGGGGATTCCGTTCACAAAAAAGACAAATGTGTGGGTCTATTTGGCATAGAGGCGGGGGGCTACATTTAGGCCTCTGCCCAGAGTTGTGGCCACCATTTCAAGGATGGTTTGGGGAGGGATAAAAATAAATAATTCGGTCAACTCTACTAAAATTGACAAGAAAATGATCCTAGGGGTCTTAATCTTCAATTTGAAGTGAAAAACACATTGCCACGTTACTCCTGGGCGTCACCAGGCGGCGCTCTTTATGGGTGCACTACACTAAATAGGTCAAAAATGGCTGCGCCAAACTGATCAGCTATCCTATCCTTGGGGTTGTGTTCTTCAACTTTTGTGAAAACTTGATAAATGTTGGCTTTAAAATTGGTCCTATTTGGCTTTGGCAAGTGGAGGGATACGGTATAAAAAAAATGGCAGCTAGCCGGTTTGGGAAAAAAACCAAATTTTTAGGGGTGGTACTCTTTAGGGACAATTAGCAAAAATTCCAAACGTCTACCCTGCCAAAAATTGAAAAGAATTTGACAGATTAAGATTCAAACTATAATTTTCAGTAGTGTCACAAAAACTTGGGAACTCGTGGATAAGGATTTTTTCACTGTGAAGTTAGTGGATTTTACACTAAGGTCAATGGGAGTGTATTTAGTGTGGTGCATGCACCCCTGAGCGCCGTATATAGTAGGTGCATGTCACTAAAACTCTGAAAATCAATGCGCGCGAGCTCATTAATATTCTGTGATCCCTCGGGCAATTTTGAATATTGAGGTCCCTGTGTCCTATAAAATGGGACTGATTGTAGAAATATCTGTGGAAATCAAGCATTTGTGACCAGTGGCTTTCAACTCGGGGAATTCCGTAAACAAAAAAAGACCAATACGTGGGTCTATTTGGCATAGAGGCGGGGGCTACATTTAGACCTGGGCCCAGAGATGGGCCAGCATTTTAGGGGTGGTTTGGGGGGAGTGAGTATACAAAAATCATTCCGTCAATTCAACTATCATAAATTTGAAAATATAATTATTCTACGAGTCTTAATCGGTATTTTCCCAGTGAAAAACACATTGCCACCTTACTCCTGAGCGTCACCAGGCGGCGCTCTTTCTGTCTGATTTTGTGTTGGTTACAATGAGCGCCGTATTTAGTGAAGTGGAACACAGGGCCTGTTTGTTTCACACAGATCGGGAGGTGATCCAGAGCTGGCTATAGGGTTCCACTCCACTAAATACGGCGCTCATTGTAACCAACACAAAAATAGAAAGAAAGAGCGCCGCCTGGTGACGCTCTGGAGTAAGGTGGCAATATTTTTTTCACTTGAAATTAAAGATTAAGACTTCTAGAATAATTTTCTTTTCAAATTTAAGAGAGTTGAAGGAATTTTTTTTTTTTATACTCCCCTCCCCACAAACCACCCCTAAAATGGTGGCCCATCTCTGGGCCCAGGTCTAAATGTAGCCCCCCGCCTCTATGCCAAATAGACTCACGTATTGGTCTTTTTTGTGAACGGAATCCCCCGAGTTGGAAGCCACGGGTCACTAATTCTTGATTTCCACAAATATTTCTACAATCAGTCTAATTTATAGGCCCCAGAGACCTCTTATTCTAAATTACCGGAGGGATCACAAAATATTAATGAGCTCGCGCGCAGTGATTTTCACAGATTTAGTGGCATGCACCCCTAGAGCCGAACGAAAACAAACAGGATCGCAAACCCTTTAGAGCGCCCTCTCGCTATAATGTTGCATGCTGGGAGAATTTGTACTGCACAACAAATGTCGTCTGCTTCAGATTTTGTAGGGTTATTTTTATGATAAACTATCTAGTATTTCCAGAAAAGTAAATAAATCGTACATAGCTCTTTAATAACAAAAATACACTGTAAAAGAATTCTGACTAAATACTGTCAAATAAGCTCATTAAATGCTTCAAATCTACGAAAAAATGCCGTCACTTTTTCTCTGTCCGTCTCGCACGTCGCCATCTTGGATCTTGCGGACCCAACTCACGAGCAGGATCCCTAAAAACGTGATCAGGAGCAGCTTTCGAAGCTCCGGATCACTGATCGAGATCCGGATCTGTGTAAAACAAACAGGCCCTGGATGGAACCTGTTAAATAAAACATGGCGGCGGCCATTATGTAAACATGGCCGGCTGCGCGCAGTAAACATGGTGGCGAGGACGGGCATTCAGTTTCGCCAAGTGTACTCGCCAATAACCAAAGGCATTTTTTTTAAAGATGAACTGGTTCATGAAAAGGATGGAAGTTATTGAATTGATAAATCAAATCCAAAAGAATTCAATTCAGATTTTTTCAGAGTTTTGACTATTAGGGGGGCGTCCCTTTCTATTTCTGATTCTCATATTTCTTTCGCCTTGAAGGAGGGTCGGTCCAGGGTTGTTTGCAGGGTGTTTCTGAATTTCTTTTTTTTGCATTTCCCAAAAAGTTGATTCCAAAAATATTTCGCCTGCGAACAAATTTTTTCAAGCGGGAGGGGCACACACCTTCTCAACGTTGGTGGCGCCATTTGGCTTCTTTGTTTTGTTCTTACCCGTACACGAAAAATGAGACCTTTACAGGTTTTGCTTTTCTGCTTTGCAACTTTAGGCGTAGGCCCTTACAAGCAAAAAACAATTAAAAATTCTTCTCTGTTTCAATAGGTTTAAAAAGTGCTTTTAGGTAGTGACAGCTCGGTGGCCGAGTGGTTAAGCGAGTCGTTCATTGAGTTCTAAGTCGAGGGTTCGATTCCAAGTCTTTTCAGCATTTCCTTTTTTTGCCAGAAATGTGATTGTCATTATTTATAAGAGTATTCGTTTACCGTCTCCAAACACCAACTGTACAGTGGCTTGCTCGCCAAGCGCAGTGCAGCTGGGACCGCTCGTGAAGTCCAGGTAAGCATTTTCGTAAAGGTTCATGGCACGTTTGGCTGACTCAGCAGTCAAGGCTTAGGGTGCCGCCATGTTCCTCCCTTTTATGGTGCTAGACCTTCGGGTTATTATGGATGAGTAGGGGAAGGAGGTGTGATGGATCGGAATCTGAGCCCATAAGAGTCCTACATGGGAGCCGGTAAGCCGGAGTATGGGGCCTCGGTGAATCGCGGCACCTGAAAGCTTGGTCAACATCACATAACTTTTTTTTTTTTTTTTAACAGGCGTAACCCCAGAATGCATACCTTTTGATTAATAAATTGCAAAGGTATACGGGAAAAAATCAAGGAATGTCTGTCTCGACGTTCGGGCTTTTCTCTGTTTATTATTCTGTTTAAGGAAATTTGCAAGCTTCGACTTCTTAGAATATGCACCCATGTCTTTGCCCGCAATGGCACGTTTCTATATGTTTCTTTTATTGTTTGTATGGAGCATTCAGGATAATTATTTTCACACCCCCCCCCCCCTACTTGTAAACTTTTGTTCGCAGGCGAAATATTTTTTGGGTCAACTTTTGGGCAAATGTACGGAAATATTTTCAAACCCCCCCCCCCCCCCCCCCACTCCAAACAATCCTTTGTCCAACAATATTTATTTTCCCCTCCAAAAAAATAATTATAATAATAATAAGAATAATAAGAATAATTTTCCAAATTTTGGAAATAAATTTCCCAAAAAATACACTAGCCCGCGAAAATCAACTTGAAAAAGAGGCGGCATACCAAATTGTTTAAAAGCAAGCAATCGCATTTCCTTTTTTGATGTGGTTAGTATATTTCAGGTACATTTTCTCTGTTTTAAGTCCAGTTTTTTGCACGAAAGGCCCCAAGGAGTGTTATTAAAGGGGGCATGCCACCATTACTCTGAAAGTCACTGCGCGCCAGCTCATAAATATTTTGTGATCCTTCGGGTAAGAGGTCCTTGTGGGCTATAAATAGGACTGATTGTAGAAATATTTGTGGAAATCAAGCATTTGTGACTTGTGGCTTCCAACTCGGGGGATTCCGTTCACAAAAAAGACCAATGTGTGGGTATATTTGGCATAGAGGCGGGGGGCTACATTTAGGCCTCTGCCCAGAGATGGGCCACCATTTCAAGGATGGTTTGGGGAGGGATAAAAATAAATAATTCGGCCGCAATGGCACGTTTCTATATGTTTCTTTTATTTTTTTTATGGAGCATTCAGGATAATTATTTTCACACCCCCCCCCTACTTGTAAACTTTTGTTCGCAGGCGAAATATTTTTTGGGTCAACTTTTGGGCAAATGTACGGAAATATTTTCAAACCCCCCCCCCCCCCACTCCAAACAATCCTTTGTCCGCCCCTATGGGGTTCAATATTTATTTTCCCCTCCAAAAAAATAATTATAATAATAATAAGAATAATAAGAATAATTTTCCAAATTTTGGAAATAAATTTCCCAAAAAATACACTAGCACGCGAAAATCAACTTGAAATAGAGGCGGCATACCAAATTGTTTAAAAGCAAGCAATCGCATTTCCTTTTTTGATGTGGTTAGTATATTTTAGGTACATTTTCTCTGTTTTAAGTCCAGTTTTTTTCACGAAAGGCCCCAAGGAGTGTTATTAAAGGGGGCATGCCACCATTACTCTGAAAGTCACTGCGCGCCAGCTCATAAATATTTTGTGATCCTTCGGGTAAGAGGTCCTTGTGGGCTATAAATAGGACTGATTGTAGAAATATTTGTGGAAATCAAGCATTTGTGACTTGTGGCTTCCAACTCGGGGGATTCCGTTCACAAAAAAGACAAATGTGTGGGTCTATTTGGCATAGAGGCGGGGGGCTACATTTAGGCCTCTGCCCAGAGTTGTGGCCACCATTTCAAGGATGGTTTGGGGAGGGATAAAAATAAATAATTCGGTCAACTCTACTAAAATTGACAAGAAAATGATCCTAGGGGTCTTAATCTTCAATTTGAAGTGAAAAACACATTGCCACGTTACTCCTGGGCGTCACCAGGCGGCGCTCTTTATGGGTGCACTACACTAAATAGGTCAAAAATGGCTGCGCCAAACTGATCAGCTATCCTATCCTTGGGGTTGTGTTCTTCAACTTTTGTGAAAACTTGATAAATGTTGGCTTTAAAATTGGTCCTATTTGGCTTTGGCAAGTGGAGGGATACGGTATAAAAAAAATGGCAGCTAGCCGGTTTGGGAAAAAAACCAAATTTTTAGGGGTGGTACTCTTTAGGGACAATTAGCAAAAATTCCAAACGTCTACCCTGCCAAAAATTGAAAAGAATTTGACAGATTAAGATTCAAACTATAATTTTCAGTAGTGTCACAAAAACTTGGGAACTCGTGGATAAGGATTTTTTCACTGTGAAGTTAGTGGATTTTACACTAAGGTCAATGGGAGTGTATTTAGTGTGGTGCATGCACCCCTGAGCGCCGTATATAGTGGGTGCATGTCACTAAAACTCTGAAAATCAATGCGCGCGAGCTCATTAATATTCTGTGATCCCTCGGGCAATTTTGAATATTGAGGTCCCTGTGTCCTATAAAATGGGACTGATTGTAGAAATATCTGTGGAAATCAAGCATTTGTGACCAGTGGCTTTCAACTCGGGGAATTCCGTAAACAAAAAAAGACCAATACGTGGGTCTATTTGGCATAGAGGCGGGGGCTACATTTAGACCTGGGCCCAGAGATGGGCCAGCATTTTAGGGGTGGTTTGGGGGGAGTGAGTATACAAAAATCATTCCGTCAATTCAACTCTCATAAATTTGAAAATATAATTATTCTACGAGTCTTAATCGGTATTTTCCCAGTGAAAAACACATTGCCACCTTACTCCTGAGCGTCACCAGGCGGCGCTCTTTCTGTCTGATTTTGTGTTGGTTACAATGAGCGCCGTATTTAGTGAAGTGGAACACAGGGCCTGTTTGTTTCACACAGATCGGGAGGTGATCCAGAGCTGGCTATAGGGTTCCACTCCACTAAATACGGCGCTCATTGTAACCAACACAAAAATAGAAAGAAAGAGCGCCGCCTGGTGACGCTCTGGAGTAAGGTGGCAATATTTTTTTCACTTGAAATTAAAGATTAAGACTTCTAGAATAATTTTCTTTTCAAATTTAAGAGAGTTGAAGGAATTTTTTTTTTTTATACTCCCCTCCCCACAAACCACCCCTAAAATGGTGGCCCATCTCTGGGCCCAGGTCTAAATGTAGCCCCCCGCCTCTATGCCAAATAGACTCACGTATTGGTCTTTTTTGTGAACGGAATCCCCCGAGTTGGAAGCCACGGGTCACTAATTCTTGATTTCCACAAATATTTCTACAATCAGTCTAATTTATAGGCCCCAGAGACCTCTTATTCAAAATTACCGGAGGGATCACAAAATATTAATGAGCTCGCGCGCAGTGATTTTCACAGATTTAGTGGCATGCACCCCTAGAGCCGAACGAAAACAAACAGGATCGCAAACCCTTTAGAGCGCCCTCTCGCTATAATGTTGCATGCTGGGAGAATTTGTACTGCACAACAAATGTCGTCTGCTTCAGATTTTGTAGGGTTATTTTTATGATAAACTATCTAGTATTTCCAGAAAAGTAAATAAATCGTACATAGCTCTTTAATAACAAAAATACACTGTAAAAGAATTCTGACTAAATACTGTCAAAAAAGCTCATTAAATGCTTCAAATCTACGAAAAAATGCCGTCACTTTTTCTCTGTCCGTCTCGCACGTCGCCATCTTGGATCTTGCGAACCCAACTCACGAGCAGGATCCCTAAAAACGTGATCAGGAGCAGCTTTCGAAGCTCCGGATCACTGATCGAGATCCGGATCTGTGTAAAACAAACAGGCCCTGGATGGAACCTGTTAAATAAAACATGGCGGCGGCCATTATGTAAACATGGCTGCGCGCAGTAAACATGGTGGCGAGGACGGGCATTCAGTTTCGCCAAGTGTACTCGCCAATAACCAAAGGCATTTTTTTTTAAAGATGAACTGGTTCATGAAAAGGATGGAAGTTATTGAATTGATCAATCAAATCCAAAAGAATTCAATTCAGATTTTTTCAGAGTTTTGACTATTAGGGGGGCGTCCCTTTCTATTTCTGATTCTCATATTTCTTTCGCCTTGAAGGAGGGTCGGTCCAGGGTTGTTTGCAGGGTGTTTCTGAATTTCTTTTTTTTGCATTTCCCAAAAAGTTGATTCCAAAAATATTTCGCCTGCGAACAAATTTTTTCAAGCGGGAGGGGCACACACCTTCTCAACGTTGGTGGCGCCATTTGGCTTCTTTGTTTTGTTCTTACCCGTACACGAAAAATGAGACCTTTACAGGTTTTGCTTTTCTGCTTTGCAACTTTAGGCGTAGGCCCTTACAAGCAAAAAACAATTAAAAATTCTTCTCTGTTTCAATAGGTTTAAAAAGTGCTTTTAGGTAGTGACAGCTCGGTGGCCGAGTGGTTAAGCGAGTCGTTCATTGAGTTCTAAGTCGAGGGTTCGATTCCAAGTCTTTTCAGCATTTCCTTTTTTTGCCAGAAATGTGATTGTCATTATTTATAAGAGTATTCGTTTACCGTCTCCAAACACCAACTGTACAGTGGCTTGCTCGCCAAGCGCAGTGCAGCTGGGACCGCTCGTGAAGTCCAGGTAAGCATTTTCGTAAAGGTTCATGGCACGTTTGGCTGACTCAGCAGTCAAGGCTTAGGGTGCCGCCATGTTCCTCCCTTTTATGGTGCTAGACCTTCGGGTTATTATGGATGAGTAGGGGAAGGAGGTGTGATGGATCGGAATCTGAGCCCATAAGAGTCCTACATGGGAGCCGGTAAGCCGGAGTATGGGGCCTCGGTGAATCGCGGCACCTGAAAGCTTGGTCAACATCACATAACTTTTTTTTTTTTTTTTAACAGGCGTAACCCCAGAATGCATACCTTTTGATTAATAAATTGCAAAGGTATACGGGAAAAAATCAAGGAATGTCTGTCTCGACGTTCGGGCTTTTCTCTGTTTATTATTCTGTTTAAGGAAATTTGCAAGCTTCGACTTCTTAGAATATGCACCCATGTCTTTGCCCGCAATGGCACGTTTCTATATGTTTCTTTTATTTTTTGTATGGAGCATTCAGGATAATTATTTTCACACCCCCCCCCCCCCCTACTTGTAAACTTTTGTTCGCAGGCGAAATATTTTTTGGGTCAACTTTTGGGCAAATGTACGGAAATATTTTCAAACCCCCCCCCCCCCCCACTCCAAACAATCCTTTGTCCAACAATATTTATTTTCCCCTCCAAAAAAATAATTATAATAATAATAAGAATAATAAGAATAATTTTCCAAATTTTGGAAATAAATTTCCCAAAAAATACACTAGCCCGCGAAAATCAACTTGAAAAAGAGGCGGCATACCAAATTGTTTAAAAGCAAGCAATCGCATTTCCTTTTTTGATGTGGTTAGTATATTTCAGGTACATTTTCTCTGTTTTAAGTCCAGTTTTTTCACGAAAGGCCCCAAGGAGTGTTATTAAAGGGGGCATGCCACCATTACTCTGAAAGTCACTGCGCGCCAGCTCATAAATATTTTGTGATCCTTCGGGTAAGAGGTCCTTGTGGGCTATAAATAGGACTGATTGTAGAAATATTTGTGGAAATCAAGCATTTGTGACTTGTGGCTTCCAACTCGGGGGATTCCGTTCACAAAAAAGACCAATGTGTGGGTATATTTGGCATAGAGGCGGGGGGCTACATTTAGGCCTCTGCCCAGAGATGGGCCACCATTTCAAGGATGGTTTGGGGAGGGATAAAAATAAATAATTCGGCCGCAATGGCACGTTTCTATATGTTTCTTTTATTTTTTTTATGGAGCATTCAGGATAATTATTTTCACACCCCCCCCCTACTTGTAAACTTTTGTTCGCAGGCGAAATATTTTTTGGGTCAACTTTTGGGCAAATGTACGGAAATATTTTCAAACCCCCCCCCCCCACTCCAAACAATCCTTTGTCCGCCCCTATGGGGTTCAATATTTATTTTCCCCTCCAAAAAAATAATTATAATAATAATAAGAATAATAAGAATAATTTTCCAAATTTTGGAAATAAATTTCCCAAAAAATACACTAGCACGCGAAAATCAACTTGAAATAGAGGCGGCATACCAAATTGTTTAAAAGCAAGCAATCGCATTTCCTTTTTTGATGTGGTTAGTATATTTTAGGTACATTTTCTCTGTTTTAAGTCCAGTTTTTTTCACGAAAGGCCCCAAGGAGTGTTATTAAAGGGGGCATGCCACCATTACTCTGAAAGTCACTGCGCGCCAGCTCATAAATATTTTGTGATCCTTCGGGTAAGAGGTCCTTGTGGGCTATAAATAGGACTGATTGTAGAAATATTTGTGGAAATCAAGCATTTGTGACTTGTGGCTTCCAACTCGGGGGATTCCGTTCACAAAAAAGACAAATGTGTGGGTCTATTTGGCATAGAGGCGGGGGGCTACATTTAGGCCTCTGCCCAGAGTTGTGGCCACCATTTCAAGGATGGTTTGGGGAGGGATAAAAATAAATAATTCGGTCAACTCTACTAAAATTGACAAGAAAATGATCCTAGGGGTCTTAATCTTCAATTTGAAGTGAAAAACACATTGCCACGTTACTCCTGGGCGTCACCAGGCGGCGCTCTTTATGGGTGCACTACACTAAATAGGTCAAAAATGGCTGCGCCAAACTGATCAGCTATCCTATCCTTGGGGTTGTGTTCTTCAACTTTTGTGAAAACTTGATAAATGTTGGCTTTAAAATTGGTCCTATTTGGCTTTGGCAAGTGGAGGGATACGGTATAAAAAAAATGGCAGCTAGCCGGTTTGGGAAAAAAACCAAATTTTTAGGGGTGGTACTCTTTAGGGACAATTAGCAAAAATTCCAAACGTCTACCCTGCCAAAAATTGAAAAGAATTTGACAGATTAAGATTCAAACTATAATTTTCAGTAGTGTCACAAAAACTTGGGAACTCGTGGATAAGGATTTTTTCACTGTGAAGTTAGTGGATTTTACACTAAGGTCAATGGGAGTGTATTTAGTGTGGTGCATGCACCCCTGAGCGCCGTATATAGTGGGTGCATGTCACTAAAACTCTGAAAATCAATGCGCGCGAGCTCATTAATATTCTGTGATCCCTCGGGCAATTTTGAATATTGAGGTCCCTGTGTCCTATAAAATGGGACTGATTGTAGAAATATCTGTGGAAATCAAGCATTTGTGACCAGTGGCTTTCAACTCGGGGAATTCCGTAAACAAAAAAAGACCAATACGTGGGTCTATTTGGCATAGAGGCGGGGGCTACATTTAGACCTGGGCCCAGAGATGGGCCAGCATTTTAGGGGTGGTTTGGGGGGAGTGAGTATACAAAAATCATTCCGTCAATTCAACTCTCATAAATTTGAAAATATAATTATTCTACGAGTCTTAATCGGTATTTTCCCAGTGAAAAACACATTGCCACCTTACTCCTGAGCGTCACCAGGCGGCGCTCTTTCTGTCTGATTTTGTGTTGGTTACAATGAGCGCCGTATTTAGTGAAGTGGAACACAGGGCCTGTTTGTTTCACACAGATCGGGAGGTGATCCAGAGCTGGCTATAGGGTTCCACTCCACTAAATACGGCGCTCATTGTAACCAACACAAAAATAGAAAGAAAGAGCGCCGCCTGGTGACGCTCTGGAGTAAGGTGGCAATATTTTTTTCACTTGAAATTAAAGATTAAGACTTCTAGAATAATTTTCTTTTCAAATTTAAGAGAGTTGAAGGAATTTTTTTTTTTTATACTCCCCTCCCCACAAACCACCCCTAAAATGGTGGCCCATCTCTGGGCCCAGGTCTAAATGTAGCCCCCCGCCTCTATGCCAAATAGACTCACGTATTGGTCTTTTTTGTGAACGGAATCCCCCGAGTTGGAAGCCACGGGTCACTAATTCTTGATTTCCACAAATATTTCTACAATCAGTCTAATTTATAGGCCCCAGAGACCTCTTATTCAAAATTACCGGAGGGATCACAAAATATTAATGAGCTCGCGCGCAGTGATTTTCACAGATTTAGTGGCATGCACCCCTAGAGCCGAACGAAAACAAACAGGATCGCAAACCCTTTAGAGCGCCCTCTCGCTATAATGTTGCATGCTGGGAGAATTTGTACTGCACAACAAATGTCGTCTGCTTCAGATTTTGTAGGGTTATTTTTATGATAAACTATCTAGTATTTCCAGAAAAGTAAATAAATCGTACATAGCTCTTTAATAACAAAAATACACTGTAAAAGAATTCTGACTAAATACTGTCAAAAAAGCTCATTAAATGCTTCAAATCTACGAAAAAATGCCGTCACTTTTTCTCTGTCCGTCTCGCACGTCGCCATCTTGGATCTTGCGAACCCAACTCACGAGCAGGATCCCTAAAAACGTGATCAGGAGCAGCTTTCGAAGCTCCGGATCACTGATCGAGATCCGGATCTGTGTAAAACAAACAGGCCCTGGATGGAACCTGTTAAATAAAACATGGCGGCGGCCATTATGTAAACATGGCTGCGCGCAGTAAACATGGTGGCGAGGACGGGCATTCAGTTTCGCCAAGTGTACTCGCCAATAACCAAAGGCATTTTTTTTTTAAGATGAACTGGTTCATGAAAAGGATGGAAGTTATTGAATTGATCAATCAAATCCAAAAGAATTCAATTCAGATTTTTTCAGAGTTTTGACTATTAGGGGGGCGTCCCTTTCTATTTCTGATTCTCATATTTCTTTCGCCTTGAAGGAGGGTCGGTCCAGGGTTGTTTGCAGGGTGTTTCTGAATTTCTTTTTTTTGCATTTCCCAAAAAGTTGATTCCAAAAATATTTCGCCTGCGAACAAATTTTTTCAAGCGGGAGGGGCACACACCTTCTCAACGTTGGTGGCGCCATTTGGCTTCTTTGTTTTGTTCTTACCCGTACACGAAAAATGAGACCTTTACAGGTTTTGCTTTTCTGCTTTGCAACTTTAGGCGTAGGCCCTTACAAGCAAAAAACAATTAAAAATTCTTCTCTGTTTCAATAGGTTTAAAAAGTGCTTTTAGGTAGTGACAGCTCGGTGGCCGAGTGGTTAAGCGAGTCGTTCATTGAGTTCTAAGTCGAGGGTTCGATTCCAAGTCTTTTCAGCATTTCCTTTTTTTGCCAGAAATGTGATTGTCATTATTTATAAGAGTATTCGTTTACCGTCTCCAAACACCAACTGTACAGTGGCTTGCTCGCCAAGCGCAGTGCAGCTGGGACCGCTCGTGAAGCCCAGGTAAGCATTTTCGTAAAGGTTCATGGCACGTTTGGCTGACTCAGCAGTCAAGGCTTAGGGTGCCGCCATGTTCCTCCCTTTTATGGTGCTAGACCTTCGGGTTATTATGGATGAGTAGGGGAAGGAGGTGTGATGGATCGGAATCTGAGCCCATAAGAGTCCTACATGGGAGCCGGTAAGCCGGAGTATGGGGCCTCGGTGAATCGCGGCACCTGAAAGCTTGGTCAACATCACATAACTTTTTTTTTTTTTTTTAACAGGCGTAACCCCAGAATGCATACCTTTTGATTAATAAATTGCAAAGGTATACGGGAAAAAATCAAGGAATGTCTGTCTCGACGTTCGGGCTTTTCTCTGTTTATTATTCTGTTTAAGGAAATTTGCAAGCTTCGACTTCTTAGAATATGCACCCATGTCTTTGCCCGCAATGGCACGTTTCTATATGTTTCTTTTATTTTTTGTATGGAGCATTCAGGATAATTATTTTCACACCCCCCCCCCCCCTACTTGTAAACTTTTGTTCGCAGGCGAAATATTTTTTGGGTCAACTTTTGGGCAAATGTACGGAAATATTTTCAAACCCCCCCCCCCCCCACTCCAAACAATCCTTTGTCCAACAATATTTATTTTCCCCTCCAAAAAAATAATTATAATAATAATAAGAATAATAAGAATAATTTTCCAAATTTTGGAAATAAATTTCCCAAAAAATACACTAGCCCGCGAAAATCAACTTGAAAAAGAGGCGGCATACCAAATTGTTTAAAAGCAAGCAATCGCATTTCCTTTTTTGATGTGGTTAGTATATTTCAGGTACATTTTCTCTGTTTTAAGTCCAGTTTTTTCACGAAAGGCCCCAAGGAGTGTTATTAAAGGGGGCATGCCACCATTACTCTGAAAGTCACTGCGCGCCAGCTCATAAATATTTTGTGATCCTTCGGGTAAGAGGTCCTTGTGGGCTATAAATAGGACTGATTGTAGAAATATTTGTGGAAATCAAGCATTTGTGACTTGTGGCTTCCAACTCGGGGGATTCCGTTCACAAAAAAGACCAATGTGTGGGTATATTTGGCATAGAGGCGGGGGGCTACATTTAGGCCTCTGCCCAGAGATGGGCCACCATTTCAAGGATGGTTTGGGGAGGGATAAAAATAAATAATTCGGCCGCAATGGCACGTTTCTATATGTTTCTTTTATTTTTTTTATGGAGCATTCAGGATAATTATTTCCACACCCCCCCCCCTACTTGTAAACTTTTGTTCGCAGGCGAAATATTTTTTGGGTCAACTTTTGGGCAAATGTACGGAAATATTTTCAAACCCCCCCCCCCCCCCACTCCAAACAATCCTTTGTCCGCCCCTATGGGGTTCAATATTTATTTTCCCCTCCAAAAAAATAATTATAATAATAATAAGAATAATAAGAATAATTTTCCAAATTTTGGAAATAAATTTCCCAAAAAATACACTAGCACGCGAAAATCAACTTGAAATAGAGGCGGCATACCAAATTGTTTAAAAGCAAGCAATCGCATTTCCTTTTTTGATGTGGTTAGTATATTTTAGGTACATTTTCTCTGTTTTAAGTCCAGTTTTTTTCACGAAAGGCCCCAAGGAGTGTTATTAAAGGGGGCATGCCACCATTACTCTGAAAGTCACTGCGCGCCAGCTCATAAATATTTTGTGATCCTTCGGGTAAGAGGTCCTTGTGGGCTATAAATAGGACTGATTGTAGAAATATTTGTGGAAATCAAGCATTTGTGACTTGTGGCTTCCAACTCGGGGGATTCCGTTCACAAAAAAGACAAATGTGTGGGTCTATTTGGCATAGAGGCGGGGGGCTACATTTAGGCCTCTGCCCAGAGTTGTGGCCACCATTTCAAGGATGGTTTGGGGAGGGATAAAAATAAATAATTCGGTCAACTCTACTAAAATTGACAAGAAAATGATCCTAGGGGTCTTAATCTTCAATTTGAAGTGAAAAACACATTGCCACGTTACTCCTGGGCGTCACCAGGCGGCGCTCTTTATGGGTGCACTACACTAAATAGGTCAAAAATGGCTGCGCCAAACTGATCAGCTATCCTATCCTTGGGGTTGTGTTCTTCAACTTTTGTGAAAACTTGATAAATGTTGGCTTTAAAATTGGTCCTATTTGGCTTTGGCAAGTGGAGGGATACGGTATAAAAAAAATGGCAGCTAGCCGGTTTGGGAAAAAAACCAAATTTTTAGGGGTGGTACTCTTTAGGGACAATTAGCAAAAATTCCAAACGTCTACCCTGCCAAAAATTGAAAAGAATTTGACAGATTAAGATTCAAACTATAATTTTCAGTAGTGTCACAAAAACTTGGGAACTCGTGGATAAGGATTTTTTCACTGTGAAGTTAGTGGATTTTACACTAAGGTCAATGGGAGTGTATTTAGTGTGGTGCATGCACCCCTGAGCGCCGTATATAGTGGGTGCATGTCACTAAAACTCTGAAAATCAATGCGCGCGAGCTCATTAATATTCTGTGATCCCTCGGGCAATTTTGAATATTGAGGTCCCTGTGTCCTATAAAATGGGACTGATTGTAGAAATATCTGTGGAAATCAAGCATTTGTGACCAGTGGCTTTCAACTCGGGGAATTCCGTAAACAAAAAAAGACCAATACGTGGGTCTATTTGGCATAGAGGCGGGGGCTACATTTAGACCTGGGCCCAGAGATGGGCCAGCATTTTAGGGGTGGTTTGGGGGGAGTGAGTATACAAAAATCATTCCGTCAATTCAACTCTCATAAATTTGAAAATATAATTATTCTACGAGTCTTAATCGGTATTTTCCCAGTGAAAAACACATTGCCACCTTACTCCTGAGCGTCACCAGGCGGCGCTCTTTCTGTCTGATTTTGTGTTGGTTACAATGAGCGCCGTATTTAGTGAAGTGGAACACAGGGCCTGTTTGTTTCACACAGATCGGGAGGTGATCCAGAGCTGGCTATAGGGTTCCACTCCACTAAATACGGCGCTCATTGTAACCAACACAAAAATAGAAAGAAAGAGCGCCGCCTGGTGACGCTCTGGAGTAAGGTGGCAATATTTTTTTCACTTGAAATTAAAGATTAAGACTTCTAGAATAATTTTATTTTCAAATTTAAGAGAGTTGAAGGAATTTTTTTTTTTTATACTCCCCTCCCCACAAACCACCCCTAAAATGGTGGCCCATCTCTGGGCCCAGGTCTAAATGTAGCCCCCCGCCTCTATGCCAAATAGACTCACGTATTGGTCTTTTTTGTGAACGGAATCCCCCGAGTTGGAAGCCACGGGTCACTAATTCTTGATTTCCACAAATATTTCTACAATCAGTCTAATTTATAGGCCCCAGAGACCTCTTATTCAAAATTACCGGAGGGATCACAAAATATTAATGAGCTCGCGCGCAGTGATTTTCACAGATTTAGTGGCATGCACCCCTAGAGCCGAACGAAAACAAACAGGATCGCAAACCCTTTAGAGCGCCCTCTCGCTATAATGTTGCATGCTGGGAGAATTTGTACTGCACAACAAATGTCGTCTGCTTCAGATTTTGTAGGGTTATTTTTATGATAAACTATCTAGTATTTCCAGAAAAGTAAATAAATCGTACATAGCTCTTTAATAACAAAAATACACTGTAAAAGAATTCTGACTAAATACTGTCAAAAAAGCTCATTAAATGCTTCAAATCTACGAAAAAATGCCGTCACTTTTTCTCTGTCCGTCTCGCACGTCGCCATCTTGGATCTTGCGAACCCAACTCACGAGCAGGATCCCTAAAAACGTGATCAGGAGCAGCTTTCGAAGCTCCGGATCACTGATCGAGATCCGGATCTGTGTAAAACAAACAGGCCCTGGATGGAACCTGTTAAATAAAACATGGCGGCGGCCATTATGTAAACATGGCTGCGCGCAGTAAACATGGTGGCGAGGACGGGCATTCAGTTTCGCCAAGTGTACTCGCCAATAACCAAAGGCATTTTTTTTTTAAGATGAACTGGTTCATGAAAAGGATGGAAGTTATTGAATTGATCAATCAAATCCAAAAGAATTCAATTCAGATTTTTTCAGAGTTTTGACTATTAGGGGGGCGTCCCTTTCTATTTCTGATTCTCATATTTCTTTCGCCTTGAAGGAGGGTCGGTCCAGGGTTGTTTGCAGGGTGTTTCTGAATTTCTTTTTTTTGCATTTCCCAAAAAGTTGATTCCAAAAATATTTCGCCTGCGAACAAATTTTTTCAAGCGGGAGGGGCACACACCTTCTCAACGTTGGTGGCGCCATTTGGCTTCTTTGTTTTGTTCTTACCCGTACACGAAAAATGAGACCTTTACAGGTTTTGCTTTTCTGCTTTGCAACTTTAGGCGTAGGCCCTTACAAGCAAAAAACAATTAAAAATTCTTCTCTGTTTCAATAGGTTTAAAAAGTGCTTTTAGGTAGTGACAGCTCGGTGGCCGAGTGGTTAAGCGAGTCGTTCATTGAGTTCTAAGTCGAGGGTTCGATTCCAAGTCTTTTCAGCATTTCCTTTTTTTGCCAGAAATGTGATTGTCATTATTTATAAGAGTATTCGTTTACCGTCTCCAAACACCAACTGTACAGTGGCTTGCTCGCCAAGCGCAGTGCAGCTGGGACCGCTCGTGAAGTCCAGGTAAGCATTTTCGTAAAGGTTCATGGCACGTTTGGCTGACTCAGCAGTCAAGGCTTAGGGTGCCGCCATGTTCCTCCCTTTTATGGTGCTAGACCTTCGGGTTATTATGGATGAGTAGGGGAAGGAGGTGTGATGGATCGGAATCTGAGCCCATAAGAGTCCTACATGGGAGCCGGTAAGCCGGAGTATGGGGCCTCGGTGAATCGCGGCACCTGAAAGCTTGGTCAACATCACATAACTTTTTTTTTTTTTTTTAACAGGCGTAACCCCAGAATGCATACCTTTTGATTAATAAATTGCAAAGGTATACGGGAAAAAATCAAGGAATGTCTGTCTCGACGTTCGGGCTTTTCTCTGTTTATTATTCTGTTTAAGGAAATTTGCAAGCTTCGACTTCTTAGAATATGCACCCATGTCTTTGCCCGCAATGGCACGTTTCTATATGTTTCTTTTATTTTTTGTATGGAGCATTCAGGATAATTATTTTCACACCCCCCCCCCCCTACTTGTAAACTTTTGTTCGCAGGCGAAATATTTTTTGGGTCAACTTTTGGGCAAATGTACGGAAATATTTTCAAACCCCCCCCCCCCCACTCCAAACAATCCTTTGTCCAACAATATTTATTTTCCCCTCCAAAAAAATAATTATAATAATAATAAGAATAATAAGAATAATTTTCCAAATTTTGGAAATAAATTTCCCAAAAAATACACTAGCCCGCGAAAATCAACTTGAAAAAGAGGCGGCATACCAAATTGTTTAAAAGCAAGCAATCGCATTTCCTTTTTTGATGTGGTTAGTATATTTCAGGTACATTTTCTCTGTTTTAAGTCCAGTTTTTTCACGAAAGGCCCCAAGGAGTGTTATTAAAGGGGGCATGCCACCATTACTCTGAAAGTCACTGCGCGCCAGCTCATAAATATTTTGTGATCCTTCGGGTAAGAGGTCCTTGTGGGCTATAAATAGGACTGATTGTAGAAATATTTGTGGAAATCAAGCATTTGTGACTTGTGGCTTCCAACTCGGGGGATTCCGTTCACAAAAAAGACCAATGTGTGGGTATATTTGGCATAGAGGCGGGGGGCTACATTTAGGCCTCTGCCCAGAGATGGGCCACCATTTCAAGGATGGTTTGGGGAGGGATAAAAATAAATAATTCGGCCGCAATGGCACGTTTCTATATGTTTCTTTTATTTTTTTTATGGAGCATTCAGGATAATTATTTCCACACCCCCCCCCCTACTTGTAAACTTTTGTTCGCAGGCGAAATATTTTTTGGGTCAACTTTTGGGCAAATGTACGGAAATATTTTCAAACCCCCCCCCCCCCCACTCCAAACAATCCTTTGTCCGCCCCTATGGGGTTCAATATTTATTTTCCCCTCCAAAAAAATAATTATAATAATAATAAGAATAATAAGAATAATTTTCCAAATTTTGGAAATAAATTTCCCAAAAAATACACTAGCACGCGAAAATCAACTTGAAATAGAGGCGGCATACCAAATTGTTTAAAAGCAAGCAATCGCATTTCCTTTTTTGATGTGGTTAGTATATTTTAGGTACATTTTCTCTGTTTTAAGTCCAGTTTTTTTCACGAAAGGCCCCAAGGAGTGTTATTAAAGGGGGCATGCCACCATTACTCTGAAAGTCACTGCGCGCCAGCTCATAAATATTTTGTGATCCTTCGGGTAAGAGGTCCTTGTGGGCTATAAATAGGACTGATTGTAGAAATATTTGTGGAAATCAAGCATTTGTGACTTGTGGCTTCCAACTCGGGGGATTCCGTTCACAAAAAAGACAAATGTGTGGGTCTATTTGGCATAGAGGCGGGGGGCTACATTTAGGCCTCTGCCCAGAGTTGTGGCCACCATTTCAAGGATGGTTTGGGGAGGGATAAAAATAAATAATTCGGTCAACTCTACTAAAATTGACAAGAAAATGATCCTAGGGGTCTTAATCTTCAATTTGAAGTGAAAAACACATTGCCACGTTACTCCTGGGCGTCACCAGGCGGCGCTCTTTATGGGTGCACTACACTAAATAGGTCAAAAATGGCTGCGCCAAACTGATCAGCTATCCTATCCTTGGGGTTGTGTTCTTCAACTTTTGTGAAAACTTGATAAATGTTGGCTTTAAAATTGGTCCTATTTGGCTTTGGCAAGTGGAGGGATACGGTATAAAAAAAATGGCAGCTAGCCGGTTTGGGAAAAAAACCAAATTTTTAGGGGTGGTACTCTTTAGGGACAATTAGCAAAAATTCCAAACGTCTACCCTGCCAAAAATTGAAAAGAATTTGACAGATTAAGATTCAAACTATAATTTTCAGTAGTGTCACAAAAACTTGGGAACTCGTGGATAAGGATTTTTTCACTGTGAAGTTAGTGGATTTTACACTAAGGTCAATGGGAGTGTATTTAGTGTGGTGCATGCACCCCTGAGCGCCGTATATAGTGGGTGCATGTCACTAAAACTCTGAAAATCAATGCGCGCGAGCTCATTAATATTCTGTGATCCCTCGGGCAATTTTGAATATTGAGGTCCCTGTGTCCTATAAAATGGGACTGATTGTAGAAATATCTGTGGAAATCAAGCATTTGTGACCAGTGGCTTTCAACTCGGGGAATTCCGTAAACAAAAAAAGACCAATACGTGGGTCTATTTGGCATAGAGGCGGGGGCTACATTTAGACCTGGGCCCAGAGATGGGCCAGCATTTTAGGGGTGGTTTGGGGGGAGTGAGTATACAAAAATCATTCCGTCAATTCAACTCTCATAAATTTGAAAATATAATTATTCTACGAGTCTTAATCGGTATTTTCCCAGTGAAAAACACATTGCCACCTTACTCCTGAGCGTCACCAGGCGGCGCTCTTTCTGTCTGATTTTGTGTTGGTTACAATGAGCGCCGTATTTAGTGAAGTGGAACACAGGGCCTGTTTGTTTCACACAGATCGGGAGGTGATCCAGAGCTGGCTATAGGGTTCCACTCCACTAAATACGGCGCTCATTGTAACCAACACAAAAATAGAAAGAAAGAGCGCCGCCTGGTGACGCTCTGGAGTAAGGTGGCAATATTTTTTTCACTTGAAATTAAAGATTAAGACTTCTAGAATAATTTTCTTTTCAAATTTAAGAGAGTTGAAGGAATTTTTTTTTTTTATACTCCCCTCCCCACAAACCACCCCTAAAATGGTGGCCCATCTCTGGGCCCAGGTCTAAATGTAGCCCCCCGCCTCTATGCCAAATAGACTCACGTATTGGTCTTTTTTGTGAACGGAATCCCCCGAGTTGGAAGCCACGGGTCACTAATTCTTGATTTCCACAAATATTTCTACAATCAGTCTAATTTATAGGCCCCAGAGACCTCTTATTCAAAATTACCGGAGGGATCACAAAATATTAATGAGCTCGCGCGCAGTGATTTTCACAGATTTAGTGGCATGCACCCCTAGAGCCGAACGAAAACAAACAGGATCGCAAACCCTTTAGAGCGCCCTCTCGCTATAATGTTGCATGCTGGGAGAATTTGTACTGCACAACAAATGTCGTCTGCTTCAGATTTTGTAGGGTTATTTTTATGATAAACTATCTAGTATTTCCAGAAAAGTAAATAAATCGTACATAGCTCTTTAATAACAAAAATACACTGTAAAAGAATTCTGACTAAATACTGTCAAAAAAGCTCATTAAATGCTTCAAATCTACGAAAAAATGCCGTCACTTTTTCTCTGTCCGTCTCGCACGTCGCCATCTTGGATCTTGCGAACCCAACTCACGAGCAGGATCCCTAAAAACGTGATCAGGAGCAGCTTTCGAAGCTCCGGATCACTGATCGAGATCCGGATCTGTGTAAAACAAACAGGCCCTGGATGGAACCTGTTAAATAAAACATGGCGGCGGCCATTATGTAAACATGGCTGCGCGCAGTAAACATGGTGGCGAGGACGGGCATTCAGTTTCGCCAAGTGTACTCGCCAATAACCAAAGGCATTTTTTTTTAAAGATGAACTGGTTCATGAAAAGGATGGAAGTTATTGAATTGATCAATCAAATCCAAAAGAATTCAATTCAGATTTTTTCAGAGTTTTGACTATTAGGGGGGCGTCCCTTTCTATTTCTGATTCTCATATTTCTTTCGCCTTGAAGGAGGGTCGGTCCAGGGTTGTTTGCAGGGTGTTTCTGAATTTCTTTTTTTTGCATTTCCCAAAAAGTTGATTCCAAAAATATTTCGCCTGCGAACAAATTTTTTCAAGCGGGAGGGGCACACACCTTCTCAACGTTGGTGGCGCCATTTGGCTTCTTTGTTTTGTTCTTACCCGTACACGAAAAATGAGACCTTTACAGGTTTTGCTTTTCTGCTTTGCAACTTTAGGCGTAGGCCCTTACAAGCAAAAAACAATTAAAAATTCTTCTCTGTTTCAATAGGTTTAAAAAGTGCTTTTAGGTAGTGACAGCTCGGTGGCCGAGTGGTTAAGCGAGTCGTTCATTGAGTTCTAAGTCGAGGGTTCGATTCCAAGTCTTTTCAGCATTTCCTTTTTTTGCCAGAAATGTGATTGTCATTATTTATAAGAGTATTCGTTTACCGTCTCCAAACACCAACTGTACAGTGGCTTGCTCGCCAAGCGCAGTGCAGCTGGGACCGCTCGTGAAGTCCAGGTAAGCATTTTCGTAAAGGTTCATGGCACGTTTGGCTGACTCAGCAGTCAAGGCTTAGGGTGCCGCCATGTTCCTCCCTTTTATGGTGCTAGACCTTCGGGTTATTATGGATGAGTAGGGGAAGGAGGTGTGATGGATCGGAATCTGAGCCCATAAGAGTCCTACATGGGAGCCGGTAAGCCGGAGTATGGGGCCTCGGTGAATCGCGGCACCTGAAAGCTTGGTCAACATCACATAACTTTTTTTTTTTTTTTTAACAGGCGTAACCCCAGAATGCATACCTTTTGATTAATAAATTGCAAAGGTATACGGGAAAAAATCAAGGAATGTCTGTCTCGACGTTCGGGCTTTTCTCTGTTTATTATTCTGTTTAAGGAAATTTGCAAGCTTCGACTTCTTAGAATATGCACCCATGTCTTTGCCCGCAATGGCACGTTTCTATATGTTTCTTTTATTTTTTGTATGGAGCATTCAGGATAATTATTTTCACACCCCCCCCCCCCCCCCCCCTACTTGTAAACTTTTGTTCGCAGGCGAAATATTTTTTGGGTCAACTTTTGGGCAAATGTACGGAAATATTTTCAAACCCCCCCCCCCCCCCCCCCACTCCAAACAATCCTTTGTCCAACAATATTTATTTTCCCCTCCAAAAAAATAATTATAATAATAATAAGAATAATAAGAATAATTTTCCAAATTTTGGAAATAAATTTCCCAAAAAATACACTAGCCCGCGAAAATCAACTTGAAAAAGAGGCGGCATACCAAATTGTTTAAAAGCAAGCAATCGCATTTCCTTTTTTGATGTGGTTAGTATATTTCAGGTACATTTTCTCTGTTTTAAGTCCAGTTTTTTCACGAAAGGCCCCAAGGAGTGTTATTAAAGGGGGCATGCCACCATTACTCTGAAAGTCACTGCGCGCCAGCTCATAAATATTTTGTGATCCTTCGGGTAAGAGGTCCTTGTGGGCTATAAATAGGACTGATTGTAGAAATATTTGTGGAAATCAAGCATTTGTGACTTGTGGCTTCCAACTCGGGGGATTCCGTTCACAAAAAAGACAAATGTGTGGGTCTATTTGGCATAGAGGCGGGGGGCTACATTTAGGCCTCTGCCCAGAGTTGTGGCCACCATTTCAAGGATGGTTTGGGGAGGGATAAAAATAAATAATTCGGTCAACTCTACTAAAATTGACAAGAAAATGATCCTAGGGGTCTTAATCTTCAATTTGAAGTGAAAAACACATTGCCACGTTACTCCTGGGCGTCACCAGGCGGCGCTCTTTATGGGTGCACTACACTAAATAGGTCAAAAATGGCTGCGCCAAACTGATCAGCTATCCTATCCTTGGGGTTGTGTTCTTCAACTTTTGTGAAAACTTGATAAATGTTGGCTTTAAAATTGGTCCTATTTGGCTTTGGCAAGTGGAGGGATACGGTATAAAAAAAATGGCAGCTAGCCGGTTTGGGAAAAAAACCAAATTTTTAGGGGTGGTACTCTTTAGGGACAATTAGCAAAAATTCCAAACGTCTACCCTGCCAAAAATTGAAAAGAATTTGACAGATTAAGATTCAAACTATAATTTTCAGTAGTGTCACAAAAACTTGGGAACTCGTGGATAAGGATTTTTTCACTGTGAAGTTAGTGGATTTTACACTAAGGTCAATGGGAGTGTATTTAGTGTGGTGCATGCACCCCTGAGCGCCGTATATAGTGGGTGCATGTCACTAAAACTCTGAAAATCAATGCGCGCGAGCTCATTAATATTCTGTGATCCCTCGGGCAATTTTGAATATTGAGGTCCCTGTGTCCTATAAAATGGGACTGATTGTAGAAATATCTGTGGAAATCAAGCATTTGTGACCAGTGGCTTTCAACTCGGGGAATTCCGTAAACAAAAAAAGACCAATACGTGGGTCTATTTGGCATAGAGGCGGGGGCTACATTTAGACCTGGGCCCAGAGATGGGCCAGCATTTTAGGGGTGGTTTGGGGGGAGTGAGTATACAAAAATCATTCCGTCAATTCAACTCTCATAAATTTGAAAATATAATTATTCTACGAGTCTTAATCGGTATTTTCCCAGTGAAAAACACATTGCCACCTTACTCCTGAGCGTCACCAGGCGGCGCTCTTTCTGTCTGATTTTGTGTTGGTTACAATGAGCGCCGTATTTAGTGAAGTGGAACACAGGGCCTGTTTGTTTCACACAGATCGGGAGGTGATCCAGAGCTGGCTATAGGGTTCCACTCCACTAAATACGGCGCTCATTGTAACCAACACAAAAATAGAAAGAAAGAGCGCCGCCTGGTGACGCTCTGGAGTAAGGTGGCAATATTTTTTTCACTTGAAATTAAAGATTAAGACTTCTAGAATAATTTTCTTTTCAAATTTAAGAGAGTTGAAGGAATTTTTTTTTTTTATACTCCCCTCCCCACAAACCACCCCTAAAATGGTGGCCCATCTCTGGGCCCAGGTCTAAATGTAGCCCCCCGCCTCTATGCCAAATAGACTCACGTATTGGTCTTTTTTGTGAACGGAATCCCCCGAGTTGGAAGCCACGGGTCACTAATTCTTGATTTCCACAAATATTTCTACAATCAGTCTAATTTATAGGCCCCAGAGACCTCTTATTCAAAATTACCGGAGGGATCACAAAATATTAATGAGCTCGCGCGCAGTGATTTTCACAGATTTAGTGGCATGCACCCCTAGAGCCGAACGAAAACAAACAGGATCGCAAACCCTTTAGAGCGCCCTCTTGCTATAATGTTGCATGCTGGGAGAATTTGTACTGCACAACAAATGTCGTCTGCTTCAGATTTTGTAGGGTTATTTTTATGATAAACTATCTAGTATTTCCAGAAAAGTAAATAAATCGTACATAGCTCTTTAATAACAAAAATACACTGTAAAAGAATTCTGACTAAATACTGTCAAAAAAGCTCATTAAATGCTTCAAATCTACGAAAAAATGCCGTCACTTTTTCTCTGTCCGTCTCGCACGTCGCCATCTTGGATCTTGCGAACCCAACTCACGAGCAGGATCCCTAAAAACGTGATCAGGAGCAGCTTTCGAAGCTCCGGATCACTGATCGAGATCCGGATCTGTGTAAAACAAACAGGCCCTGGATGGAACCTGTTAAATAAAACATGGCGGCGGCCATTATGTAAACATGGCTGCGCGCAGTAAACATGGTGGCGAGGACGGGCATTCAGTTTCGCCAAGTGTACTCGCCAATAACCAAAGGCATTTTTTTTTAAAGATGAACTGGTTCATGAAAAGGATGGAAGTTATTGAATTGATCAATCAAATCCAAAAGAATTCAATTCAGATTTTTTCAGAGTTTTGACTATTAGGGGGGCGTCCCTTTCTATTTCTGATTCTCATATTTCTTTCGCCTTGAAGGAGGGTCGGTCCAGGGTTGTTTGCAGGGTGTTTCTGAATTTCTTTTTTTTGCATTTCCCAAAAAGTTGATTCCAAAAATATTTCGCCTGCGAACAAATTTTTTCAAGCGGGAGGGGCACACACCTTCTCAACGTTGGTGGCGCCATTTGGCTTCTTTGTTTTGTTCTTACCCGTACACGAAAAATGAGACCTTTACAGGTTTTGCTTTTCTGCTTTGCAACTTTAGGCGTAGGCCCTTACAAGCAAAAAACAATTAAAAATTCTTCTCTGTTTCAATAGGTTTAAAAAGTGCTTTTAGGTAGTGACAGCTCGGTGGCCGAGTGGTTAAGCGAGTCGTTCATTGAGTTCTAAGTCGAGGGTTCGATTCCAAGTCTTTTCAGCATTTCCTTTTTTTGCCAGAAATGTGATTGTCATTATTTATAAGAGTATTCGTTTACCGTCTCCAAACACCAACTGTACAGTGGCTTGCTCGCCAAGCGCAGTGCAGCTGGGACCGCTCGTGAAGTCCAGGTAAGCATTTTCGTAAAGGTTCATGGCACGTTTGGCTGACTCAGCAGTCAAGGCTTAGGGTGCCGCCATGTTCCTCCCTTTTATGGTGCTAGACCTTCGGGTTATTATGGATGAGTAGGGGAAGGAGGTGTGATGGATCGGAATCTGAGCCCATAAGAGTCCTACATGGGAGCCGGTAAGCCGGAGTATGGGGCCTCGGTGAATCGCGGCACCTGAAAGCTTGGTCAACATCACATAACTTTTTTTTTTTTTTTTAACAGGCGTAACCCCAGAATGCATACCTTTTGATTAATAAATTGCAAAGGTATACGGGAAAAAATCAAGGAATGTCTGTCTCGACGTTCGGGCTTTTCTCTGTTTATTATTCTGTTTAAGGAAATTTGCAAGCTTCGACTTCTTAGAATATGCACCCATGTCTTTGCCCGCAATGGCACGTTTCTATATGTTTCTTTTATTTTTTGTATGGAGCATTCAGGATAATTATTTTCACACCCCCCCCCCTACTTGTAAACTTTTGTTCGCAGGCGAAATATTTTTTGGGTCAACTTTTGGGCAAATGTACGGAAATATTTTCAAACCCCCCCCCCCCCCCACTCCAAACAATCCTTTGTCCAACAATATTTATTTTCCCCTCCAAAAAAATAATTATAATAATAATAAGAATAATAAGAATAATTTTCCAAATTTTGGAAATAAATTTCCCAAAAAATACACTAGCCCGCGAAAATCAACTTGAAAAAGAGGCGGCATACCAAATTGTTTAAAAGCAAGCAATCGCATTTCCTTTTTTGATGTGGTTAGTATATTTCAGGTACATTTTCTCTGTTTTAAGTCCAGTTTTTTCACGAAAGGCCCCAAGGAGTGTTATTAAAGGGGGCATGCCACCATTACTCTGAAAGTCACTGCGCGCCAGCTCATAAATATTTTGTGATCCTTCGGGTAAGAGGTCCTTGTGGGCTATAAATAGGACTGATTGTAGAAATATTTGTGGAAATCAAGCATTTGTGACTTGTGGCTTCCAACTCGGGGGATTCCGTTCACAAAAAAGACAAATGTGTGGGTCTATTTGGCATAGAGGCGGGGGGCTACATTTAGGCCTCTGCCCAGAGTTGTGGCCACCATTTCAAGGATGGTTTGGGGAGAGATAAAAATAAATAATTCGGTCAACTCTACTAAAATTGACAAGAAAATGATCCTAGGGGTCTTAATCTTCAATTTGAAGTGAAAAACACATTGCCACGTTACTCCTGGGCGTCACCAGGCGGCGCTCTTTATGGGTGCACTACACTAAATAGGTCAAAAATGGCTGCGCCAAACTGATCAGCTATCCTATCCTTGGGGTTGTGTTCTTCAACTTTTGTGAAAACTTGATAAATGTTGGCTTTAAAATTGGTCCTATTTGGCTTTGGCAAGTGGAGGGATACGGTATAAAAAAAATGGCAGCTAGCCGGTTTGGGAAAAAAACCAAATTTTTAGGGGTGGTACTCTTTAGGGACAATTAGCAAAAATTCCAAACGTCTACCCTGCCAAAAATTGAAAAGAATTTGACAGATTAAGATTCAAACTATAATTTTCAGTAGTGTCACAAAAACTTGGGAACTCGTGGATAAGGATTTTTTCACTGTGAAGTTAGTGGATTTTACACTAAGGTCAATGGGAGTGTATTTAGTGTGGTGCATGCACCCCTGAGCGCCGTATATAGTGGGTGCATGTCACTAAAACTCTGAAAATCAATGCGCGCGAGCTCATTAATATTCTGTGATCCCTCGGGCAATTTTGAATATTGAGGTCCCTGTGTCCTATAAAATGGGACTGATTGTAGAAATATCTGTGGAAATCAAGCATTTGTGACCAGTGGCTTTCAACTCGGGGAATTCCGTAAACAAAAAAAGACCAATACGTGGGTCTATTTGGCATAGAGGCGGGGGCTACATTTAGACCTGGGCCCAGAGATGGGCCAGCATTTAAGGGGTGGTTTGGGGGGAGTGAGTATACAAAAATCATTCCGTCAATTCAACTCTCATAAATTTGAAAATATAATTATTCTACGAGTCTTAATCGGTATTTTCCCAGTGAAAAACACATTGCCACCTTACTCCTGAGCGTCACCAGGCGGCGCTCTTTCTGTCTGATTTTGTGTTGGTTACAATGAGCGCCGTATTTAGTGAAGTGGAACACAGGGCCTGTTTGTTTCACACAGATCGGGAGGTGATCCAGAGCTGGCTATAGGGTTCCACTCCACTAAATACGGCGCTCATTGTAACCAACACAAAAATAGAAAGAAAGAGCGCCGCCTGGTGACGCTCTGGAGTAAGGTGGCAATATTTTTTTCACTTGAAATTAAAGATTAAGACTTCTAGAATAATTTTCTTTTCAAATTTAAGAGAGTTGAAGGAATTTTTTTTTTTTATACTCCGCTCCCCACAAACCACCCCTAAAATGGTGGCCCATCTCTGGGCCCAGGTCTAAATGTAGCCCCCCGCCTCTATGCCAAATAGACTCACGTATTGGTCTTTTTTGTGAACGGAATCCCCCGAGTTGGAAGCCACGGGTCACTAATTCTTGATTTCCACAAATATTTCTACAATCAGTCTAATTTATAGGCCCCAGAGACCTCTTATTCAAAATTACCGGAGGGATCACAAAATATTAATGAGCTCGCGCGCAGTGATTTTCACAGATTTAGTGGCATGCACCCCTAGAGCCGAACGAAAACAAACAGGATCGCAAACCCTTTAGAGCGCCCTCTTGCTATAATGTTGCATGCTGGGAGAATTTGTACTGCACAACAAATGTCGTCTGCTTCAGATTTTGTAGGGTTATTTTTATGATAAACTATCTAGTATTTCCAGAAAAGTAAATAAATCGTACATAGCTCTTTAATAACAAAAATACACTGTAAAAGAATTCTGACTAAATACTGTCAAAAAAGCTCATTAAATGCTTCAAATCTACGAAAAAATGCCGTCACTTTTTCTCTGTCCGTCTCGCACGTCGCCATCTTGGATCTTGCGAACCCAACTCACGAGCAGGATCCCTAAAAACGTGATCAGGAGCAGCTTTCGAAGCTCCGGATCACTGATCGAGATCCGGATCTGTGTAAAACAAACAGGCCCTGGATGGAACCTGTTAAATAAAACATGGCGGCGGCCATTATGTAAACATGGCTGCGCGCAGTAAACATGGTGGCGAGGACGGGCATTCAGTTTCGCCAAGTGTACTCGCCAATAACCAAAGGCATTTTTTTTTAAAGATGAACTGGTTCATGAAAAGGATGGAAGTTATTGAATTGATCAATCAAATCCAAAAGAATTCAATTCAGATTTTTTCAGAGTTTTGACTATTAGGGGGGCGTCCCTTTCTATTTCTGATTCTCATATTTCTTTCGCCTTGAAGGAGGGTCGGTCCAGGGTTGTTTGCAGGGTGTTTCTGAATTTCTTTTTTTTGCATTTCCCAAAAAGTTGATTCCAAAAATATTTCGCCTGCGAACAAATTTTTTCAAGCGGGAGGGGCACACACCTTCTCAACGTTGGTGGCGCCATTTGGCTTCTTTGTTTTGTTCTTACCCGTACACGAAAAATGAGACCTTTACAGGTTTTGCTTTTCTGCTTTGCAACTTTAGGCGTAGGCCCTTACAAGCAAAAAACAATTAAAAATTCTTCTCTGTTTCAATAGGTTTAAAAAGTGCTTTTAGGTAGTGACAGCTCGGTGGCCGAGTGGTTAAGCGAGTCGTTCATTGAGTTCTAAGTCGAGGGTTCGATTCCAAGTCTTTTCAGCATTTCCTTTTTTTGCCAGAAATGTGATTGTCATTATTTATAAGAGTATTCGTTTACCGTCTCCAAACACCAACTGTACAGTGGCTTGCTCGCCAAGCGCAGTGCAGCTGGGACCGCTCGTGAAGTCCAGGTAAGCATTTTCGTAAAGGTTCATGGCACGTTTGGCTGACTCAGCAGTCAAGGCTTAGGGTGCCGCCATGTTCCTCCCTTTTATGGTGCTAGACCTTCGGGTTATTATGGATGAGTAGGGGAAGGAGGTGTGATGGATCGGAATCTGAGCCCATAAGAGTCCTACATGGGAGCCGGTAAGCCGGAGTATGGGGCCTCGGTGAATCGCGGCACCTGAAAGCTTGGTCAACATCACATAACTTTTTTTTTTTTTTTTAACAGGCGTAACCCCAGAATGCATACCTTTTGATTAATAAATTGCAAAGGTATACGGGAAAAAATCAAGGAATGTCTGTCTCGACGTTCGGGCTTTTCTCTGTTTATTATTCTGTTTAAGGAAATTTGCAAGCTTCGACTTCTTAGAATATGCACCCATGTCTTTGCCCGCAATGGCACGTTTCTATATGTTTCTTTTATTTTTTGTATGGAGCATTCAGGATAATTATTTTCACACCCCCCCCCCCCCCTACTTGTAAACTTTTGTTCGCAGGCGAAATATTTTTTGGGTCAACTTTTGGGCAAATGTACGGAAATATTTTCAAACCCCCCCCCCCCCCACTCCAAACAATCCTTTGTCCAACAATATTTATTTTCCCCTCCAAAAAAATAATTATAATAATAATAAGAATAATAAGAATAATTTTCCAAATTTTGGAAATAAATTTCCCAAAAAATACACTAGCCCGCGAAAATCAACTTGAAAAAGAGGCGGCATACCAAATTGTTTAAAAGCAAGCAATCGCATTTCCTTTTTTGATGTGGTTAGTATATTTCAGGTACATTTTCTCTGTTTTAAGTCCAGTTTTTTCACGAAAGGCCCCAAGGAGTGTTATTAAAGGGGGCATGCCACCATTACTCTGAAAGTCACTGCGCGCCAGCTCATAAATATTTTGTGATCCTTCGGGTAAGAGGTCCTTGTGGGCTATAAATAGGACTGATTGTAGAAATATTTGTGGAAATCAAGCATTTGTGACTTGTGGCTTCCAACTCGGGGGATTCCGTTCACAAAAAAGACAAATGTGTGGGTCTATTTGGCATAGAGGCGGGGGGCTACATTTAGGCCTCTGCCCAGAGTTGTGGCCACCATTTCAAGGATGGTTTGGGGAGGGATAAAAATAAATAATTCGGTCAACTCTACTAAAATTGACAAGAAAATGATCCTAGGGGTCTTAATCTTCAATTTGAAGTGAAAAACACATTGCCACGTTACTCCTGGGCGTCACCAGGCGGCGCTCTTTATGGGTGCACTACACTAAATAGGTCAAAAATGGCTGCGCCAAACTGATCAGCTATCCTATCCTTGGGGTTGTGTTCTTCAACTTTTGTGAAAACTTGATAAATGTTGGCTTTAAAATTGGTCCTATTTGGCTTTGGCAAGTGGAGGGATACGGTATAAAAAAAATGGCAGCTAGCCGGTTTGGGAAAAAAACCAAATTTTTAGGGGTGGTACTCTTTAGGGACAATTAGCAAAAATTCCAAACGTCTACCCTGCCAAAAATTGAAAAGAATTTGACAGATTAAGATTCAAACTATAATTTTCAGTAGTGTCACAAAAACTTGGGAACTCGTGGATAAGGATTTTTTCACTGTGAAGTTAGTGGATTTTACACTAAGGTCAATGGGAGTGTATTTAGTGTGGTGCATGCACCCCTGAGCGCCGTATATAGTGGGTGCATGTCACTAAAACTCTGAAAATCAATGCGCGCGAGCTCATTAATATTCTGTGATCCCTCGGGCAATTTTGAATATTGAGGTCCCTGTGTCCTATAAAATGGGACTGATTGTAGAAATATCTGTGGAAATCAAGCATTTGTGACCAGTGGCTTTCAACTCGGGGAATTCCGTAAACAAAAAAAGACCAATACGTGGGTCTATTTGGCATAGAGGCGGGGGCTACATTTAGACCTGGGCCCAGAGATGGGCCAGCATTTTAGGGGTGGTTTGGGGGGAGTGAGTATACAAAAATCATTCCGTCAATTCAACTCTCATAAATTTGAAAATATAATTATTCTACGAGTCTTAATCGGTATTTTCCCAGTGAAAAACACATTGCCACCTTACTCCTGAGCGTCACCAGGCGGCGCTCTTTCTGTCTGATTTTGTGTTGGTTACAATGAGCGCCGTATTTAGTGAAGTGGAACACAGGGCCTGTTTGTTTCACACAGATCGGGAGGTGATCCAGAGCTGGCTATAGGGTTCCACTCCACTAAATACGGCGCTCATTGTAACCAACACAAAAATAGAAAGAAAGAGCGCCGCCTGGTGACGCTCTGGAGTAAGGTGGCAATATTTTTTTCACTTGAAATTAAAGATTAAGACTTCTAGAATAATTTTCTTTTCAAATTTAAGAGAGTTGAAGGAATTTTTTTTTTTTATACTCCCCTCCCCACAAACCACCCCTAAAATGGTGGCCCATCTCTGGGCCCAGGTCTAAATGTAGCCCCCCGCCTCTATGCCAAATAGACTCACGTATTGGTCTTTTTTGTGAACGGAATCCCCCGAGTTGGAAGCCACGGGTCACTAATTCTTGATTTCCACAAATATTTCTACAATCAGTCTAATTTATAGGCCCCAGAGACCTCTTATTCAAAATTACCGGAGGGATCACAAAATATTAATGAGCTCGCGCGCAGTGATTTTCACAGATTTAGTGGCATGCACCCCTAGAGCCGAACGAAAACAAACAGGATCGCAAACCCTTTAGAGCGCCCTCTTGCTATAATGTTGCATGCTGGGAGAATTTGTACTGCACAACAAATGTCGTCTGCTTCAGATTTTGTAGGGTTATTTTTATGATAAACTATCTAGTATTTCCAGAAAAGTAAATAAATCGTACATAGCTCTTTAATAACAAAAATACACTGTAAAAGAATTCTGACTAAATACTGTCAAAAAAGCTCATTAAATGCTTCAAATCTACGAAAAAATGCCGTCACTTTTTCTCTGTCCGTCTCGCACGTCGCCATCTTGGATCTTGCGAACCCAACTCACGAGCAGGATCCCTAAAAACGTGATCAGGAGCAGCTTTCGAAGCTCCGGATCACTGATCGAGATCCGGATCTGTGTAAAACAAACAGGCCCTGGATGGAACCTGTTAAATAAAACATGGCGGCGGCCATTATGTAAACATGGCTGCGCGCAGTAAACATGGTGGCGAGGACGGGCATTCAGTTTCGCCAAGTGTACTCGCCAATAACCAAAGGCATTTTTTTTTTAAGATGAACTGGTTCATGAAAAGGATGGAAGTTATTGAATTGATCAATCAAATCCAAAAGAATTCAATTCAGATTTTTTCAGAGTTTTGACTATTAGGGGGGCGTCCCTTTCTATTTCTGATTCTCATATTTCTTTCGCCTTGAAGGAGGGTCGGTCCAGGGTTGTTTGCAGGGTGTTTCTGAATTTCTTTTTTTTGCATTTCCCAAAAAGTTGATTCCAAAAATATTTCGCCTGCGAACAAATTTTTTCAAGCGGGAGGGGCACACACCTTCTCAACGTTGGTGGCGCCATTTGGCTTCTTTGTTTTGTTCTTACCCGTACACGAAAAATGAGACCTTTACAGGTTTTGCTTTTCTGCTTTGCAACTTTAGGCGTAGGCCCTTACAAGCAAAAAACAATTAAAAATTCTTCTCTGTTTCAATAGGTTTAAAAAGTGCTTTTAGGTAGTGACAGCTCGGTGGCCGAGTGGTTAAGCGAGTCGTTCATTGAGTTCTAAGTCGAGGGTTCGATTCCAAGTCTTTTCAGCATTTCCTTTTTTTGCCAGAAATGTGATTGTCATTATTTATAAGAGTATTCGTTTACCGTCTCCAAACACCAACTGTACAGTGGCTTGCTCGCCAAGCGCAGTGCAGCTGGGACCGCTCGTGAAGTCCAGGTAAGCATTTTCGTAATGGTTCATGGCACGTTTGGCTGACTCAGCAGTCAAGGCTTAGGGTGCCGCCATGTTCCTCCCTTTTATGGTGCTAGACCTTCGGGTTATTATGGATGAGTAGGGGAAGGAGGTGTGATGGATCGGAATCTGAGCCCATAAGAGTCCTACATGGGAGCCGGTAAGCCGGAGTATGGGGCCTCGGTGAATCGCGGCACCTGAAAGCTTGGTCAACATCACATAACTTTTTTTTTTTTTTTTAACAGGCGTAACCCCAGAATGCATACCTTTTGATTAATAAATTGCAAAGGTATACGGGAAAAAATCAAGGAATGTCTGTCTCGACGTTCGGGCTTTTCTCTGTTTATTATTCTGTTTAAGGAAATTTGCAAGCTTCGACTTCTTAGAATATGCACCCATGTCTTTGCCCGCAATGGCACGTTTCTATATGTTTCTTTTATTTTTTGTATGGAGCATTCAGGATAATTATTTTCACACCCCCCCCCCCCCCTACTTGTAAACTTTTGTTCGCAGGCGAAATATTTTTTGGGTCAACTTTTGGGCAAATGTACGGAAATATTTTCAAACCCCCCCCCCCCCACTCCAAACAATCCTTTGTCCAACAATATTTATTTTCCCCTCCAAAAAAATAATTATAATAATAATAAGAATAATAAGAATAATTTTCCAAATTTTGGAAATAAATTTCCCAAAAAATACACTAGCCCGCGAAAATCAACTTGAAAAAGAGGCGGCATACCAAATTGTTTAAAAGCAAGCAATCGCATTTCCTTTTTTGATGTGGTTAGTATATTTCAGGTACATTTTCTCTGTTTTAAGTCCAGTTTTTTCACGAAAGGCCCCAAGGAGTGTTATTAAAGGGGGCATGCCACCATTACTCTGAAAGTCACTGCGCGCCAGCTCATAAATATTTTGTGATCCTTCGGGTAAGAGGTCCTTGTGGGCTATAAATAGGACTGATTGTAGAAATATTTGTGGAAATCAAGCATTTGTGACTTGTGGCTTCCAACTCGGGGGATTCCGTTCACAAAAAAGACAAATGTGTGGGTCTATTTGGCATAGAGGCGGGGGGCTACATTTAGGCCTCTGCCCAGAGTTGTGGCCACCATTTCAAGGATGGTTTGGGGAGGGATAAAAATAAATAATTCGGTCAACTCTACTAAAATTGACAAGAAAATGATCCTAGGGGTCTTAATCTTCAATTTGAAGTGAAAAACACATTGCCACGTTACTCCTGGGCGTCACCAGGCGGCGCTCTTTATGGGTGCACTACACTAAATAGGTCAAAAATGGCTGCGCCAAACTGATCAGCTATCCTATCCTTGGGGTTGTGTTCTTCAACTTTTGTGAAAACTTGATAAATGTTGGCTTTAAAATTGGTCCTATTTGGCTTTGGCAAGTGGAGGGATACGGTATAAAAAAAATGGCAGCTAGCCGGTTTGGGAAAAAAACCAAATTTTTAGGGGTGGTACTCTTTAGGGACAATTAGCAAAAATTCCAAACGTCTACCCTGCCAAAAATTGAAAAGAATTTGACAGATTAAGATTCAAACTATAATTTTCAGTAGTGTCACAAAAACTTGGGAACTCGTGGATAAGGATTTTTTCACTGTGAAGTTAGTGGATTTTACACTAAGGTCAATGGGAGTGTATTTAGTGTGGTGCATGCACCCCTGAGCGCCGTATATAGTGGGTGCATGTCACTAAAACTCTGAAAATCAATGCGCGCGAGCTCATTAATATTCTGTGATCCCTCGGGCAATTTTGAATATTGAGGTCCCTGTGTCCTATAAAATGGGACTGATTGTAGAAATATCTGTGGAAATCAAGCATTTGTGACCAGTGGCTTTCAACTCGGGGAATTCCGTAAACAAAAAAAGACCAATACGTGGGTCTATTTGGCATAGAGGCGGGGGCTACATTTAGACCTGGGCCCAGAGATGGGCCAGCATTTTAGGGGTGGTTTGGGGGGAGTGAGTATACAAAAATCATTCCGTCAATTCAACTCTCATAAATTTGAAAATATAATTATTCTACGAGTCTTAATCGGTATTTTCCCAGTGAAAAACACATTGCCACCTTACTCCTGAGCGTCACCAGGCGGCGCTCTTTCTGTCTGATTTTGTGTTGGTTACAATGAGCGCCGTATTTAGTGAAGTGGAACACAGGGCCTGTTTGTTTCACACAGATCGGGAGGTGATCCAGAGCTGGCTATAGGGTTCCACTCCACTAAATACGGCGCTCATTGTAACCAACACAAAAATAGAAAGAAAGAGCGCCGCCTGGTGACGCTCTGGAGTAAGGTGGCAATATTTTTTTCACTTGAAATTAAAGATTAAGACTTCTAGAATAATTTTCTTTTCAAATTTAAGAGAGTTGAAGGAATTTTTTGTTTTTATACTCCCCTCCCCACAAACCACCCCTAAAATGGTGGCCCATCTCTGGGCCCAGGTCTAAATGTAGCCCCCCGCCTCTATGCCAAATAGACTCACGTATTGGTCTTTTTTGTGAACGGAATCCCCCGAGTTGGAAGCCACGGGTCACTAATTCTTGATTTCCACAAATATTTCTACAATCAGTCTAATTTATAGGCCCCAGAGACCTCTTATTCAAAATTACCGGAGGGATCACAAAATATTAATGAGCTCGCGCGCAGTGATTTTCACAGATTTAGTGGCATGCACCCCTAGAGCCGAACGAAAACAAACAGGATCGCAAACCCTTTAGAGCGCCCTCTTGCTATAATGTTGCATGCTGGGAGAATTTGTACTGCACAACAAATGTCGTCTGCTTCAGATTTTGTAGGGTTATTTTTATGATAAACTATCTAGTATTTCCAGAAAAGTAAATAAATCGTACATAGCTCTTTAATAACAAAAATACACTGTAAAAGAATTCTGACTAAATACTGTCAAAAAAGCTCATTAAATGCTTCAAATCTACGAAAAAATGCCGTCACTTTTTCTCTGTCCGTCTCGCACGTCGCCATCTTGGATCTTGCGAACCCAACTCACGAGCAGGATCCCTAAAAACGTGATCAGGAGCAGCTTTCGAAGCTCCGGATCACTGATCGAGATCCGGATCTGTGTAAAACAAACAGGCCCTGGATGGAACCTGTTAAATAAAACATGGCGGCGGCCATTATGTAAACATGGCTGCGCGCAGTAAACATGGTGGCGAGGACGGGCATTCAGTTTCGCCAAGTGTACTCGCCAATAACCAAAGGCATTTTTTTTTAAAGATGAACTGGTTCATGAAAAGGATGGAAGTTATTGAATTGATCAATCAAATCCAAAAGAATTCAATTCAGATTTTTTCAGAGTTTTGACTATTAGGGGGGCGTCCCTTTCTATTTCTGATTCTCATATTTCTTTCGCCTTGAAGGAGGGTCGGTCCAGGGTTGTTTGCAGGGTGTTTCTGAATTTCTTTTTTTTGCATTTCCCAAAAAGTTGATTCCAAAAATATTTCGCCTGCGAACAAATTTTTTCAAGCGGGAGGGGCACACACCTTCTCAACGTTGGTGGCGCCATTTGGCTTCTTTGTTTTGTTCTTACCCGTACACGAAAAATGAGACCTTTACAGGTTTTGCTTTTCTGCTTTGCAACTTTAGGCGTAGGCCCTTACAAGCAAAAAACAATTAAAAATTCTTCTCTGTTTCAATAGGTTTAAAAAGTGCTTTTAGGTAGTGACAGCTCGGTGGCCGAGTGGTTAAGCGAGTCGTTCATTGAGTTCTAAGTCGAGGGTTCGATTCCAAGTCTTTTCAGCATTTCCTTTTTTTGCCAGAAATGTGATTGTCATTATTTATAAGAGTATTCGTTTACCGTCTCCAAACACCAACTGTACAGTGGCTTGCTCGCCAAGCGCAGTGCAGCTGGGACCGCTCGTGAAGTCCAGGTAAGCATTTTCGTAAAGGTTCATGGCACGTTTGGCTGACTCAGCAGTCAAGGCTTAGGGTGCCGCCATGTTCCTCCCTTTTATGGTGCTAGACCTTCGGGTTATTATGGATGAGTAGGGGAAGGAGGTGTGATGGATCGGAATCTGAGCCCATAAGAGTCCTACATGGGAGCCGGTAAGCCGGAGTATGGGGCCTCGGTGAATCGCGGCACCTGAAAGCTTGGTCAACATCACATAACTTTTTTTTTTTTTTTTAACAGGCGTAACCCCAGAATGCATACCTTTTGATTAATAAATTGCAAAGGTATACGGGAAAAAATCAAGGAATGTCTGTCTCGACGTTCGGGCTTTTCTCTGTTTATTATTCTGTTTAAGGAAATTTGCAAGCTTCGACTTCTTAGAATATGCACCCATGTCTTTGCCCGCAATGGCACGTTTCTATATGTTTCTTTTATTTTTTGTATGGAGCATTCAGGATAATTATTTTCACACCCCCCCCCCCTACTTGTAAACTTTTGTTCGCAGGCGAAATATTTTTTGGGTCAACTTTTGGGCAAATGTACGGAAATATTTTCAAACCCCCCCCCCCCCCCACTCCAAACAATCCTTTGTCCAACAATATTTATTTTCCCCTCCAAAAAAATAATTATAATAATAATAAGAATAATAAGAATAATTTTCCAAATTTTGGAAATAAATTTCCCAAAAAATACACTAGCCCGCGAAAATCAACTTGAAAAAGAGGCGGCATACCAAATTGTTTAAAAGCAAGCAATCGCATTTCCTTTTTTGATGTGGTTAGTATATTTCAGGTACATTTTCTCTGTTTTAAGTCCAGTTTTTTCACGAAAGGCCCCAAGGAGTGTTATTAAAGGGGGCATGCCACCATTACTCTGAAAGTCACTGCGCGCCAGCTCATAAATATTTTGTGATCCTTCGGGTAAGAGGTCCTTGTGGGCTATAAATAGGACTGATTGTAGAAATATTTGTGGAAATCAAGCATTTGTGACTTGTGGCTTCCAACTCGGGGGATTCCGTTCACAAAAAAGACAAATGTGTGGGTCTATTTGGCATAGAGGCGGGGGGCTACATTTAGGCCTCTGCCCAGAGTTGTGGCCACCATTTCAAGGATGGTTTGGGGAGGGATAAAAATAAATAATTCGGTCAACTCTACTAAAATTGACAAGAAAATGATCCTAGGGGTCTTAATCTTCAATTTGAAGTGAAAAACACATTGCCACGTTACTCCTGGGCGTCACCAGGCGGCGCTCTTTATGGGTGCACTACACTAAATAGGTCAAAAATGGCTGCGCCAAACTGATCAGCTATCCTATCCTTGGGGTTGTGTTCTTCAACTTTTGTGAAAACTTGATAAATGTTGGCTTTAAAATTGGTCCTATTTGGCTTTGGCAAGTGGAGGGATACGGTATAAAAAAAATGGCAGCTAGCCGGTTTGGGAAAAAAACCAAATTTTTAGGGGTGGTACTCTTTAGGGACAATTAGCAAAAATTCCAAACGTCTACCCTGCCAAAAATTGAAAAGAATTTGACAGATTAAGATTCAAACTATAATTTTCAGTAGTGTCACAAAAACTTGGGAACTCGTGGATAAGGATTTTTTCACTGTGAAGTTAGTGGATTTTACACTAAGGTCAATGGGAGTGTATTTAGTGTGGTGCATGCACCCCTGAGCGCCGTATATAGTGGGTGCATGTCACTAAAACTCTGAAAATCAATGCGCGCGAGCTCATTAATATTCTGTGATCCCTCGGGCAATTTTGAATATTGAGGTCCCTGTGTCCTATAAAATGGGACTGATTGTAGAAATATCTGTGGAAATCAAGCATTTGTGACCAGTGGCTTTCAACTCGGGGAATTCCGTAAACAAAAAAAGACCAATACGTGGGTCTATTTGGCATAGAGGCGGGGGCTACATTTAGACCTGGGCCCAGAGATGGGCCAGCATTTTAGGGGTGGTTTGGGGGGAGTGAGTATACAAAAATCATTCCGTCAATTCAACTCTCATAAATTTGAAAATATAATTATTCTACGAGTCTTAATCGGTATTTTCCCAGTGAAAAACACATTGCCACCTTACTCCTGAGCGTCACCAGGCGGCGCTCTTTCTGTCTGATTTTGTGTTGGTTACAATGAGCGCCGTATTTAGTGAAGTGGAACACAGGGCCTGTTTGTTTCACACAGATCGGGAGGTGATCCAGAGCTGGCTATAGGGTTCCACTCCACTAAATACGGCGCTCATTGTAACCAACACAAAAATAGAAAGAAAGAGCGCCGCCTGGTGACGCTCTGGAGTAAGGTGGCAATATTTTTTTCACTTGAAATTAAAGATTAAGACTTCTAGAATAATTTTCTTTTCAAATTTAAGAGAGTTGAAGGAATTTTTTTTTTTTATACTCCCCTCCCCACAAACCACCCCTAAAATGGTGGCCCATCTCTGGGCCCAGGTCTAAATGTAGCCCCCCGCCTCTATGCCAAATAGACTCACGTATTGGTCTTTTTTGTGAACGGAATCCCCCGAGTTGGAAGCCACGGGTCACTAATTCTTGATTTCCACAAATATTTCTACAATCAGTCTAATTTATAGGCCCCAGAGACCTCTTATTCAAAATTACCGGAGGGATCACAAAATATTAATGAGCTCGCGCGCAGTGATTTTCACAGATTTAGTGGCATGCACCCCTAGAGCCGAACGAAAACAAACAGGATCGCAAACCCTTTAGAGCGCCCTCTTGCTATAATGTTGCATGCTGGGAGAATTTGTACTGCACAAGAAATGTCGTCTGCTTCAGATTTTGTAGGGTTATTTTTATGATAAACTATCTAGTATTTCCAGAAAAGTAAATAAATCGTACATAGCTCTTTAATAACAAAAATACACTGTAAAAGAATTCTGACTAAATACTGTCAAAAAAGCTCATTAAATGCTTCAAATCTACGAAAAAATGCCGTCACTTTTTCTCTGTCCGTCTCGCACGTCGCCATCTTGGATCTTGCGAACCCAACTCACGAGCAGGATCCCTAAAAACGTGATCAGGAGCAGCTTTCGAAGCTCCGGATCACTGATCGAGATCCGGATCTGTGTAAAACAAACAGGCCCTGGATGGAACCTGTTAAATAAAACATGGCGGCGGCCATTATGTAAACATGGCTGCGCGCAGTAAACATGGTGGCGAGGACGGGCATTCAGTTTCGCCAAGTGTACTCGCCAATAACCAAAGGCATTTTTTTTTTAAGATGAACTGGTTCATGAAAAGGATGGAAGTTATTGAATTGATCAATCAAATCCAAAAGAATTCAATTCAGATTTTTTCAGAGTTTTGACTATTAGGGGGGCGTCCCTTTCTATTTCTGATTCTCATATTTCTTTCGCCTTGAAGGAGGGTCGGTCCAGGGTTGTTTGCAGGGTGTTTCTGAATTTCTTTTTTTTGCATTTCCCAAAAAGTTGATTCCAAAAATATTTCGCCTGCGAACAAATTTTTTCAAGCGGGAGGGGCACACACCTTCTCAACGTTGGTGGCGCCATTTGGCTTCTTTGTTTTGTTCTTACCCGTACACGAAAAATGAGACCTTTACAGGTTTTGCTTTTCTGCTTTGCAACTTTAGGCGTAGGCCCTTACAAGCAAAAAACAATTAAAAATTCTTCTCTGTTTCAATAGGTTTAAAAAGTGCTTTTAGGTAGTGACAGCTCGGTGGCCGAGTGGTTAAGCGAGTCGTTCATTGAGTTCTAAGTCGAGGGTTCGATTCCAAGTCTTTTCAGCATTTCCTTTTTTTGCCAGAAATGTGATTGTCATTATTTATAAGAGTATTCGTTTACCGTCTCCAAACACCAACTGTACAGTGGCTTGCTCGCCAAGCGCAGTGCAGCTGGGACCGCTCGTGAAGTCCAGGTAAGCATTTTCGTAAAGGTTCATGGCACGTTTGGCTGACTCAGCAGTCAAGGCTTAGGGTGCCGCCATGTTCCTCCCTTTTATGGTGCTAGACCTTCGGGTTATTATGGATGAGTAGGGGAAGGAGGTGTGATGGATCGGAATCTGAGCCCATAAGAGTCCTACATGGGAGCCGGTAAGCCGGAGTATGGGGCCTCGGTGAATCGCGGCACCTGAAAGCTTGGTCAACATCACATAACTTTTTTTTTTTTTTTTAACAGGCGTAACCCCAGAATGCATACCTTTTGATTAATAAATTGCAAAGGTATACGGGAAAAAATCAAGGAATGTCTGTCTCGACGTTCGGGCTTTTCTCTGTTTATTATTCTGTTTAAGGAAATTTGCAAGCTTCGACTTCTTAGAATATGCACCCATGTCTTTGCCCGCAATGGCACGTTTCTATATGTTTCTTTTATTTTTTGTATGGAGCATTCAGGATAATTATTTTCACACCCCCCCCCCCCCCCTACTTGTAAACTTTTGTTCGCAGGCGAAATATTTTTTGGGTCAACTTTTGGGCAAATGTACGGAAATATTTTCAAACCCCCCCCCCCCCCCCACTCCAAACAATCCTTTGTCCAACAATATTTATTTTCCCCTCCAAAAAAATAATTATAATAATAATAAGAATAATAAGAATAATTTTCCAAATTTTGGAAATAAATTTCCCAAAAAATACACTAGCCCGCGAAAATCAACTTGAAAAAGAGGCGGCATACCAAATTGTTTAAAAGCAAGCAATCGCATTTCCTTTTTTGATGTGGTTAGTATATTTCAGGTACATTTTCTCTGTTTTAAGTCCAGTTTTTTCACGAAAGGCCCCAAGGAGTGTTATTAAAGGGGGCATGCCACCATTACTCTGAAAGTCACTGCGCGCCAGCTCATAAATATTTTGTGATCCTTCGGGTAAGAGGTCCTTGTGGGCTATAAATAGGACTGATTGTAGAAATATTTGTGGAAATCAAGCATTTGTGACTTGTGGCTTCCAACTCGGGGGATTCCGTTCACAAAAAAGACCAATGTGTGGGTATATTTGGCATAGAGGCGGGGGGCTACATTTAGGCCTCTGCCCAGAGATGGGCCACCATTTCAAGGATGGTTTGGGGAGGGATAAAAATAAATAATTCGGCCGCAATGGCACGTTTCTATATGTTTCTTTTATTTTTTTTATGGAGCATTCAGGATAATTATTTTCACACCCCCCCCCCCTACTTGTAAACTTTTGTTCGCAGGCAAAATATTTTTTGGGTCAACTTTTGGGCAAATGTACGGAAATATTTTCAAACCCCCCCCCCACTCCAAACAATCCTTTGTCCGCCCCTATGGGGTTCAATATTTATTTTCCCCTCCAAAAAAATAATTATAATAATAATAAGAATAATAAGAATAATTTTCCAAATTTTGGAAATAAATTTCCCAAAAAATACACTAGCACGCGAAAATCAACTTGAAATAGAGGCGGCATACCAAATTGTTTAAAAGCAAGCAATCGCATTTCCTTTTTTGATGTGGTTAGTATATTTTAGGTACATTTTCTCTGTTTTAAGTCCAGTTTTTTTCACGAAAGGCCCCAAGGAGTGTTATTAAAGGGGGCATGCCACCATTACTCTGAAAGTCACTGCGCGCCAGCTCATAAATATTTTGTGATCCTTCGGGTAAGAGGTCCTTGTGGGCTATAAATAGGACTGATTGTAGAAATATTTGTGGAAATCAAGCATTTGTGACTTGTGGCTTCCAACTCGGGGGATTCCGTTCACAAAAAAGACAAATGTGTGGGTCTATTTGGCATAGAGGCGGGGGGCTACATTTAGGCCTCTGCCCAGAGTTGTGGCCACCATTTCAAGGATGGTTTGGGGAGGGATAAAAATAAATAATTCGGTCAACTCTACTAAAATTGACAAGAAAATGATCCTAGGGGTCTTAATCTTCAATTTGAAGTGAAAAACACATTGCCACGTTACTCCTGGGCGTCACCAGGCGGCGCTCTTTATGGGTGCACTACACTAAATAGGTCAAAAATGGCTGCGCCAAACTGATCAGCTATCCTATCCTTGGGGTTGTGTTCTTCAACTTTTGTGAAAACTTGATAAATGTTGGCTTTAAAATTGGTCCTATTTGGCTTTGGCAAGTGGAGGGATACGGTATAAAAAAAATGGCAGCTAGCCGGTTTGGGAAAAAAACCAAATTTTTAGGGGTGGTACTCTTTAGGGACAATTAGCAAAAATTCCAAACGTCTACCCTGCCAAAAATTGAAAAGAATTTGACAGATTAAGATTCAAACTATAATTTTCAGTAGTGTCACAAAAACTTGGGAACTCGTGGATAAGGATTTTTTCACTGTGAAGTTAGTGGATTTTACACTAAGGTCAATGGGAGTGTATTTAGTGTGGTGCATGCACCCCTGAGCGCCGTATATAGTGGGTGCATGTCACTAAAACTCTGAAAATCAATGCGCGCGAGCTCATTAATATTCTGTGATCCCTCGGGCAATTTTGAATATTGAGGTCCCTGTGTCCTATAAAATGGGACTGATTGTAGAAATATCTGTGGAAATCAAGCATTTGTGACCAGTGGCTTTCAACTCGGGGAATTCCGTAAACAAAAAAAGACCAATACGTGGGTCTATTTGGCATAGAGGCGGGGGCTACATTTAGACCTGGGCCCAGAGATGGGCCAGCATTTTAGGGGTGGTTTGGGGGGAGTGAGTATACAAAAATCATTCCGTCAATTCAACTCTCATAAATTTGAAAATATAATTATTCTACGAGTCTTAATCGGTATTTTCCCAGTGAAAAACACATTGCCACCTTACTCCTGAGCGTCACCAGGCGGCGCTCTTTCTGTCTGATTTTGTGTTGGTTACAATGAGCGCCGTATTTAGTGAAGTGGAACACAGGGCCTGTTTGTTTCACACAGATCGGGAGGTGATCCAGAGCTGGCTATAGGGTTCCACTCCACTAAATACGGCGCTCATTGTAACCAACACAAAAATAGAAAGAAAGAGCGCCGCCTGGTGACGCTCTGGAGTAAGGTGGCAATATTTTTTTCACTTGAAATTAAAGATTAAGACTTCTAGAATAATTTTCTTTTCAAATTTAAGAGAGTTGAAGGAATTTTTTTTTTTTATACTCCCCTCCCCACAAACCACCCCTAAAATGGTGGCCCATCTCTGGGCCCAGGTCTAAATGTAGCCCCCCGCCTCTATGCCAAATAGACTCACGTATTGGTCTTTTTTGTGAACGGAATCCCCCGAGTTGGAAGCCACGGGTCACTAATTCTTGATTTCCACAAATATTTCTACAATCAGTCTAATTTATAGGCCCCAGAGACCTCTTATTCAAAATTACCGGAGGGATCACAAAATATTAATGAGCTCGCGCGCAGTGATTTTCACAGATTTAGTGGCATGCACCCCTAGAGCCGAACGAAAACAAACAGGATCGCAAACCCTTTAGAGCGCCCTCTCGCTATAATGTTGCATGCTGGGAGAATTTGTACTGCACAACAAATGTCGTCTGCTTCAGATTTTGTAGGGTTATTTTTATGATAAACTATCTAGTATTTCCAGAAAAGTAAATAAATCGTACATAGCTCTTTAATAACAAAAATACACTGTAAAAGAATTCTGACTAAATACTGTCAAAAAAGCTCATTAAATGCTTCAAATCTACGAAAAAATGCCGTCACTTTTTCTCTGTCCGTCTCGCACGTCGCCATCTTGGATCTTGCGAACCCAACTCACGAGCAGGATCCCTAAAAACGTGATCAGGAGCAGCTTTCGAAGCTCCGGATCACTGATCGAGATCCGGATCTGTGTAAAACAAACAGGCCCTGGATGGAACCTGTTAAATAAAACATGGCGGCGGCCATTATGTAAACATGGCTGCGCGCAGTAAACATGGTGGCGAGGACGGGCATTCAGTTTCGCCAAGTGTACTCGCCAATAACCAAAGGCATTTTTTTTTAAAGATGAACTGGTTCATGAAAAGGATGGAAGTTATTGAATTGATCAATCAAATCCAAAAGAATTCAATTCAGATTTTTTCAGAGTTTTGACTATTAGGGGGGCGTCCCTTTCTATTTCTGATTCTCATATTTCTTTCGCCTTGAAGGAGGGTCGGTCCAGGGTTGTTTGCAGGGTGTTTCTGAATTTCTTTTTTTTGCATTTCCCAAAAAGTTGATTCCAAAAATATTTCGCCTGCGAACAAATTTTTTCAAGCGGGAGGGGCACACACCTTCTCAACGTTGGTGGCGCCATTTGGCTTCTTTGTTTTGTTCTTACCCGTACACGAAAAATGAGACCTTTACAGGTTTTGCTTTTCTGCTTTGCAACTTTAGGCGTAGGCCCTTACAAGCAAAAAACAATTAAAAATTCTTCTCTGTTTCAATAGGTTTAAAAAGTGCTTTTAGGTAGTGACAGCTCGGTGGCCGAGTGGTTAAGCGAGTCGTTCATTGAGTTCTAAGTCGAGGGTTCGATTCCAAGTCTTTTCAGCATTTCCTTTTTTTGCCAGAAATGTGATTGTCATTATTTATAAGAGTATTCGTTTACCGTCTCCAAACACCAACTGTACAGTGGCTTGCTCGCCAAGCGCAGTGCAGCTGGGACCGCTCGTGAAGTCCAGGTAAGCATTTTCGTAAAGGTTCATGGCACGTTTGGCTGACTCAGCAGTCAAGGCTTAGGGTGCCGCCATGTTCCTCCCTTTTATGGTGCTAGACCTTCGGGTTATTATGGATGAGTAGGGGAAGGAGGTGTGATGGATCGGAATCTGAGCCCATAAGAGTCCTACATGGGAGCCGGTAAGCCGGAGTATGGGGCCTCGGTGAATCGCGGCACCTGAAAGCTTGGTCAACATCACATAACTTTTTTTTTTTTTTTTAACAGGCGTAACCCCAGAATGCATACCTTTTGATTAATAAATTGCAAAGGTATACGGGAAAAAATCAAGGAATGTCTGTCTCGACGTTCGGGCTTTTCTCTGTTTATTATTCTGTTTAAGGAAATTTGCAAGCTTCGACTTCTTAGAATATGCACCCATGTCTTTGCCCGCAATGGCACGTTTCTATATGTTTCTTTTATTTTTTGTATGGAGCATTCAGGATAATTATTTTCACACCCCCCCCCCCCCCCTACTTGTAAACTTTTGTTCGCAGGCGAAATATTTTTTGGGTCAACTTTTGGGCAAATGTACGGAAATATTTTCAAACCCCCCCCCCCCCCCACTCCAAACAATCCTTTGTCCAACAATATTTATTTTCCCCTCCAAAAAAATAATTATAATAATAATAAGAATAATAAGAATAATTTTCCAAATTTTGGAAATAAATTTCCCAAAAAATACACTAGCCCGCGAAAATCAACTTGAAAAAGAGGCGGCATACCAAATTGTTTAAAAGCAAGCAATCGCATTTCCTTTTTTGATGTGGTTAGTATATTTCAGGTACATTTTCTCTGTTTTAAGTCCAGTTTTTTCACGAAAGGCCCCAAGGAGTGTTATTAAAGGGGGCATGCCACCATTACTCTGAAAGTCACTGCGCGCCAGCTCATAAATATTTTGTGATCCTTCGGGTAAGAGGTCCTTGTGGGCTATAAATAGGACTGATTGTAGAAATATTTGTGGAAATCAAGCATTTGTGACTTGTGGCTTCCAACTCGGGGGATTCCGTTCACAAAAAAGACAAATGTGTGGGTCTATTTGGCATAGAGGCGGGGGGCTACATTTAGGCCTCTGCCCAGAGTTGTGGCCACCATTTCAAGGATGGTTTGGGGAGGGATAAAAATAAATAATTCGGTCAACTCTACTAAAATTGACAAGAAAATGATCCTAGGGGTCTTAATCTTCAATTTGAAGTGAAAAACACATTGCCACGTTACTCCTGGGCGTCACCAGGCGGCGCTCTTTATGGGTGCACTACACTAAATAGGTCAAAAATGGCTGCGCCAAACTGATCAGCTATCCTATCCTTGGGGTTGTGTTCTTCAACTTTTGTGAAAACTTGATAAATGTTGGCTTTAAAATTGGTCCTATTTGGCTTTGGCAAGTGGAGGGATACGGTATAAAAAAAATGGCAGCTAGCCGGTTTGGGAAAAAAACCAAATTTTTAGGGGTGGTACTCTTTAGGGACAATTAGCAAAAATTCCAAACGTCTACCCTGCCAAAAATTGAAAAGAATTTGACAGATTAAGATTCAAACTATAATTTTCAGTAGTGTCACAAAAACTTGGGAACTCGTGGATAAGGATTTTTTCACTGTGAAGTTAGTGGATTTTACACTAAGGTCAATGGGAGTGTATTTAGTGTGGTGCATGCACCCCTGAGCGCCGTATATAGTGGGTGCATGTCACTAAAACTCTGAAAATCAATGCGCGCGAGCTCATTAATATTCTGTGATCCCTCGGGCAATTTTGAATATTGAGGTCCCTGTGTCCTATAAAATGGGACTGATTGTAGAAATATCTGTGGAAATCAAGCATTTGTGACCAGTGGCTTTCAACTCGGGGAATTCCGTAAACAAAAAAAGACCAATACGTGGGTCTATTTGGCATAGAGGCGGGGGCTACATTTAGACCTGGGCCCAGAGATGGGCCAGCATTTTAGGGGTGGTTTGGGGGGAGTGAGTATACAAAAATCATTCCGTCAATTCAACTCTCATAAATTTGAAAATATAATTATTCTACGAGTCTTAATCGGTATTTTCCCAGTGAAAAACACATTGCCACCTTACTCCTGAGCGTCACCAGGCGGCGCTCTTTCTGTCTGATTTTGTGTTGGTTACAATGAGCGCCGTATTTAGTGAAGTGGAACACAGGGCCTGTTTGTTTCACACAGATCGGGAGGTGATCCAGAGCTGGCTATAGGGTTCCACTCCACTAAATACGGCGCTCATTGTAACCAACACAAAAATAGAAAGAAAGAGCGCCGCCTGGTGACGCTCTGGAGTAAGGTGGCAATATTTTTTTCACTTGAAATTAAAGATTAAGACTTCTAGAATAATTTTCTTTTCAAATTTAAGAGAGTTGAAGGAATTTTTTTTTTTTATACTCCCCTCCCCACAAACCACCCCTAAAATGGTGGCCCATCTCTGGGCCCAGGTCTAAATGTAGCCCCCCGCCTCTATGCCAAATAGACTCACGTATTGGTCTTTTTTGTGAACGGAATCCCCCGAGTTGGAAGCCACGGGTCACTAATTCTTGATTTCCACAAATATTTCTACAATCAGTCTAATTTATAGGCCCCAGAGACCTCTTATTCAAAATTACCGGAGGGATCACAAAATATTAATGAGCTCGCGCGCAGTGATTTTCACAGATTTAGTGGCATGCACCCCTAGAGCCGAACGAAAACAAACAGGATCGCAAACCCTTTAGAGCGCCCTCTCGCTATAATGTTGCATGCTGGGAGAATTTGTACTGCACAACAAATGTCGTCTGCTTCAGATTTTGTAGGGTTATTTTTATGATAAACTATCTAGTATTTCCAGAAAAGTAAATAAATCGTACATAGCTCTTTAATAACAAAAATACACTGTAAAAGAATTCTGACTAAATACTGTCAAAAAAGCTCATTAAATGCTTCAAATCTACGAAAAAATGCCGTCACTTTTTCTCTGTCCGTCTCGCACGTCGCCATCTTGGATCTTGCGAACCCAACTCACGAGCAGGATCCCTAAAAACGTGATCAGGAGCAGCTTTCGAAGCTCCGGATCACTGATCGAGATCCGGATCTGTGTAAAACAAACAGGCCCTGGATGGAACCTGTTAAATAAAACATGGCGGCGGCCATTATGTAAACATGGCTGCGCGCAGTAAACATGGTGGCGAGGACGGGCATTCAGTTTCGCCAAGTGTACTCGCCAATAACCAAAGGCATTTTTTTTTAAAGATGAACTGGTTCATGAAAAGGATGGAAGTTATTGAATTGATCAATCAAATCCAAAAGAATTCAATTCAGATTTTTTCAGAGTTTTGACTATTAGGGGGGCGTCCCTTTCTATTTCTGATTCTCATATTTCTTTCGCCTTGAAGGAGGGTCGGTCCAGGGTTGTTTGCAGGGTGTTTCTGAATTTCTTTTTTTTGCATTTCCCAAAAAGTTGATTCCAAAAATATTTCGCCTGCGAACAAATTTTTTCAAGCGGGAGGGGCACACACCTTCTCAACGTTGGTGGCGCCATTTGGCTTCTTTGTTTTGTTCTTACCCGTACACGAAAAATGAGACCTTTACAGGTTTTGCTTTTCTGCTTTGCAACTTTAGGCGTAGGCCCTTACAAGCAAAAAACAATTAAAAATTCTTCTCTGTTTCAATAGGTTTAAAAAGTGCTTTTAGGTAGTGACAGCTCGGTGGCCGAGTGGTTAAGCGAGTCGTTCATTGAGTTCTAAGTCGAGGGTTCGATTCCAAGTCTTTTCAGCATTTCCTTTTTTTGCCAGAAATGTGATTGTCATTATTTATAAGAGTATTCGTTTACCGTCTCCAAACACCAACTGTACAGTGGCTTGCTCGCCAAGCGCAGTGCAGCTGGGACCGCTCGTGAAGTCCAGGTAAGCATTTTCGTAAAGGTTCATGGCACGTTTGGCTGACTCAGCAGTCAAGGCTTAGGGTGCCGCCATGTTCCTCCCTTTTATGGTGCTAGACCTTCGGGTTATTATGGATGAGTAGGGGAAGGAGGTGTGATGGATCGGAATCTGAGCCCATAAGAGTCCTACATGGGAGCCGGTAAGCCGGAGTATGGGGCCTCGGTGAATCGCGGCACCTGAAAGCTTGGTCAACATCACATAACTTTTTTTTTTTTTTTTAACAGGCGTAACCCCAGAATGCATACCTTTTGATTAATAAATTGCAAAGGTATACGGGAAAAAATCAAGGAATGTCTGTCTCGACGTTCGGGCTTTTCTCTGTTTATTATTCTGTTTAAGGAAATTTGCAAGCTTCGACTTCTTAGAATATGCACCCATGTCTTTGCCCGCAATGGCACGTTTCTATATGTTTCTTTTATTTTTTGTATGGAGCATTCAGGATAATTATTTTCACACCCCCCCCCCCCCCCCTACTTGTAAACTTTTGTTCGCAGGCGAAATATTTTTTGGGTCAACTTTTGGGCAAATGTACGGAAATATTTTCAAACCCCCCCCCCCCCCCCACTCCAAACAATCCTTTGTCCAACAATATTTATTTTCCCCTCCAAAAAAATAATTATAATAATAATAAGAATAATAAGAATAATTTTCCAAATTTTGGAAATAAATTTCCCAAAAAATACACTAGCCCGCGAAAATCAACTTGAAAAAGAGGCGGCATACCAAATTGTTTAAAAGCAAGCAATCGCATTTCCTTTTTTGATGTGGTTAGTATATTTCAGGTACATTTTCTCTGTTTTAAGTCCAGTTTTTTCACGAAAGGCCCCAAGGAGTGTTATTAAAGGGGGCATGCCACCATTACTCTGAAAGTCACTGCGCGCCAGCTCATAAATATTTTGTGATCCTTCGGGTAAGAGGTCCTTGTGGGCTATAAATAGGACTGATTGTAGAAATATTTGTGGAAATCAAGCATTTGTGACTTGTGGCTTCCAACTCGGGGGATTCCGTTCACAAAAAAGACAAATGTGTGGGTCTATTTGGCATAGAGGCGGGGGGCTACATTTAGGCCTCTGCCCAGAGTTGTGGCCACCATTTCAAGGATGGTTTGGGGAGGGATAAAAATAAATAATTCGGTCAACTCTACTAAAATTGACAAGAAAATGATCCTAGGGGTCTTAATCTTCAATTTGAAGTGAAAAACACATTGCCACGTTACTCCTGGGCGTCACCAGGCGGCGCTCTTTATGGGTGCACTACACTAAATAGGTCAAAAATGGCTGCGCCAAACTGATCAGCTATCCTATCCTTGGGGTTGTGTTCTTCAACTTTTGTGAAAACTTGATAAATGTTGGCTTTAAAATTGGTCCTATTTGGCTTTGGCAAGTGGAGGGATACGGTATAAAAAAAATGGCAGCTAGCCGGTTTGGGAAAAAAACCAAATTTTTAGGGGTGGTACTCTTTAGGGACAATTAGCAAAAATTCCAAACGTCTACCCTGCCAAAAATTGAAAAGAATTTGACAGATTAAGATTCAAACTATAATTTTCAGTAGTGTCACAAAAACTTGGGAACTCGTGGATAAGGATTTTTTCACTGTGAAGTTAGTGGATTTTACACTAAGGTCAATGGGAGTGTATTTAGTGTGGTGCATGCACCCCTGAGCGCCGTATATAGTGGGTGCATGTCACTAAAACTCTGAAAATCAATGCGCGCGAGCTCATTAATATTCTGTGATCCCTCGGGCAATTTTGAATATTGAGGTCCCTGTGTCCTATAAAATGGGACTGATTGTAGAAATATCTGTGGAAATCAAGCATTTGTGACCAGTGGCTTTCAACTCGGGGAATTCCGTAAACAAAAAAAGACCAATACGTGGGTCTATTTGGCATAGAGGCGGGGGCTACATTTAGACCTGGGCCCAGAGATGGGCCAGCATTTTAGGGGTGGTTTGGGGGGAGTGAGTATACAAAAATCATTCCGTCAATTCAACTCTCATAAATTTGAAAATATAATTATTCTACGAGTCTTAATCGGTATTTTCCCAGTGAAAAACACATTGCCACCTTACTCCTGAGCGTCACCAGGCGGCGCTCTTTCTGTCTGATTTTGTGTTGGTTACAATGAGCGCCGTATTTAGTGAAGTGGAACACAGGGCCTGTTTGTTTCACACAGATCGGGAGGTGATCCAGAGCTGGCTATAGGGTTCCACTCCACTAAATACGGCGCTCATTGTAACCAACACAAAAATAGAAAGAAAGAGCGCCGCCTGGTGACGCTCTGGAGTAAGGTGGCAATATTTTTTTCACTTGAAATTAAAGATTAAGACTTCTAGAATAATTTTCTTTTCAAATTTAAGAGAGTTGAAGGAATTTTTTTTTTTTATACTCCCCTCCCCACAAACCACCCCTAAAATGGTGGCCCATCTCTGGGCCCAGGTCTAAATGTAGCCCCCCGCCTCTATGCCAAATAGACTCACGTATTGGTCTTTTTTGTGAACGGAATCCCCCGAGTTGGAAGCCACGGGTCACTAATTCTTGATTTCCACAAATATTTCTACAATCAGTCTAATTTATAGGCCCCAGAGACCTCTTATTCAAAATTACCGGAGGGATCACAAAATATTAATGAGCTCGCGCGCAGTGATTTTCACAGATTTAGTGGCATGCACCCCTAGAGCCGAACGAAAACAAACAGGATCGCAAACCCTTTAGAGCGCCCTCTCGCTATAATGTTGCATGCTGGGAGAATTTGTACTGCACAACAAATGTCGTCTGCTTCAGATTTTGTAGGGTTATTTTTATGATAAACTATCTAGTATTTCCAGAAAAGTAAATAAATCGTACATAGCTCTTTAATAACAAAAATACACTGTAAAAGAATTCTGACTAAATACTGTCAAAAAAGCTCATTAAATGCTTCAAATCTACGAAAAAATGCCGTCACTTTTTCTCTGTCCGTCTCGCACGTCGCCATCTTGGATCTTGCGAACCCAACTCACGAGCAGGATCCCTAAAAACGTGATCAGGAGCAGCTTTCGAAGCTCCGGATCACTGATCGAGATCCGGATCTGTGTAAAACAAACAGGCCCTGGATGGAACCTGTTAAATAAAACATGGCGGCGGCCATTATGTAAACATGGCTGCGCGCAGTAAACATGGTGGCGAGGACGGGCATTCAGTTTCGCCAAGTGTACTCGCCAATAACCAAAGGCATTTTTTTTTAAAGATGAACTGGTTCATGAAAAGGATGGAAGTTATTGAATTGATCAATCAAATCCAAAAGAATTCAATTCAGATTTTTTCAGAGTTTTGACTATTAGGGGGGCGTCCCTTTCTATTTCTGATTCTCATATTTCTTTCGCCTTGAAGGAGGGTCGGTCCAGGGTTGTTTGCAGGGTGTTTCTGAATTTCTTTTTTTTGCATTTCCCAAAAAGTTGATTCCAAAAATATTTCGCCTGCGAACAAATTTTTTCAAGCGGGAGGGGCACACACATTCTCAACGTTGGTGGCGCCATTTGGCTTCTTTGTTTTGTTCTTACCCGTACACGAAAAATGAGACCTTTACAGGTTTTGCTTTTCTGCTTTGCAACTTTAGGCGTAGGCCCTTACAAGCAAAAAACAATTAAAAATTCTTCTCTGTTTCAATAGGTTTAAAAAGTGCTTTTAGGTAGTGACAGCTCGGTGGCCGAGTGGTTAAGCGAGTCGTTCATTGAGTTCTAAGTCGAGGGTTCGATTCCAAGTCTTTTCAGCATTTCCTTTTTTTGCCAGAAATGTGATTGTCATTATTTATAAGAGTATTCGTTTACCGTCTCCAAACACCAACTGTACAGTGGCTTGCTCGCCAAGCGCAGTGCAGCTGGGACCGCTCGTGAAGTCCAGGTAAGCATTTTCGTAAAGGTTCATGGCACGTTTGGCTGACTCAGCAGTCAAGGCTTAGGGTGCCGCCATGTTCCTCCCTTTTATGGTGCTAGACCTTCGGGTTATTATGGATGAGTAGGGGAAGGAGGTGTGATGGATCGGAATCTGAGCCCATAAGAGTCCTACATGGGAGCCGGTAAGCCGGAGTATGGGGCCTCGGTGAATCGCGGCACCTGAAAGCTTGGTCAACATCACATAATTTTTTTTTTTTTTTTAACAGGCGTAACCCCAGAATGCATACCTTTTGATTAATAAATTGCAAAGGTATACGGGAAAAAATCAAGGAATGTCTGTCTCGACGTTCGGGCTTTTCTCTGTTTATTATTCTGTTTAAGGAAATTTGCAAGCTTCGACTTCTTAGAATATGCACCCATGTCTTTGCCCGCAATGGCACGTTTCTATATGTTTCTTTTATTTTTTGTATGGAGCATTCAGGATAATTATTTTCACACCCCCCCCCCCCCCTACTTGTAAACTTTTGTTCGCAGGCGAAATATTTTTTGGGTCAACTTTTGGGCAAATGTACGGAAATATTTTCAAACCCCCCCCCCCCCCCCCCACTCCAAACAATCCTTTGTCCAACAATATTTATTTTCCCCTCCAAAAAAATAATTATAATAATAATAAGAATAATAAGAATAATTTTCCAAATTTTGGAAATAAATTTCCCAAAAAATACACTAGCCCGCGAAAATCAACTTGAAAAAGAGGCGGCATACCAAATTGTTTAAAAGCAAGCAATCGCATTTCCTTTTTTGATGTGGTTAGTATATTTCAGGTACATTTTCTCTGTTTTAAGTCCAGTTTTTTCACGAAAGGCCCCAAGGAGTGTTATTAAAGGGGGCATGCCACCATTACTCTGAAAGTCACTGCGCGCCAGCTCATAAATATTTTGTGATCCTTCGGGTAAGAGGTCCTTGTGGGCTATAAATAGGACTGATTGTAGAAATATTTGTGAAAATCAAGCATTTGTGACTTGTGGCTTCCAACTCGGGGGATTCCGTTCACAAAAAAGACCAATGTGTGGGTATATTTGGCATAGAGGCGGGGGGCTACATTTAGGCCTCTGCCCAGAGATGGGCCACCATTTCAAGGATGGTTTGGGGAGGGATAAAAATAAATAATTCGGCCGCAATGGCACGTTTCTATATGTTTCTTTTATTTTTTTTATGGAGCATTCAGGATAATTATTTTCACACCCCCCCCCTACTTGTAAACTTTTGTTCGCAGGCGAAATATTTTTTGGGTCAACTTTTGGGCAAATGTACGGAAATATTTTCAAACCCCCCCCCCCCACTCCAAACAATCCTTTGTCCGCCCCTATGGGGTTCAATATTTATTTTCCCCTCCAAAAAAATAATTATAATAATAATAAGAATAATAAGAATAATTTTCCAAATTTTGGAAATAAATTTCCCAAAAAATACACTAGCACGCGAAAATCAACTTGAAATAGAGGCGGCATACCAAATTGTTTAAAAGCAAGCAATCGCATTTCCTTTTTTGATGTGGTTAGTATATTTTAGGTACATTTTCTCTGTTTTAAGTCCAGTTTTTTTCACGAAAGGCCCCAAGGAGTGTTATTAAAGGGGGCATGCCACCATTACTCTGAAAGTCACTGCGCGCCAGCTCATAAATATTTTGTGATCCTTCGGGTAAGAGGTCCTTGTGGGCTATAAATAGGACTGATTGTAGAAATATTTGTGGAAATCAAGCATTTGTGACTTGTGGCTTCCAACTCGGGGGATTCCGTTCACAAAAAAGACAAATGTGTGGGTCTATTTGGCATAGAGGCGGGGGGCTACATTTAGGCCTCTGCCCAGAGTTGTGGCCACCATTTCAAGGATGGTTTGGGGAGGGATAAAAATAAATAATTCGGTCAACTCTACTAAAATTGACAAGAAAATGATCCTAGGGGTCTTAATCTTCAATTTGAAGTGAAAAACACATTGCCACGTTACTCCTGGGCGTCACCAGGCGGCGCTCTTTATGGGTGCACTACACTAAATAGGTCAAAAATGGCTGCGCCAAACTGATCAGCTATCCTATCCTTGGGGTTGTGTTCTTCAACTTTTGTGAAAACTTGATAAATGTTGGCTTTAAAATTGGTCCTATTTGGCTTTGGCAAGTGGAGGGATACGGTATAAAAAAAATGGCAGCTAGCCGGTTTGGGAAAAAAACCAAATTTTTAGGGGTGGTACTCTTTAGGGACAATTAGCAAAAATTCCAAACGTCTACCCTGCCAAAAATTGAAAAGAATTTGACAGATTAAGATTCAAACTATAATTTTCAGTAGTGTCACAAAAACTTGGGAACTCGTGGATAAGGATTTTTTCACTGTGAAGTTAGTGGATTTTACACTAAGGTCAATGGGAGTGTATTTAGTGTGGTGCATGCACCCCTGAGCGCCGTATATAGTGGGTGCATGTCACTAAAACTCTGAAAATCAATGCGCGCGAGCTCATTAATATTCTGTGATCCCTCGGGCAATTTTGAATATTGAGGTCCCTGTGTCCTATAAAATGGGACTGATTGTAGAAATATCTGTGGAAATCAAGCATTTGTGACCAGTGGCTTTCAACTCGGGGAATTCCGTAAACAAAAAAAGACCAATACGTGGGTCTATTTGGCATAGAGGCGGGGGCTACATTTAGACCTGGGCCCAGAGATGGGCCAGCATTTTAGGGGTGGTTTGGGGGGAGTGAGTATACAAAAATCATTCCGTCAATTCAACTCTCATAAATTTGAAAATATAATTATTCTACGAGTCTTAATCGGTATTTTCCCAGTGAAAAACACATTGCCACCTTACTCCTGAGCGTCACCAGGCGGCGCTCTTTCTGTCTGATTTTGTGTTGGTTACAATGAGCGCCGTATTTAGTGAAGTGGAACACAGGGCCTGTTTGTTTCACACAGATCGGGAGGTGATCCAGAGCTGGCTATAGGGTTCCACTCCACTAAATACGGCGCTCATTGTAACCAACACAAAAATAGAAAGAAAGAGCGCCGCCTGGTGACGCTCTGGAGTAAGGTGGCAATATTTTTTTCACTTGAAATTAAAGATTAAGACTTCTAGAATAATTTTCTTTTCAAATTTAAGAGAGTTGAAGGAATTTTTTTTTTTTATACTCCCCTCCCCACAAACCACCCCTAAAATGGTGGCCCATCTCTGGGCCCAGGTCTAAATGTAGCCCCCCGCCTCTATGCCAAATAGACTCACGTATTGGTCTTTTTTGTGAACGGAATCCCCCGAGTTGGAAGCCACGGGTCACTAATTCTTGATTTCCACAAATATTTCTACAATCAGTCTAATTTATAGGCCCCAGAGACCTCTTATTCAAAATTACCGGAGGGATCACAAAATATTAATGAGCTCGCGCGCAGTGATTTTCACAGATTTAGTGGCATGCACCCCTAGAGCCGAACGAAAACAAACAGGATCGCAAACCCTTTAGAGCGCCCTCTTGCTATAATGTTGCATGCTGGGAGAATTTGTACTGCACAACAAATGTCGTCTGCTTCAGATTTTGTAGGGTTATTTTTATGATAAACTATCTAGTATTTCCAGAAAAGTAAATAAATCGTACATAGCTCTTTAATAACAAAAATACACTGTAAAAGAATTCTGACTAAATACTGTCAAAAAAGCTCATTAAATGCTTCAAATCTACGAAAAAATGCCGTCACTTTTTCTCTGTCCGTCTCGCACGTCGCCATCTTGGATCTTGCGAACCCAACTCACGAGCAGGATCCCTAAAAACGTGATCAGGAGCAGCTTTCGAAGCTCCGGATCACTGATCGAGATCCGGATCTGTGTAAAACAAACAGGCCCTGGATGGAACCTGTTAAATAAAACATGGCGGCGGCCATTATGTAAACATGGCTGCGCGCAGTAAACATGGTGGCGAGGACGGGCATTCAGTTTCGCCAAGTGTACTCGCCAATAACCAAAGGCATTTTTTTTTTAAGATGAACTGGTTCATGAAAAGGATGGAAGTTATTGAATTGATCAATCAAATCCAAAAGAATTCAATTCAGATTTTTTCAGAGTTTTGACTATTAGGGGGGCGTCCCTTTCTATTTCTGATTCTCATATTTCTTTCGCCTTGAAGGAGGGTCGGTCCAGGGTTGTTTGCAGGGTGTTTCTGAATTTCTTTTTTTTGCATTTCCCAAAAAGTTGATTCCAAAAATATTTCGCCTGCGAACAAATTTTTTCAAGCGGGAGGGGCACACACCTTCTCAACGTTGGTGGCGCCATTTGGCTTCTTTGTTTTGTTCTTACCCGTACACGAAAAATGAGACCTTTACAGGTTTTGCTTTTCTGCTTTGCAACTTTAGGCGTAGGCCCTTACAAGCAAAAAACAATTAAAAATTCTTCTCTGTTTCAATAGGTTTAAAAAGTGCTTTTAGGTAGTGACAGCTCGGTGGCCGAGTGGTTAAGCGAGTCGTTCATTGAGTTCTAAGTCGAGGGTTCGATTCCAAGTCTTTTCAGCATTTCCTTTTTTTGCCAGAAATGTGATTGTCATTATTTATAAGAGTATTCGTTTACCGTCTCCAAACACCAACTGTACAGTGGCTTGCTCGCCAAGCGCAGTGCAGCTGGGACCGCTCGTGAAGTCCAGGTAAGCATTTTCGTAAAGGTTCATGGCACGTTTGGCTGACTCAGCAGTCAAGGCTTAGGGTGCCGCCATGTTCCTCCCTTTTATGGTGCTAGACCTTCGGGTTATTATGGATGAGTAGGGGAAGGAGGTGTGATGGATCGGAATCTGAGCCCATAAGAGTCCTACATGGGAGCCGGTAAGCCGGAGTATGGGGCCTCGGTGAATCGCGGCACCTGAAAGCTTGGTCAACATCACATAACTTTTATTTTTTTTTTTAACAGGCGTAACCCCAGAATGCATACCTTTTGATTAATAAATTGCAAAGGTATACGGGAAAAAATCAAGGAATGTCTGTCTCGACGTTCGGGCTTTTCTCTGTTTATTATTCTGTTTAAGGAAATTTGCAAGCTTCGACTTCTTAGAATATGCACCCATGTCTTTGCCCGCAATGGCACGTTTCTATATGTTTCTTTTATTTTTTGTATGGAGCATTCAGGATAATTATTTTCACACCCCCCCCCCCCCCCTACTTGTAAACTTTTGTTCGCAGGCGAAATATTTTTTGGGTCAACTTTTGGGCAAATGTACGGAAATATTTTCAAACCCCCCCCCCCCCCCACTCCAAACAATCCTTTGTCCAACAATATTTATTTTCCCCTCCAAAAAAATAATTATAATAATAATAAGAATAATAAGAATAATTTTCCAAATTTTGGAAATAAATTTCCCAAAAAATACACTAGCCCGCGAAAATCAACTTGAAAAAGAGGCGGCATACCAAATTGTTTAAAAGCAAGCAATCGCATTTCCTTTTTTGATGTGGTTAGTATATTTCAGGTACATTTTCTCTGTTTTAAGTCCAGTTTTTTCACGAAAGGCCCCAAGGAGTGTTATTAAAGGGGGCATGCCACCATTACTCTGAAAGTCACTGCGCGCCAGCTCATAAATATTTTGTGATCCTTCGGGTAAGAGGTCCTTGTGGGCTATAAATAGGACTGATTGTAGAAATATTTGTGGAAATCAAGCATTTGTGACTTGTGGCTTCCAACTCGGGGGATTCCGTTCACAAAAAAGACAAATGTGTGGGTCTATTTGGCATAGAGGCGGGGGGCTACATTTAGGCCTCTGCCCAGAGTTGTGGCCACCATTTCAAGGATGGTTTGGGGAGGGATAAAAATAAATAATTCGGTCAACTCTACTAAAATTGACAAGAAAATGATCCTAGGGGTCTTAATCTTCAATTTGAAGTGAAAAACACATTGCCACGTTACTCCTGGGCGTCACCAGGCGGCGCTCTTTATGGGTGCACTACACTAAATAGGTCAAAAATGGCTGCGCCAAACTGATCAGCTATCCTATCCTTGGGGTTGTGTTCTTCAACTTTTGTGAAAACTTGATAAATGTTGGCTTTAAAATTGGTCCTATTTGGCTTTGGCAAGTGGAGGGATACGGTATAAAAAAAATGGCAGCTAGCCGGTTTGGGAAAAAAACCAAATTTTTAGGGGTGGTACTCTTTAGGGACAATTAGCAAAAATTCCAAACGTCTACCCTGCCAAAAATTGAAAAGAATTTGACAGATTAAGATTCAAACTATAATTTTCAGTAGTGTCACAAAAACTTGGGAACTCGTGGATAAGGATTTTTTCACTGTGAAGTTAGTGGATTTTACACTAAGGTCAATGGGAGTGTATTTAGTGTGGTGCATGCACCCCTGAGCGCCGTATATAGTGGGTGCATGTCACTAAAACTCTGAAAATCAATGCGCGCGAGCTCATTAATATTCTGTGATCCCTCGGGCAATTTTGAATATTGAGGTCCCTGTGTCCTATAAAATGGGACTGATTGTAGAAATATCTGTGGAAATCAAGCATTTGTGACCAGTGGCTTTCAACTCGGGGAATTCCGTAAACAAAAAAAGACCAATACGTGGGTCTATTTGGCATAGAGGCGGGGGCTACATTTAGACCTGGGCCCAGAGATGGGCCAGCATTTTAGGGGTGGTTTGGGGGGAGTGAGTATACAAAAATCATTCCGTCAATTCAACTCTCATAAATTTGAAAATATAATTATTCTACGAGTCTTAATCGGTATTTTCCCAGTGAAAAACACATTGCCACCTTACTCCTGAGCGTCACCAGGCGGCGCTCTTTCTGTCTGATTTTGTGTTGGTTACAATGAGCGCCGTATTTAGTGAAGTGGAACACAGGGCCTGTTTGTTTCACACAGATCGGGAGGTGATCCAGAGCTGGCTATAGGGTTCCACTCCACTAAATACGGCGCTCATTGTAACCAACACAAAAATAGAAAGAAAGAGCGCCGCCTGGTGACGCTCTGGAGTAAGGTGGCAATATTTTTTTCACTTGAAATTAAAGATTAAGACTTCTAGAATAATTTTCTTTTCAAATTTAAGAGAGTTGAAGGAATTTTTTTTTTTTATACTCCCCTCCCCACAAACCACCCCTAAAATGGTGGCCCATCTCTGGGCCCAGGTCTAAATGTAGCCCCCCGCCTCTATGCCAAATAGACTCACGTATTGGTCTTTTTTGTGAACGGAATCCCCCGAGTTGGAAGCCACGGGTCACTAATTCTTGATTTCCACAAATATTTCTACAATCAGTCTAATTTATAGGCCCCAGAGACCTCTTATTCAAAATTACCGGAGGGATCACAAAATATTAATGAGCTCGCGCGCAGTGATTTTCACAGATTTAGTGGCATGCACCCCTAGAGCCGAACGAAAACAAACAGGATCGCAAACCCTTTAGAGCGCCCTCTTGCTATAATGTTGCATGCTGGGAGAATTTGTACTGCACAACAAATGTCGTCTGCTTCAGATTTTGTAGGGTTATTTTTATGATAAACTATCTAGTATTTCCAGAAAAGTAAATAAATCGTACATAGCTCTTTAATAACAAAAATACACTGTAAAAGAATTCTGACTAAATACTGTCAAAAAAGCTCATTAAATGCTTCAAATCTACGAAAAAATGCCGTCACTTTTTCTCTGTTCGTCTCGCACGTCGCCATCTTGGATCTTGCGAACCCAACTCACGAGCAGGATCCCTAAAAACGTGATCAGGAGCAGCTTTCGAAGCTCCGGATCACTGATCGAGATCCGGATCTGTGTAAAACAAACAGGCCCTGGATGGAACCTGTTAAATAAAACATGGCGGCGGCCATTATGTAAACATGGCTGCGCGCAGTAAACATGGTGGCGAGGACGGGCATTCAGTTTCGCCAAGTGTACTCGCCAATAACCAAAGGCATTTTTTTTTAAAGATGAACTGGTTCATGAAAAGGATGGAAGTTATTGAATTGATCAATCAAATCCAAAAGAATTCAATTCAGATTTTTTCAGAGTTTTGACTATTAGGGGGGCGTCCCTTTCTATTTCTGATTCTCATATTTCTTTCGCCTTGAAGGAGGGTCGGTCCAGGGTTGTTTGCAGGGTGTTTCTGAATTTCTTTTTTTTGCATTTCCCAAAAAGTTGATTCCAAAAATATTTCGCCTGCGAACAAATTTTTTCAAGCGGGAGGGGCACACACCTTCTCAACGTTGGTGGCGCCATTTGGCTTCTTTGTTTTGTTCTTACCCGTACACGAAAAATGAGACCTTTACAGGTTTTGCTTTTCTGCTTTGCAACTTTAGGCGTAGGCCCTTACAAGCAAAAAACAATTAAAAATTCTTCTCTGTTTCAATAGGTTTAAAAAGTGCTTTTAGGTAGTGACAGCTCGGTGGCCGAGTGGTTAAGCGAGTCGTTCATTGAGTTCTAAGTCGAGGGTTCGATTCCAAGTCTTTTCAGCATTTCCTTTTTTTGCCAGAAATGTGATTGTCATTATTTATAAGAGTATTCGTTTACCGTCTCCAAACACCAACTGTACAGTGGCTTGCTCGCCAAGCGCAGTGCAGCTGGGACCGCTCGTGAAGTCCAGGTAAGCATTTTCGTAAAGGTTCATGGCACGTTTGGCTGACTCAGCAGTCAAGGCTTAGGGTGCCGCCATGTTCCTCCCTTTTATGGTGCTAGACCTTCGGGTTATTATGGATGAGTAGGGGAAGGAGGTGTGATGGATCGGAATCTGAGCCCATAAGAGTCCTACATGGGAGCCGGTAAGCCGGAGTATGGGGCCTCGGTGAATCGCGGCACCTGAAAGCTTGGTCAACATCACATAACTTTTTTTTTTTTTTTTAACAGGCGTAACCCCAGAATGCATACCTTTTGATTAATAAATTGCAAAGGTATACGGGAAAAAATCAAGGAATGTCTGTCTCGACGTTCGGGCTTTTCTCTGTTTATTATTCTGTTTAAGGAAATTTGCAAGCTTCGACTTCTTAGAATATGCACCCATGTCTTTGCCCGCAATGGCACGTTTCTATATGTTTCTTTTATTTTTTGTATGGAGCATTCAGGATAATTATTTTCACACCCCCCCCCCCCCCCCTACTTGTAAACTTTTGTTCGCAGGCGAAATATTTTTTGGGTCAACTTTTGGGCAAATGTACGGAAATATTTTCAAACCCCCCCCCCCCCCCCCACTCCAAACAATCCTTTGTCCAACAATATTTATTTTCCCCTCCAAAAAAATAATTATAATAATAATAAGAATAATAAGAATAATTTTCCAAATTTTGGAAATAAATTTCCCAAAAAATACACTAGCCCGCGAAAATCAACTTGAAAAAGAGGCGGCATACCAAATTGTTTAAAAGCAAGCAATCGCATTTCCTTTTTTGATGTGGTTAGTATATTTCAGGTACATTTTCTCTGTTTTAAGTCCAGTTTTTTCACGAAAGGCCCCAAGGAGTGTTATTAAAGGGGGCATGCCACCATTACTCTGAAAGTCACTGCGCGCCAGCTCATAAATATTTTGTGATCCTTCGGGTAAGAGGTCCTTGTGGGCTATAAATAGGACTGATTGTAGAAATATTTGTGGAAATCAAGCATTTGTGACTTGTGGCTTCCAACTCGGGGGATTCCGTTCACAAAAAAGACAAATGTGTGGGTCTATTTGGCATAGAGGCGGGGGGCTACATTTAGGCCTCTGCCCAGAGTTGTGGCCACCATTTCAAGGATGGTTTGGGGAGGGATACAAATAAATAATTCGGTCAACTCTACTAAAATTGACAAGAAAATGATCCTAGGGGTCTTAATCTTCAATTTGAAGTGAAAAACACATTGCCACGTTACTCCTGGGCGTCACCAGGCGGCGCTCTTTATGGGTGCACTACACTAAATAGGTCAAAAATGGCTGCGCCAAACTGATCAGCTATCCTATCCTTGGGGTTGTGTTCTTCAACTTTTGTGAAAACTTGATAAATGTTGGCTTTAAAATTGGTCCTATTTGGCTTTGGCAAGTGGAGGGATACGGTATAAAAAAAATGGCAGCTAGCCGGTTTGGGAAAAAAACCAAATTTTTAGGGGTGGTACTCTTTAGGGACAATTAGCAAAAATTCCAAACGTCTACCCTGCCAAAAATTGAAAAGAATTTGACAGATTAAGATTCAAACTATAATTTTCAGTAGTGTCACAAAAACTTGGGAACTCGTGGATAAGGATTTTTTCACTGTGAAGTTAGTGGATTTTACACTAAGGTCAATGGGAGTGTATTTAGTGTGGTGCATGCACCCCTGAGCGCCGTATATAGTGGGTGCATGTCACTAAAACTCTGAAAATCAATGCGCGCGAGCTCATTAATATTCTGTGATCCCTCGGGCAATTTTGAATATTGAGGTCCCTGTGTCCTATAAAATGGGACTGATTGTAGAAATATCTGTGGAAATCAAGCATTTGTGACCAGTGGCTTTCAACTCGGGGAATTCCGTAAACAAAAAAAGACCAATACGTGGGTCTATTTGGCATAGAGGCGGGGGCTACATTTAGACCTGGGCCCAGAGATGGGCCAGCATTTTAGGGGTGGTTTGGGGGGAGTGAGTATACAAAAATCATTCCGTCAATTCAACTCTCATAAATTTGAAAATATAATTATTCTACGAGTCTTAATCGGTATTTTCCCAGTGAAAAACACATTGCCACCTTACTCCTGAGCGTCACCAGGCGGCGCTCTTTCTGTCTGATTTTGTGTTGGTTACAATGAGCGCCGTATTTAGTGAAGTGGAACACAGGGCCTGTTTGTTTCACACAGATCGGGAGGTGATCCAGAGCTGGCTATAGGGTTCCACTCCACTAAATACGGCGCTCATTGTAACCAACACAAAAATAGAAAGAAAGAGCGCCGCCTGGTGACGCTCTGGAGTAAGGTGGCAATATTTTTTTCACTTGAAATTAAAGATTAAGACTTCTAGAATAATTTTCTTTTCAAATTTAAGAGAGTTGAAGGAATTTTTTTTTTTTATACTCCCCTCCCCACAAACCACCCCTAAAATGGTGGCCCATCTCTGGGCCCAGGTCTAAATGTAGCCCCCCGCCTCTATGCCAAATAGACTCACGTATTGGTCTTTTTTGTGAACGGAATCCCCCGAGTTGGAAGCCACGGGTCACTAATTCTTGATTTCCACAAATATTTCTACAATCAGTCTAATTTATAGGCCCCAGAGACCTCTTATTCAAAATTACCGGAGGGATCACAAAATATTAATGAGCTCGCGCGCAGTGATTTTCACAGATTTAGTGGCATGCACCCCTAGAGCCGAACGAAAACAAACAGGATCGCAAACCCTTTAGAGCGCCCTCTTGCTATAATGTTGCATGCTGGGAGAATTTGTACTGCACAACAAATGTCGTCTGCTTCAGATTTTGTAGGGTTATTTTTATGATAAACTATCTAGTATTTCCAGAAAAGTAAATAAATCGTACATAGCTCTTTAATAACAAAAATACACTGTAAAAGAATTCTGACTAAATACTGTCAAAAAAGCTCATTAAATGCTTCAAATCTACGAAAAAATGCCGTCACTTTTTCTCTGTCCGTCTCGCACGTCGCCATCTTGGATCTTGCGAACCCAACTCACGAGCAGGATCCCTAAAAACGTGATCAGGAGCAGCTTTCGAAGCTCCGGATCACTGATCGAGATCCGGATCTGTGTAAAACAAACAGGCCCTGGATGGAACCTGTTAAATAAAACATGGCGGCGGCCATTATGTAAACATGGCTGCGCGCAGTAAACATGGTGGCGAGGACGGGCATTCAGTTTCGCCAAGTGTACTCGCCAATAACCAAAGGCATTTTTTTTTAAAGATGAACTGGTTCATGAAAAGGATGGAAGTTATTGAATTGATCAATCAAATCCAAAAGAATTCAATTCAGATTTTTTCAGAGTTTTGACTATTAGGGGGGCGTCCCTTTCTATTTCTGATTCTCATATTTCTTTCGCCTTGAAGGAGGGTCGGTCCAGGGTTGTTTGCAGGGTGTTTCTGAATTTCTTTTTTTTGCATTTCCCAAAAAGTTGATTCCAAAAATATTTCGCCTGCGAACAAATTTTTTCAAGCGGGAGGGGCACACACCTTCTCAACGTTGGTGGCGCCATTTGGCTTCTTTGTTTTGTTCTTACCCGTACACGAAAAATGAGACCTTTACAGGTTTTGCTTTTCTGCTTTGCAACTTTAGGCGTAGGCCCTTACAAGCAAAAAACAATTAAAAATTCTTCTCTGTTTCAATAGGTTTAAAAAGTGCTTTTAGGTAGTGACAGCTCGGTGGCCGAGTGGTTAAGCGAGTCGTTCATTGAGTTCTAAGTCGAGGGTTCGATTCCAAGTCTTTTCAGCATTTCCTTTTTTTGCCAGAAATGTGATTGTCATTATTTATAAGAGTATTCGTTTACCGTCTCCAAACACCAACTGTACAGTGGCTTGCTCGCCAAGCGCAGTGCAGCTGGGACCGCTCGTGAAGTCCAGGTAAGCATTTTCGTAAAGGTTCATGGCACGTTTGGCTGACTCAGCAGTCAAGGCTTAGGGTGCCGCCATGTTCCTCCCTTTTATGGTGCTAGACCTTCGGGTTATTATGGATGAGTAGGGGAAGGAGGTGTGATGGATCGGAATCTGAGCCCATAAGAGTCCTACATGGGAGCCGGTAAGCCGGAGTATGGGGCCTCGGTGAATCGCGGCACCTGAAAGCTTGGTCAACATCACATAACTTTTTTTTTTTTTTTTAACAGGCGTAACCCCAGAATGCATACCTTTTGATTAATAAATTGCAAAGGTATACGGGAAAAAATCAAGGAATGTCTGTCTCGACGTTCGGGCTTTTCTCTGTTTATTATTCTGTTTAAGGAAATTTGCAAGCTTCGACTTCTTAGAATATGCACCCATGTCTTTGCCCGCAATGGCACGTTTCTATATGTTTCTTTTATTTTGTGTATGGAGCATTCAGGATAATTATTTTCACACCCCCCCCCCCCCCCTACTTGTAAACTTTTGTTCGCAGGCGAAATATTTTTTGGGTCAACTTTTGGGCAAATGTACGGAAATATTTTCAAACCCCCCCCCCCCCCCCCCACTCCAAACAATCCTTTGTCCAACAATATTTATTTTCCCCTCCAAAAAAATAATTATAATAATAATAAGAATAATAAGAATAATTTTCCAAATTTTGGAAATAAATTTCCCAAAAAATACACTAGCCCGCGAAAATCAACTTGAAAAAGAGGCGGCATACCAAATTGTTTAAAAGCAAGCAATCGCATTTCCTTTTTTGATGTGGTTAGTATATTTCAGGTACATTTTCTCTGTTTTAAGTCCAGTTTTTTCACGAAAGGCCCCAAGGAGTGTTATTAAAGGGGGCATGCCACCATTACTCTGAAAGTCACTGCGCGCCAGCTCATAAATATTTTGTGATCCTTCGGGTAAGAGGTCCTTGTGGGCTATAAATAGGACTGATTGTAGAAATATTTGTGGAAATCAAGCATTTGTGACTTGTGGCTTCCAACTCGGGGGATTCCGTTCACAAAAAAGACCAATGTGTGGGTATATTTGGCATAGAGGCGGGGGGCTACATTTAGGCCTCTGCCCAGAGATGGGCCACCATTTCAAGGATGGTTTGGGGAGGGATAAAAATAAATAATTCGGCCGCAATGGCACGTTTCTATATGTTTCTTTTATTTTTTTTATGGAGCATTCAGGATAATTATTTTCACACCCCCCCCCCCTACTTGTAAACTTTTGTTCGCAGGCGAAATATTTTTTGGGTCAACTTTTGGGCAAATGTACGGAAATATTTTCAAACCCCCCCCCCACTCCAAACAATCCTTTGTCCGCCCCTATGGGGTTCAATATTTATTTTCCCCTCCAAAAAAATAATTATAATAATAATAAGAATAATAAGAATAATTTTCCAAATTTTGGAAATAAATTTCCCCAAAAATACACTAGCACGCGAAAATCAACTTGAAATAGAGGCGGCATACCAAATTGTTTAAAAGCAAGCAATCGCATTTCCTTTTTTGATGTGGTTAGTATATTTTAGGTACATTTTCTCTGTTTTAAGTCCAGTTTTTTTCACGAAAGGCCCCAAGGAGTGTTATTAAAGGGGGCATGCCACCATTACTCTGAAAGTCACTGCGCGCCAGCTCATAAATATTTTGTGATCCTTCGGGTAAGAGGTCCTTGTGGGCTATAAATAGGACTGATTGTAGAAATATTTGTGGAAATCAAGCATTTGTGACTTGTGGCTTCCAACTCGGGGGATTCCGTTCACAAAAAAGACAAATGTGTGGGTCTATTTGGCATAGAGGCGGGGGGCTACATTTAGGCCTCTGCCCAGAGTTGTGGCCACCATTTCAAGGATGGTTTGGGGAGGGATAAAAATAAATAATTCGGTCAACTCTACTAAAATTGACAAGAAAATGATCCTAGGGGTCTTAATCTTCAATTTGAAGTGAAAAACACATTGCCACGTTACTCCTGGGCGTCACCAGGCGGCGCTCTTTATGGGTGCACTACACTAAATAGGTCAAAAATGGCTGCGCCAAACTGATCAGCTATCCTATCCTTGGGGTTGTGTTCTTCAACTTTTGTGAAAACTTGATAAATGTTGGCTTTAAAATTGGTCCTATTTGGCTTTGGCAAGTGGAGGGATACGGTATAAAAAAAATGGCAGCTAGCCGGTTTGGGAAAAAAACCAAATTTTTAGGGGTGGTACTCTTTAGGGACAATTAGCAAAAATTCCAAACGTCTACCCTGCCAAAAATTGAAAAGAATTTGACAGATTAAGATTCAAACTATAATTTTCAGTAGTGTCACAAAAACTTGGGAACTCGTGGATAAGGATTTTTTCACTGTGAAGTTAGTGGATTTTACACTAAGGTCAATGGGAGTGTATTTAGTGTGGTGCATGCACCCCTGAGCGCCGTATATAGTGGGTGCATGTCACTAAAACTCTGAAAATCAATGCGCGCGAGCTCATTAATATTCTGTGATCCCTCGGGCAATTTTGAATATTGAGGTCCCTGTGTCCTATAAAATGGGACTGATTGTAGAAATATCTGTGGAAATCAAGCATTTGTGACCAGTGGCTTTCAACTCGGGGAATTCCGTAAACAAAAAAAGACCAATACGTGGGTCTATTTGGCATAGAGGCGGGGGCTACATTTAGACCTGGGCCCAGAGATGGGCCAGCATTTTAGGGGTGGTTTGGGGGGAGTGAGTATACAAAAATCATTCCGTCAATTCAACTCTCATAAATTTGAAAATATAATTATTCTACGAGTCTTAATCGGTATTTTCCCAGTGAAAAACACATTGCCACCTTACTCCTGAGCGTCACCAGGCGGCGCTCTTTCTGTCTGATTTTGTGTTGGTTACAATGAGCGCCGTATTTAGTGAAGTGGAACACAGGGCCTGTTTGTTTCACACAGATCGGGAGGTGATCCAGAGCTGGCTATAGGGTTCCACTCCACTAAATACGGCGCTCATTGTAACCAACACAAAAATAGAAAGAAAGAGCGCCGCCTGGTGACGCTCTGGAGTAAGGTGGCAATATTTTTTTCACTTGAAATTAAAGATTAAGACTTCTAGAATAATTTTCTTTTCAAATTTAAGAGAGTTGAAGGAATTTTTTTTTTTTATACTCCCCTCCCCACAAACCACCCCTAAAATGGTGGCCCATCTCTGGGCCCAGGTCTAAATGTAGCCCCCCGCCTCTATGCCAAATAGACTCACGTATTGGTCTTTTTTGTGAACGGAATCCCCCGAGTTGGAAGCCACGGGTCACTAATTCTTGATTTCCACAAATATTTCTACAATCAGTCTAATTTATAGGCCCCAGAGACCTCTTATTCAAAATTACCGGAGGGATCACAAAATATTAATGAGCTCGCGCGCAGTGATTTTCACAGATTTAGTGGCATGCACCCCTAGAGCCGAACGAAAACAAACAGGATCGCAAACCCTTTAGAGCGCCCTCTTGCTATAATGTTGCATGCTGGGAGAATTTGTACTGCACAACAAATGTCGTCTGCTTCAGATTTTGTAGGGTTATTTTTATGATAAACTATCTAGTATTTCCAGAAAAGTAAATAAATCGTACATAGCTCTTTAATAACAAAAATACACTGTAAAAGAATTCTGACTAAATACTGTCAAAAAAGCTCATTAAATGCTTCAAATCTACGAAAAAATGCCGTCACTTTTTCTCTGTCCGTCTCGCACGTCGCCATCTTGGATCTTGCGAACCCAACTCACGAGCAGGATCCCTAAAAACGTGATCAGGAGCAGCTTTCGAAGCTCCGGATCACTGATCGAGATCCGGATCTGTGTAAAACAAACAGGCCCTGGATGGAACCTGTTAAATAAAACATGGCGGCGGCCATTATGTAAACATGGCTGCGCGCAGTAAACATGGTGGCGAGGACGGGCATTCAGTTTCGCCAAGTGTACTCGCCAATAACCAAAGGCATTTTTTTTTAAAGATGAACTGGTTCATGAAAAGGATGGAAGTTATTGAATTGATCAATCAAATCCAAAAGAATTCAATTCAGATTTTTTCAGAGTTTTGACTATTAGGGGGGCGTCCCTTTCTATTTCTGATTCTCATATTTCTTTCGCCTTGAAGGAGGGTCGGTCCAGGGTTGTTTGCAGGGTGTTTCTGAATTTCTTTTTTTTGCATTTCCCAAAAAGTTGATTCCAAAAATATTTCGCCTGCGAACAAATTTTTTCAAGCGGGAGGGGCACACACCTTCTCAACGTTGGTGGCGCCATTTGGCTTCTTTGTTTTGTTCTTACCCGTACACGAAAAATGAGACCTTTACAGGTTTTGCTTTTCTGCTTTGCAACTTTAGGCGTAGGCCCTTACAAGCAAAAAACAATTAAAAATTCTTCTCTGTTTCAATAGGTTTAAAAAGTGCTTTTAGGTAGTGACAGCTCGGTGGCCGAGTGGTTAAGCGAGTCGTTCATTGAGTTCTAAGTCGAGGGTTCGATTCCAAGTCTTTTCAGCATTTCCTTTTTTTGCCAGAAATGTGATTGTCATTATTTATAAGAGTATTCGTTTACCGTCTCCAAACACCAACTGTACAGTGGCTTGCTCGCCAAGCGCAGTGCAGCTGGGACCGCTCGTGAAGTCCAGGTAAGCATTTTCGTAAAGGTTCATGGCACGTTTGGCTGACTCAGCAGTCAAGGCTTAGGGTGCCGCCATGTTCCTCCCTTTTATGGTGCTAGACCTTCGGGTTATTATGGATGAGTAGGGGAAGGAGGTGTGATGGATCGGAATCTGAGCCCATAAGAGTCCTACATGGGAGCCGGTAAGCCGGAGTATGGGGCCTCGGTGAATCGCGGCACCTGAAAGCTTGGTCAACATCACATAACTTTTTTTTTTTTTTTTAACAGGCGTAACCCCAGAATGCATACCTTTTGATTAATAAATTGCAAAGGTATACGGGAAAAAATCAAGGAATGTCTGTCTCGACGTTCGGGCTTTTCTCTGTTTATTATTCTGTTTAAGGAAATTTGCAAGCTTCGACTTCTTAGAATATGCACCCATGTCTTTGCCCGCAATGGCACGTTTCTATATGTTTCTTTTATTTTTTGTATGGAGCATTCAGGATAATTATTTTCACACCCCCCCCCCCCCCTACTTGTAAACTTTTGTTCGCAGGCGAAATATTTTTTGGGTCAACTTTTGGGCAAATGTACGGAAATATTTTCAAACCCCCCCCCCCCCCCCCCACTCCAAACAATCCTTTGTCCAACAATATTTATTTTCCCCTCCAAAAAAATAATTATAATAATAATAAGAATAATAAGAATAATTTTCCAAATTTTGGAAATAAATTTCCCAAAAAATACACTAGCCCGCGAAAATCAACTTGAAAAAGAGGCGGCATACCAAATTGTTTAAAAGCAAGCAATCGCATTTCCTTTTTTGATGTGGTTAGTATATTTCAGGTACATTTTCTCTGTTTTAAGTCCAGTTTTTTCACGAAAGGCCCCAAGGAGTGTTATTAAAGGGGGCATGCCACCATTACTCTGAAAGTCACTGCGCGCCAGCTCATAAATATTTTGTGATCCTTCGGGTAAGAGGTCCTTGTGGGCTATAAATAGGACTGATTGTAGAAATATTTGTGGAAATCAAGCATTTGTGACTTGTGGCTTCCAACTCGGGGGATTCCGTTCACAAAAAAGACCAATGTGTGGGTATATTTGGCATAGAGGCGGGGGGCTACATTTAGGCCTCTGCCCAGAGATGGGCCACCATTTCAAGGATGGTTTGGGGAGGGATAAAAATAAATAATTCGGCCGCAATGGCACGTTTCTATATGTTTCTTTTATTTTTTTTATGGAGCATTCAGGATAATTATTTTCACACCCCCCCCCTACTTGTAAACTTTTGTTCGCAGGCGAAATATTTTTTGGGTCAACTTTTGGGCAAATGTACGGAAATATTTTCAAACCCCCCCCCCCCCACTCCAAACAATCCTTTGTCCGCCCCTATGGGGTTCAATATTTATTTTCCCCTCCAAAAAAATAATTATAATAATAATAAGAATAATAAGAATAATTTTCCAAATTTTGGAAATAAATTTCCCAAAAAATACACTAGCACGCGAAAATCAACTTGAAATAGAGGCGGCATACCAAATTGTTTAAAAGCAAGCAATCGCATTTCCTTTTTTGATGTGGTTAGTATATTTTAGGTACATTTTCTCTGTTTTAAGTCCAGTTTTTTTCACGAAAGGCCCCAAGGAGTGTTATTAAAGGGGGCATGCCACCATTACTCTGAAAGTCACTGCGCGCCAGCTCATAAATATTTTGTGATCCTTCGGGTAAGAGGTCCTTGTGGGCTATAAATAGGACTGATTGTAGAAATATTTGTGGAAATCAAGCATTTGTGACTTGTGGCTTCCAACTCGGGGGATTCCGTTCACAAAAAAGACAAATGTGTGGGTCTATTTGGCATAGAGGCGGGGGGCTACATTTAGGCCTCTGCCCAGAGTTGTGGCCACCATTTCAAGGATGGTTTGGGGAGGGATAAAAATAAATAATTCGGTCAACTCTACTAAAATTGACAAGAAAATGATCCTAGGGGTCTTAATCTTCAATTTGAAGTGAAAAACACATTGCCACGTTACTCCTGGGCGTCACCAGGCGGCGCTCTTTATGGGTGCACTACACTAAATAGGTCAAAAATGGCTGCGCCAAACTGATCAGCTATCCTATCCTTGGGGTTGTGTTCTTCAACTTTTGTGAAAACTTGATAAATGTTGGCTTTAAAATTGGTCCTATTTGGCTTTGGCAAGTGGAGGGATACGGTATAAAAAAAATGGCAGCTAGCCGGTTTGGGAAAAAAACCAAATTTTTAGGGGTGGTACTCTTTAGGGACAATTAGCAAAAATTCCAAACGTCTACCCTGCCAAAAATTGAAAAGAATTTGACAGATTAAGATTCAAACTATAATTTTCAGTAGTGTCACAAAAACTTGGGAACTCGTGGATAAGGATTTTTTCACTGTGAAGTTAGTGGATTTTACACTAAGGTCAATGGGAGTGTATTTAGTGTGGTGCATGCACCCCTGAGCGCCGTATATAGTGGGTGCATGTCACTAAAACTCTGAAAATCAATGCGCGCGAGCTCATTAATATTCTGTGATCCCTCGGGCAATTTTGAATATTGAGGTCCCTGTGTCCTATAAAATGGGACTGATTGTAGAAATATCTGTGGAAATCAAGCATTTGTGACCAGTGGCTTTCAACTCGGGGAATTCCGTAAACAAAAAAAGACCAATACGTGGGTCTATTTGGCATAGAGGCGGGGGCTACATTTAGACCTGGGCCCAGAGATGGGCCAGCATTTTAGGGGTGGTTTGGGGGGAGTGAGTATACAAAAATCATTCCGTCAATTCAACTCTCATAAATTTGAAAATATAATTATTCTACGAGTCTTAATCGGTATTTTCCCAGTGAAAAACACATTGCCACCTTACTCCTGAGCGTCACCAGGCGGCGCTCTTTCTGTCTGATTTTGTGTTGGTTACAATGAGCGCCGTATTTAGTGAAGTGGAACACAGGGCCTGTTTGTTTCACACAGATCGGGAGGTGATCCAGAGCTGGCTATAGGGTTCCACTCCACTAAATACGGCGCTCATTGTAACCAACACAAAAATAGAAAGAAAGAGCGCCGCCTGGTGACGCTCTGGAGTAAGGTGGCAATATTTTTTTCACTTGAAATTAAAGATTAAGACTTCTAGAATAATTTTCTTTTCAAATTTAAGAGAGTTGAAGGAATTTTTTTTTTTTATACTCCCCTCCCCACAAACCACCCCTAAAATGGTGGCCCATCTCTGGGCCCAGGTCTAAATGTAGCCCCCCGCCTCTATGCCAAATAGACTCACGTATTGGTCTTTTTTGTGAACGGAATCCCCCGATTTGGAAGCCACGGGTCACTAATTCTTGATTTCCACAAATATTTCTACAATCAGTCTAATTTATAGGCCCCAGAGACCTCTTATTCAAAATTACCGGAGGGATCACAAAATATTAATGAGCTCGCGCGCAGTGATTTTCACAGATTTAGTGGCATGCACCCCTAGAGCCGAACGAAAACAAACAGGATCGCAAACCCTTTAGAGCGCCCTCTTGCTATAATGTTGCATGCTGGGAGAATTTGTACTGCACAACAAATGTCGTCTGCTTCAGATTTTGTAGGGTTATTTTTATGATAAACTATCTAGTATTTCCAGAAAAGTAAATAAATCGTACATAGCTCTTTAATAACAAAAATACACTGTAAAAGAATTCTGACTAAATACTGTCAAAAAAGCTCATTAAATGCTTCAAATCTACGAAAAAATGCCGTCACTTTTTCTCTGTCCGTCTCGCACGTCGCCATCTTGGATCTTGCGAACCCAACTCACGAGCAGGATCCCTAAAAACGTGATCAGGAGCAGCTTTCGAAGCTCCGGATCACTGATCGAGATCCGGATCTGTGTAAAACAAACAGGCCCTGGATGGAACCTGTTAAATAAAACATGGCGGCGGCCATTATGTAAACATGGCTGCGCGCAGTAAACATGGTGGCGAGGACGGGCATTCAGTTTCGCCAAGTGTACTCGCCAATAACCAAAGGCATTTTTTTTTAAAGATGAACTGGTTCATGAAAAGGATGGAAGTTATTGAATTGATCAATCAAATCCAAAAGAATTCAATTCAGATTTTTTCAGAGTTTTGACTATTAGGGGGGCGTCCCTTTCTATTTCTGATTCTCATATTTCTTTCGCCTTGAAGGAGGGTCGGTCCAGGGTTGTTTGCAGGGTGTTTCTGAATTTCTTTTTTTTGCATTTCCCAAAAAGTTGATTCCAAAAATATTTCGCCTGCGAACAAATTTTTTCAAGCGGGAGGGGCACACACCTTCTCAACGTTGGTGGCGCCATTTGGCTTCTTTGTTTTGTTCTTACCCGTACACGAAAAATGAGACCTTTACAGGTTTTGCTTTTCTGCTTTGCAACTTTAGGCGTAGGCCCTTACAAGCAAAAAACAATTAAAAATTCTTCTCTGTTTCAATAGGTTTAAAAAGTGCTTTTAGGTAGTGACAGCTCGGTGGCCGAGTGGTTAAGCGAGTCGTTCATTGAGTTCTAAGTCGAGGGTTCGATTCCAAGTCTTTTCAGCATTTCCTTTTTTTGCCAGAAATGTGATTGTCATTATTTATAAGAGTATTCGTTTACCGTCTCCAAACACCAACTGTACAGTGGCTTGCTCGCCAAGCGCAGTGCAGCTGGGACCGCTCGTGAAGTCCAGGTAAGCATTTTCGTAAAGGTTCATGGCACGTTTGGCTGACTCAGCAGTCAAGGCTTAGGATGCCGCCATGTTCCTCCCTTTTATGGTGCTAGACCTTCGGGTTATTATGGATGAGTAGGGGAAGGAGGTGTGATGGATCGGAATCTGAGCCCATAAGAGTCCTACATGGGAGCCGGTAAGCCGGAGTATGGGGCCTCGGTGAATCGCGGCACCTGAAAGCTTGGTCAACATCACATAACTTTTTTTTTTTTTTTTAACAGGCGTAACCCCAGAATGCATACCTTTTGATTAATAAATTGCAAAGGTATACGGGAAAAAATCAAGGAATGTCTGTCTCGACGTTCGGGCTTTTCTCTGTTTATTATTCTGTTTAAGGAAATTTGCAAGCTTCGACTTCTTAGAATATGCACCCATGTCTTTGCCCGCAATGGCACGTTTCTATATGTTTCTTTTATTTTTTGTATGGAGCATTCAGGATAATTATTTTCACACCCCCCCCCCCCCCCCCCCCTACTTGTAAACTTTTGTTCGCAGGCGAAATATTTTTTGGGTCAACTTTTGGGCAAATGTACGGAAATATTTTCAAACCCCCCCCCCCCCCCCCCACTCCAAACAATCCTTTGTCCAACAATATTTATTTTCCCCTCCAAAAAAATAATTATAATAATAATAAGAATAATAAGAATAATTTTCCAAATTTTGGAAATAAATTTCCCAAAAAATACACTAGCCCGCGAAAATCAACTTGAAAAAGAGGCGGCATACCAAATTGTTTAAAAGCAAGCAATCGCATTTCCTTTTTTGATGTGGTTAGTATATTTCAGGTACATTTTCTCTGTTTTAAGTCCAGTTTTTTCACGAAAGGCCCCAAGGAGTGTTATTAAAGGGGGCATGCCACCATTACTCTGAAAGTCACTGCGCGCCAGCTCATAAATATTTTGTGATCCTTCGGGTAAGAGGTCCTTGTGGGCTATAAATAGGACTGATTGTAGAAATATTTGTGGAAATCAAGCATTTGTGACTTGTGGCTTCCAACTCGGGGGATTCCGTTCACAAAAAAGACCAATGTGTGGGTATATTTGGCATAGAGGCGGGGGGCTACATTTAGGCCTCTGCCCAGAGATGGGCCACCATTTCAAGGATGGTTTGGGGAGGGATAAAAATAAATAATTCGGCCGCAATGGCACGTTTCTATATGTTTCTTTTATTTTTTTTATGGAGCATTCAGGATAATTATTTTCACACCCCCCCCCTACTTGTAAACTTTTGTTCGCAGGCGAAATATTTTTTGGGTCAACTTTTGGGCAAATGTACGGAAATATTTTCAAACCCCCCCCCCCCACTCCAAACAATCCTTTGTCCGCCCCTATGGGGTTCAATATTTATTTTCCCCTCCAAAAAAATAATTATAATAATAATAAGAATAATAAGAATAATTTTCCAAATTTTGGAAATAAATTTCCCAAAAAATACACTAGCACGCGAAAATCAACTTGAAATAGAGGCGGCATACCAAATTGTTTAAAAGCAAGCAATCGCATTTCCTTTTTTGATGTGGTTAGTATATTTTAGGTACATTTTCTCTGTTTTAAGTCCAGTTTTTTTCACGAAAGGCCCCAAGGAGTGTTATTAAAGGGGGCATGCCACCATTACTCTGAAAGTCACTGCGCGCCAGCTCATAAATATTTTGTGATCCTTCGGGTAAGAGGTCCTTGTGGGCTATAAATAGGACTGATTGTAGAAATATTTGTGGAAATCAAGCATTTGTGACTTGTGGCTTCCAACTCGGGGGATTCCGTTCACAAAAAAGACAAATGTGTGGGTCTATTTGGCATAGAGGCGGGGGGCTACATTTAGGCCTCTGCCCAGAGTTGTGGCCACCATTTCAAGGATGGTTTGGGGAGGGATAAAAATAAATAATTCGGTCAACTCTACTAAAATTGACAAGAAAATGATCCTAGGGGTCTTAATCTTCAATTTGAAGTGAAAAACACATTGCCACGTTACTCCTGGGCGTCACCAGGCGGCGCTCTTTATGGGTGCACTACACTAAATAGGTCAAAAATGGCTGCGCCAAACTGATCAGCTATCCTATCCTTGGGGTTGTGTTCTTCAACTTTTGTGAAAACTTGATAAATGTTGGCTTTAAAATTGGTCCTATTTGGCTTTGGCAAGTGGAGGGATACGGTATAAAAAAAATGGCAGCTAGCCGGTTTGGGAAAAAAACCAAATTTTTAGGGGTGGTACTCTTTAGGGACAATTAGCAAAAATTCCAAACGTCTACCCTGCCAAAAATTGAAAAGAATTTGACAGATTAAGATTCAAACTATAATTTTCAGTAGTGTCACAAAAACTTGGGAACTCGTGGATAAGGATTTTTTCACTGTGAAGTTAGTGGATTTTACACTAAGGTCAATGGGAGTGTATTTAGTGTGGTGCATGCACCCCTGAGCGCCGTATATAGTGGGTGCATGTCACTAAAACTCTGAAAATCAATGCGCGCGAGCTCATTAATATTCTGTGATCCCTCGGGCAATTTTGAATATTGAGGTCCCTGTGTCCTATAAAATGGGACTGATTGTAGAAATATCTGTGGAAATCAAGCATTTGTGACCAGTGGCTTTCAACTCGGGGAATTCCGTAAACAAAAAAAGACCAATACGTGGGTCTATTTGGCATAGAGGCGGGGGCTACATTTAGACCTGGGCCCAGAGATGGGCCAGCATTTTAGGGGTGGTTTGGGGGGAGTGAGTATACAAAAATCATTCCGTCAATTCAACTCTCATAAATTTGAAAATATAATTATTCTACGAGTCTTAATCGGTATTTTCCCAGTGAAAAACACATTGCCACCTTACTCCTGAGCGTCACCAGGCGGCGCTCTTTCTGTCTGATTTTGTGTTGGTTACAATGAGCGCCGTATTTAGTGAAGTGGAACACAGGGCCTGTTTGTTTCACACAGATCGGGAGGTGATCCAGAGCTGGCTATAGGGTTCCACTCCACTAAATACGGCGCTCATTGTAACCAACACAAAAATAGAAAGAAAGAGCGCCGCCTGGTGACGCTCTGGAGTAAGGTGGCAATATTTTTTTCACTTGAAATTAAAGATTAAGACTTCTAGAATAATTTTCTTTTCAAATTTAAGAGAGTTGAAGGAATTTTTTTTTTTTATACTCCCCTCCCCACAAACCACCCCTAAAATGGTGGCCCATCTCTGGGCCCAGGTCTAAATGTAGCCCCCCGCCTCTATGCCAAATAGACTCACGTATTGGTCTTTTTTGTGAACGGAATCCCCCGAGTTGGAAGCCACGGGTCACTAATTCTTGATTTCCACAAATATTTCTACAATCAGTCTAATTTATAGGCCCCAGAGACCTCTTATTCAAAATTACCGGAGGGATCACAAAATATTAATGAGCTCGCGCGCAGTGATTTTCACAGATTTAGTGGCATGCACCCCTAGAGCCGAACGAAAACAAACAGGATCGCAAACCCTTTAGAGCGCCCTCTTGCTATAATGTTGCATGCTGGGAGAATTTGTACTGCACAACAAATGTCGTCTGCTTCAGATTTTGTAGGGTTATTTTTATGATAAACTATCTAGTATTTCCAGAAAAGTAAATAAATCGTACATAGCTCTTTAATAACAAAAATACACTGTAAAAGAATTCTGACTAAATACTGTCAAAAAAGCTCATTAAATGCTTCAAATCTACGAAAAAATGCCGTCACTTTTTCTCTGTCCGTCTCGCACGTCGCCATCTTGGATCTTGCGAACCCAACTCACGAGCAGGATCCCTAAAAACGTGATCAGGAGCAGCTTTCGAAGCTCCGGATCACTGATCGAGATCCGGATCTGTGTAAAACAAACAGGCCCTGGATGGAACCTGTTAAATAAAACATGGCGGCGGCCATTATGTAAACATGGCTGCGCGCAGTAAACATGGTGGCGAGGACGGGCATTCAGTTTCGCCAAGTGTACTCGCCAATAACCAAAGGCATTTTTTTTTAAAGATGAACTGGTTCATGAAAAGGATGGAAGTTATTGAATTGATCAATCAAATCCAAAAGAATTCAATTCAGATTTTTTCAGAGTTTTGACTATTAGGGGGGCGTCCCTTTCTATTTCTGATTCTCATATTTCTTTCGCCTTGAAGGAGGGTCGGTCCAGGGTTGTTTGCAGGGTGTTTCTGAATTTCTTTTTTTTGCATTTCCCAAAAAGTTGATTCCAAAAATATTTCGCCTGCAAACAAATTTTTTCAAGCGGGAGGGGCACACACCTTCTCAACGTTGGTGGCGCCATTTGGCTTCTTTGTTTTGTTCTTACCCGTACACGAAAAATGAGACCTTTACAGGTTTTGCTTTTCTGCTTTGCAACTTTAGGCGTAGGCCCTTACAAGCAAAAAACAATTAAAAATTCTTCTCTGTTTCAATAGGTTTAAAAAGTGCTTTTAGGTAGTGACAGCTCGGTGGCCGAGTGGTTAAGCGAGTCGTTCATTGAGTTCTAAGTCGAGGGTTCGATTCCAAGTCTTTTCAGCATTTCCTTTTTTTGCCAGAAATGTGATTGTCATTATTTATAAGAGTATTCGTTTACCGTCTCCAAACACCAACTGTACAGTGGCTTGCTCGCCAAGCGCAGTGCAGCTGGGACCGCTCGTGAAGTCCAGGTAAGCATTTTCGTAAAGGTTCATGGCACGTTTGGCTGACTCAGCAGTCAAGGCTTAGGGTGCCGCCATGTTCCTCCCTTTTATGGTGCTAGACCTTCGGGTTATTATGGATGAGTAGGGGAAGGAGGTGTGATGGATCGGAATCTGAGCCCATAAGAGTCCTACATGGGAGCCGGTAAGCCGGAGTATGGGGCCTCGGTGAATCGCGGCACCTGAAAGCTTGGTCAACATCACATAACTTTTTTTTTTTTTTTTAACAGGCGTAACCCCAGAATGCATACCTTTTGATTAATAAATTGCAAAGGTATACGGGAAAAAATCAAGGAATGTCTGTCTCGACGTTCGGGCTTTTCTCTGTTTATTATTCTGTTTAAGGAAATTTGCAAGCTTCGACTTCTTAGAATATGCACCCATGTCTTTGCCCGCAATGGCACGTTTCTATATGTTTCTTTTATTTTTTGTATGGAGCATTCAGGATAATTATTTTCACACCCCCCCCCCCCCCCCCTACTTGTAAACTTTTGTTCGCAGGCGAAATATTTTTTGGGTCAACTTTTGGGCAAATGTACGGAAATATTTTCAAACCCCCCCCCCCACTCCAAACAATCCTTTGTCCAACAATATTTATTTTCCCCTCCAAAAAAATAATTATAATAATAATAAGAATAATAAGAATAATTTTCCAAATTTTGGAAATAAATTTCCCAAAAAATACACTAGCCCGCGAAAATCAACTTGAAAAAGAGGCGGCATACCAAATTGTTTAAAAGCAAGCAATCGCATTTCCTTTTTTGATGTGGTTAGTATATTTCAGGTACATTTTCTCTGTTTTAAGTCCAGTTTTTTCACGAAAGGCCCCAAGGAGTGTTATTAAAGGGGGCATGCCACCATTACTCTGAAAGTCACTGCGCGCCAGCTCATAAATATTTTGTGATCCTTCGGGTAAGAGGTCCTTGTGGGCTATAAATAGGACTGATTGTAGAAATATTTGTGGAAATCAAGCATTTGTGACTTGTGGCTTCCAACTCGGGGGATTCCGTTCACAAAAAAGACCAATGTGTGGGTATATTTGGCATAGAGGCGGGGGGCTACATTTAGGCCTCTGCCCAGAGATGGGCCACCATTTCAAGGATGGTTTGGGGAGGGATAAAAATAAATAATTCGGCCGCAATGGCACGTTTCTATATGTTTCTTTTATTTTTTTTATGGAGCATTCAGGATAATTATTTTCACACCCCCCCCCTACTTGTAAACTTTTGTTCGCAGGCGAAATATTTTTTGGGTCAACTTTTGGGCAAATGTACGGAAATATTTTCAAACCCCCCCCCCCCACTCCAAACAATCCTTTGTCCGCCCCTATGGGGTTCAATATTTATTTTCCCCTCCAAAAAAATAATTATAATAATAATAAGAATAATAAGAATAATTTTCCAAATTTTGGAAATAAATTTCCCAAAAAATACACTAGCACGCGAAAATCAACTTGAAATAGAGGCGGCATACCAAATTGTTTAAAAGCAAGCAATCGCATTTCCTTTTTTGATGTGGTTAGTATATTTTAGGTACATTTTCTCTGTTTTAAGTCCAGTTTTTTTCACGAAAGGCCCCAAGGAGTGTTATTAAAGGGGGCATGCCACCATTACTCTGAAAGTCACTGCGCGCCAGCTCATAAATATTTTGTGATCCTTCGGGTAAGAGGTCCTTGTGGGCTATAAATAGGACTGATTGTAGAAATATTTGTGGAAATCAAGCATTTGTGACTTGTGGCTTCCAACTCGGGGGATTCCGTTCACAAAAAAGACAAATGTGTGGGTCTATTTGGCATAGAGGCGGGGGGCTACATTTAGGCCTCTGCCCAGAGTTGTGGCCACCATTTCAAGGATGGTTTGGGGAGGGATAAAAATAAATAATTCGGTCAACTCTACTAAAATTGACAAGAAAATGATCCTAGGGGTCTTAATCTTCAATTTGAAGTGAAAAACACATTGCCACGTTACTCCTGGGCGTCACCAGGCGGCGCTCTTTATGGGTGCACTACACTAAATAGGTCAAAAATGGCTGCGCCAAACTGATCAGCTATCCTATCCTTGGGGTTGTGTTCTTCAACTTTTGTGAAAACTTGATAAATGTTGGCTTTAAAATTGGTCCTATTTGGCTTTGGCAAGTGGAGGGATACGGTATAAAAAAAATGGCAGCTAGCCGGTTTGGGAAAAAAACCAAATTTTTAGGGGTGGTACTCTTTAGGGACAATTAGCAAAAATTCCAAACGTCTACCCTGCCAAAAATTGAAAAGAATTTGACAGATTAAGATTCAAACTATAATTTTCAGTAGTGTCACAAAAACTTGGGAACTCGTGGATAAGGATTTTTTCACTGTGAAGTTAGTGGATTTTACACTAAGGTCAATGGGAGTGTATTTAGTGTGGTGCATGCACCCCTGAGCGCCGTATATAGTGGGTGCATGTCACTAAAACTCTGAAAATCAATGCGCGCGAGCTCATTAATATTCTGTGATCCCTCGGGCAATTTTGAATATTGAGGTCCCTGTGTCCTATAAAATGGGACTGATTGTAGAAATATCTGTGGAAATCAAGCATTTGTGACCAGTGGCTTTCAACTCGGGGAATTCCGTAAACAAAAAAAGACCAATACGTGGGTCTATTTGGCATAGAGGCGGGGGCTACATTTAGACCTGGGCCCAGAGATGGGCCAGCATTTTAGGGGTGGTTTGGGGGGAGTGAGTATACAAAAATCATTCCGTCAATTCAACTCTCATAAATTTGAAAATATAATTATTCTACGAGTCTTAATCGGTATTTTCCCAGTGAAAAACACATTGCCACCTTACTCCTGAGCGTCACCAGGCGGCGCTCTTTCTGTCTGATTTTGTGTTGGTTACAATGAGCGCCGTATTTAGTGAAGTGGAACACAGGGCCTGTTTGTTTCACACAGATCGGGAGGTGATCCAGAGCTGGCTATAGGGTTCCACTCCACTAAATACGGCGCTCATTGTAACCAACACAAAAATAGAAAGAAAGAGCGCCGCCTGGTGACGCTCTGGAGTAAGGTGGCAATATTTTTTTCACTTGAAATTAAAGATTAAGACTTCTAGAATAATTTTCTTTTCAAATTTAAGAGAGTTGAAGGAATTTTTTTTTTTTATACTCCCCTCCCCACAAACCACCCCTAAAATGGTGGCCCATCTCTGGGCCCAGGTCTAAATGTAGCCCCCCGCCTCTATGCCAAATAGACTCACGTATTGGTCTTTTTTGTGAACGGAATCCCCCGAGTTGGAAGCCACGGGTCACTAATTCTTGATTTCCACAAATATTTCTACAATCAGTCTAATTTATAGGCCCCAGAGACCTCTTATTCAAAATTACCGGAGGGATCACAAAATATTAATGAGCTCGCGCGCAGTGATTTTCACAGATTTAGTGGCATGCACCCCTAGAGCCGAACGAAAACAAACAGGATCGCAAACCCTTTAGAGCGCCCTCTTGCTATAATGTTGCATGCTGGGAGAATTTGTACTGCACAACAAATGTCGTCTGCTTCAGATTTTGTAGGGTTATTTTTATGATAAACTATCTAGTATTTCCAGAAAAGTAAATAAATCGTACATAGCTCTTTAATAACAAAAATACACTGTAAAAGAATTCTGACTAAATACTGTCAAAAAAGCTCATTAAATGCTTCAAATCTACGAAAAAATGCCGTCACTTTTTCTCTGTCCGTCTCGCACGTCGCCATCTTGGATCTTGCGAACCCAACTCACGAGCAGGATCCCTAAAAACGTGATCAGGAGCAGCTTTCGAAGCTCCGGATCACTGATCGAGATCCGGATCTGTGTAAAACAAACAGGCCCTGGATGGAACCTGTTAAATAAAACATGGCGGCGGCCATTATGTAAACATGGCTGCGCGCAGTAAACATGGTGGCGAGGACGGGCATTCAGTTTCGCCAAGTGTACTCGCCAATAACCAAAGGCATTTTTTTTAAAGATGAACTGGTTCATGAAAAGGATGGAAGTTATTGAATTGATCAATCAAATCCAAAAGAATTCAATTCAGATTTTTTCAGAGTTTTGACTATTAGGGGGGCGTCCCTTTCTATTTCTGATTCTCATATTTCTTTCGCCTTGAAGGAGGGTCGGTCCAGGGTTGTTTGCAGGGTGTTTCTGAATTTCTTTTTTTTGCATTTCCCAAAAAGTTGATTCCAAAAATATTTCGCCTGCGAACAAATTTTTTCAAGCGGGAGGGGCACACACCTTCTCAACGTTGGTGGCGCCATTTGGCTTCTTTGTTTTGTTCTTACCCGTACACGAAAAATGAGACCTTTACAGGTTTTGCTTTTCTGCTTTGCAACTTTAGGCGTAGGCCCTTACAAGCAAAAAACAATTAAAAATTCTTCTCTGTTTCAATAGGTTTAAAAAGTGCTTTTAGGTAGTGACAGCTCGGTGGCCGAGTGGTTAAGCGAGTCGTTCATTGAGTTCTAAGTCGAGGGTTCGATTCCAAGTCTTTTCAGCATTTCCTTTTTTTGCCAGAAATGTGATTGTCATTATTTATAAGAGTACTCGTTTACCGTCTCCAAACACCAACTGTACAGTGGCTTGCTCGCCAAGCGCAGTGCAGCTGGGACCGCTCGTGAAGTCCAGGTAAGCATTTTCGTAAAGGTTCATGGCACGTTTGGCTGACTCAGCAGTCAAGGCTTAGGGTGCCGCCATGTTCCTCCCTTTTATGGTGCTAGACCTTCGGGTTATTATGGATGAGTAGGGGAAGGAGGTGTGATGGATCGGAATCTGAGCCCATAAGAGTCCTACATGGGAGCCGGTAAGCCGGAGTATGGGGCCTCGGTGAATCGCGGCACCTGAAAGCTTGGTCAACATCACATAACTTTTTTTTTTTTTTTTAACAGGCGTAACCCCAGAATGCATACCTTTTGATTAATAAATTGCAAAGGTATACGGGAAAAAATCAAGGAATGTCTGTCTCGACGTTCGGGCTTTTCTCTGTTTATTATTCTGTTTAAGGAAATTTGCAAGCTTCGACTTCTTAGAATATGCACCCATGTCTTTGCCCGCAATGGCACGTTTCTATATGTTTCTTTTATTTTTTGTATGGAGCATTCAGGATAATTATTTTCACACCCCCCCCCCCCCCCCCCTACTTGTAAACTTTTGTTCGCAGGCGAAATATTTTTTGGGTCAACTTTTGGGCAAATGTACGGAAATATTTTCAAACCCCCCCCCCCCCCCCCACTCCAAACAATCCTTTGTCCAACAATATTTATTTTCCCCTCCAAAAAAATAATTATAATAATAATAAGAATAATAAGAATAATTTTCCAAATTTTGGAAATAAATTTCCCAAAAAATACACTAGCCCGCGAAAATCAACTTGAAAAAGAGGCGGCATACCAAATTGTTTAAAAGCAAGCAATCGCATTTCCTTTTTTGATGTGGTTAGTATATTTCAGGTACATTTTCTCTGTTTTAAGTCCAGTTTTTTCACGAAAGGCCCCAAGGAGTGTTATTAAAGGGGGCATGCCACCATTACTCTGAAAGTCACTGCGCGCCAGCTCATAAATATTTTGTGATCCTTCGGGTAAGAGGTCCTTGTGGGCTATAAATAGGACTGATTGTAGAAATATTTGTGGAAATCAAGCATTTGTGACTTGTGGCTTCCAACTCGGGGGATTCCGTTCACAAAAAAGACCAATGTGTGGGTATATTTGGCATAGAGGCGGGGGGCTACATTTAGGCCTCTGCCCAGAGATGGGCCACCATTTCAAGGATGGTTTGGGGAGGGATAAAAATAAATAATTCGGCCGCAATGGCACGTTTCTATATGTTTCTTTTATTTTTTTTATGGAGCATTCAGGATAATTATTTTCACACCCCCCCCCTACTTGTAAACTTTTGTTCGCAGGCGAAATATTTTTTGGGTCAACTTTTGGGCAAATGTACGGAAATATTTTCAAACCCCCCCCCCCACTCCAAACAATCCTTTGTCCGCCCCTATGGGGTTCAATATTTATTTTCCCCTCCAAAAAAATAATTATAATAATAATAAGAATAATAAGAATAATTTTCCAAATTTTGGAAATAAATTTCCCAAAAAATACACTAGCACGCGAAAATCAACTTGAAATAGAGGCGGCATACCAAATTGTTTAAAAGCAAGCAATCGCATTTCCTTTTTTGATGTGGTTAGTATATTTTAGGTACATTTTCTCTGTTTTAAGTCCAGTTTTTTTCACGAAAGGCCCCAAGGAGTGTTATTAAAGGGGGCATGCCACCATTACTCTGAAAGTCACTGCGCGCCAGCTCATAAATATTTTGTGATCCTTCGGGTAAGAGGTCCTTGTGGGCTATAAATAGGACTGATTGTAGAAATATTTGTGGAAATCAAGCATTTGTGACTTGTGGCTTCCAACTCGGGGGATTCCGTTCACAAAAAAGACCAATGTGTGGGTATATTTGGCATAGAGGCGGGGGGCTACATTTAGGCCTCTGCCCAGAGATGGGCCACCATTTCAAGGATGGTTTGGGGAGGGATAAAAATAAATAATTCGGTCAACTCTACTAAAATTGACAAGAAAATGATCCTAGGGGTCTTAATCTTCAATTTGAAGTGAAAAACACATTGCCACGTTACTCCTGGGCGTCACCAGGCGGCGCTCTTTATGGGTGCACTACACTAAATAGGTCAAAAATGGCTGCGCCAAACTGATCAGCTATCCTATCCTTGGGGTTGTGTTCTTCAACTTTTGTGAAAACTTGATAAATGTTGGCTTTAAAATTGGTCCTATTTGGCTTTGGCAAGTGGAGGGATACGGTATAAAAAAAATGGCAGCTAGCCGGTTTGGGAAAAAACCCAAATTTTTAGGGGTGGTACTCTTTAGGGACAATTAGCAAAAATTCCAAACGTCTACCCTGCCAAAAATTGAAAAGAATTTGACAGATTAAGATTCAAACTATAATTTTCAGTAGTGTCACAAAAACTTGGGAACTCGTGGATAAGGATTTTTTCACTGTGAAGTTAGTGGATTTTACACTAAGGTCAATGGGAGTGTATTTAGTGTGGTGCATGCACCCCTGAGCGCCGTATATAGTGGGTGCATGTCACTAAAACTCTGAAAATCAATGCGCGCGAGCTCATTAATATTCTGTGATCCCTCGGGCAATTTTGAATATTGAGGTCCCTGTGTCCTATAAAATGGGACTGATTGTAGAAATATCTGTGGAAATCAAGCATTTGTGACCAGTGGCTTTCAACTCGGGGAATTCCGTAAACAAAAAAAGACCAATACGTGGGTCTATTTGGCATAGAGGCGGGGGCTACATTTAGACCTGGGCCCAGAGATGGGCCAGCATTTTAGGGGTGGTTTGGGGGGAGTGAGTATACAAAAATCATTCCGTCAATTCAACTCTCATAAATTTGAAAATATAATTATTCTACGAGTCTTAATCGGTATTTTCCCAGTGAAAAACACATTGCCACCTTACTCCTGAGCGTCACCAGGCGGCGCTCTTTCTGTCTGATTTTGTGTTGGTTACAATGAGCGCCGTATTTAGTGAAGTGGAACACAGGGCCTGTTTGTTTCACACAGATCGGGAGGTGATCCAGAGCTGGCTATAGGGTTCCACTCCACTAAATACGGCGCTCATTGTAACCAACACAAAAATAGAAAGAAAGAGCGCCGCCTGGTGACGCTCTGGAGTAAGGTGGCAATATTTTTTTCACTTGAAATTAAAGATTAAGACTTCTAGAATAATTTTCTTTTCAAATTTAAGAGAGTTGAAGGAATTTTTTTTTTTTATACTCCCCTCCCCACAAACCACCCCTAAAATGGTGGCCCATCTCTGGGCCCAGGTCTAAATGTAGCCCCCCGCCTCTATGCCAAATAGACTCACGTATTGGTCTTTTTTGTGAACGGAATCCCCCGAGTTGGAAGCCACGGGTCACTAATTCTTGATTTCCACAAATATTTCTACAATCAGTCTAATTTATAGGCCCCAGAGACCTCTTATTCAAAATTACCGGAGGGATCACAAAATATTAATGAGCTCGCGCGCAGTGATTTTCACAGATTTAGTGGCATGCACCCCTAGAGCCGAACGAAAACAAACAGGATCGCAAACCCTTTAGAGCGCCCTCTCGCTATAATGTTGCATGCTGGGAGAATTTGTACTGCACAACAAATGTCGTCTGCTTCAGATTTTGTAGGGTTATTTTTATGATAAACTATCTAGTATTTCCAGAAAAGTAAATAAATCGTACATAGCTCTTTAATAACAAAAATACACTGTAAAAGAATTCTGACTAAATACTGTCAAAAAAGCTCATTAAATGCTTCAAATCTACGAAAAAATGCCGTCACTTTTTCTCTGTCCGTCTCGCACGTCGCCATCTTGGATCTTGCGAACCCAACTCACGAGCAGGATCCCTAAAAACGTGATCAGGAGCAGCTTTCGAAGCTCCGGATCACTGATCGAGATCCGGATCTGTGTAAAACAAACAGGCCCTGGATGGAACCTGTTAAATAAAACATGGCGGCGGCCATTATGTAAACATGGCTGCGCGCAGTAAACATGGTGGCGAGGACGGGCATTCAGTTTCGCCAAGTGTACTCGCCAATAACCAAAGGCATTTTTTTTTAAAGATGAACTGGTTCATGAAAAGGATGGAAGTTATTGAATTGATCAATCAAATCCAAAAGAATTCAATTCAGATTTTTTCAGAGTTTTGACTATTAGGGGGGCGTCCCTTTCTATTTCTGATTCTCATATTTCTTTCGCCTTGAAGGAGGGTCGGTCCAGGGTTGTTTGCAGGGTGTTTCTGAATTTCTTTTTTTTGCATTTCCCAAAAAGTTGATTCCAAAAATATTTCGCCTGCGAACAAATTTTTTCAAGCGGGAGGGGCACACACATTCTCAACGTTGGTGGCGCCATTTGGCTTCTTTGTTTTGTTCTTACCCGTACACGAAAAATGAGACCTTTACAGGTTTTGCTTTTCTGCTTTGCAACTTTAGGCGTAGGCCCTTACAAGCAAAAAACAATTAAAAATTCTTCTCTGTTTCAATAGGTTTAAAAAGTGCTTTTAGGTAGTGACAGCTCGGTGGCCGAGTGGTTAAGCGAGTCGTTCATTGAGTTCTAAGTCGAGGGTTCGATTCCAAGTCTTTTCAGCATTTCCTTTTTTTGCCAGAAATGTGATTGTCATTATTTATAAGAGTATTCGTTTACCGTCTCCAAACACCAACTGTACAGTGGCTTGCTCGCCAAGCGCAGTGCAGCTGGGACCGCTCGTGAAGTCCAGGTAAGCATTTTCGTAAAGGTTCATGGCACGTTTGGCTGACTCAGCAGTCAAGGCTTAGGGTGCCGCCATGTTCCTCCCTTTTATGGTGCTAGACCTTCGGGTTATTATGGATGAGTAGGGGAAGGAGGTGTGATGGATCGGAATCTGAGCCCATAAGAGTCCTACATGGGAGCCGGTAAGCCGGAGTATGGGGCCTCGGTGAATCGCGGCACCTGAAAGCTTGGTCAACATCACATAACTTTTTTTTTTTTTTTTAACAGGCGTAACCCCAGAATGCATACCTTTTGATTAATAAATTGCAAAGGTATACGGGAAAAAATCAAGGAATGTCTGTCTCGACGTTCGGGCTTTTCTCTGTTTATTATTCTGTTTAAGGAAATTTGCAAGCTTCGACTTCTTAGAATATGCACCCATGTCTTTGCCCGCAATGGCACGTTTCTATATGTTTCTTTTATTTTTTGTATGGAGCATTCAGGATAATTATTTTCACACCCCCCCCCCCCCCCCCCCCTACTTGTAAACTTTTGTTCGCAGGCGAAATATTTTTTGGGTCAACTTTTGGGCAAATGTACGGAAATATTTTCAAACCCCCCCCCCCCCCCCCCACTCCAAACAATCCTTTGTCCAACAATATTTATTTTCCCCTCCAAAAAAATAATTATAATAATAATAAGAATAATAAGAATAATTTTCCAAATTTTGGAAATAAATTTCCCAAAAAATACACTAGCCCGCGAAAATCAACTTGAAAAAGAGGCGGCATACCAAATTGTTTAAAAGCAAGCAATCGCATTTCCTTTTTTGATGTGGTTAGTATATTTCAGGTACATTTTCTCTGTTTTAAGTCCAGTTTTTTCACGAAAGGCCCCAAGGAGTGTTATTAAAGGGGGCATGCCACCATTACTCTGAAAGTCACTGCGCGCCAGCTCATAAATATTTTGTGATCCTTCGGGTAAGAGGTCCTTGTGGGCTATAAATAGGACTGATTGTAGAAATATTTGTGGAAATCAAGCATTTGTGACTTGTGGCTTCCAACTCGGGGGATTCCGTTCACAAAAAAGACCAATGTGTGGGTATATTTGGCATAGAGGCGGGGGGCTACATTTAGGCCTCTGCCCAGAGATGGGCCACCATTTCAAGGATGGTTTGGGGAGGGATAAAAATAAATAATTCGGCCGCAATGGCACGTTTCTATATGTTTCTTTTATTTTTTTTATGGAGCATTCAGGATAATTATTTTCACACCCCCCCCCTACTTGTAAACTTTTGTTCGCAGGCGAAATATTTTTTGGGTCAACTTTTGGGCAAATGTACGGAAATATTTTCAAACCCCCCCCCCACTCCAAACAATCCTTTGTCCGCCCCTATGGGGTTCAATATTTATTTTCCCCTCCAAAAAAATAATTATAATAATAATAAGAATAATAAGAATAATTTTCAAAATTTTGGAAATAAATTTCCCAAAAAATACACTAGCACGCGAAAATCAACTTGAAATAGAGGCGGCATACCAAATTGTTTAAAAGCAAGCAATCGCATTTCCTTTTTTGATGTGGTTAGTATATTTTAGGTACATTTTCTCTGTTTTAAGTCCAGTTTTTTTCACGAAAGGCCCCAAGGAGTGTTATTAAAGGGGGCATGCCACCATTACTCTGAAAGTCACTGCGCGCCAGCTCATAAATATTTTGTGATCCTTCGGGTAAGAGGTCCTTGTGGGCTATAAATAGGACTGATTGTAGAAATATTTGTGGAAATCAAGCATTTGTGACTTGTGGCTTCCAACTCGGGGGATTCCGTTCACAAAAAAGACAAATGTGTGGGTCTATTTGGCATAGAGGCGGGGGGCTACATTTAGGCCTCTGCCCAGAGTTGTGGCCACCATTTCAAGGATGGTTTGGGGAGGGATAAAAATAAATAATTCGGTCAACTCTACTAAAATTGACAAGAAAATGATCCTAGGGGTCTTAATCTTCAATTTGAAGTGAAAAACACATTGCCACGTTACTCCTGGGCGTCACCAGGCGGCGCTCTTTATGGGTGCACTACACTAAATAGGTCAAAAATGGCTGCGCCAAACTGATCAGCTATCCTATCCTTGGGGTTGTGTTCTTCAACTTTTGTGAAAACTTGATAAATGTTGGCTTTAAAATTGGTCCTATTTGGCTTTGGCAAGTGGAGGGATACGGTATAAAAAAAATGGCAGCTAGCCGGTTTGGGAAAAAAACCAAATTTTTAGGGGTGGTACTCTTTAGGGACAATTAGCAAAAATTCCAAACGTCTACCCTGCCAAAAATTGAAAAGAATTTGACAGATTAAGATTCAAACTATAATTTTCAGTAGTGTCACAAAAACTTGGGAACTCGTGGATAAGGATTTTTTCACTGTGAAGTTAGTGGATTTTACACTAAGGTCAATGGGAGTGTATTTAGTGTGGTGCATGCACCCCTGAGCGCCGTATATAGTGGGTGCATGTCACTAAAACTCTGAAAATCAATGCGCGCGAGCTCATTAATATTCTGTGATCCCTCGGGCAATTTTGAATATTGAGGTCCCTGTGTCCTATAAAATGGGACTGATTGTAGAAATATCTGTGGAAATCAAGCATTTGTGACCAGTGGCTTTCAACTCGGGGAATTCCGTAAACAAAAAAAGACCAATACGTGGGTCTATTTGGCATAGAGGCGGGGGCTACATTTAGACCTGGGCCCAGAGATGGGCCAGCATTTTAGGGGTGGTTTGGGGGGAGTGAGTATACAAAAATCATTCCGTCAATTCAACTCTCATAAATTTGAAAATATAATTATTCTACGAGTCTTAATCGGTATTTTCCCAGTGAAAAACACATTGCCACCTTACTCCTGAGCGTCACCAGGCGGCGCTCTTTCTGTCTGATTTTGTGTTGGTTACAATGAGCGCCGTATTTAGTGAAGTGGAACACAGGGCCTGTTTGTTTCACACAGATCGGGAGGTGATCCAGAGCTGGCTATAGGGTTCCACTCCACTAAATACGGCGCTCATTGTAACCAACACAAAAATAGAAAGAAAGAGCGCCGCCTGGTGACGCTCTGGAGTAAGGTGGCAATATTTTTTTCACTTGAAATTAAAGATTAAGACTTCTAGAATAATTTTCTTTTCAAATTTAAGAGAGTTGAAGGAATTTTTTTTTTTTATACTCCCCTCCCCACAAACCACCCCTAAAATGGTGGCCCATCTCTGGGCCCAGGTCTAAATGTAGCCCCCCGCCTCTATGCCAAATAGACTCACGTATTGGTCTTTTTTGTGAACGGAATCCCCCGAGTTGGAAGCCACGGGTCACTAATTCTTGATTTCCACAAATATTTCTACAATCAGTCTAATTTATAGGCCCCAGAGACCTCTTATTCAAAATTACCGGAGGGATCACAAAATATTAATGAGCTCGCGCGCAGTGATTTTCACAGATTTAGTGGCATGCACCCCTAGAGCCGAACGAAAACAAACAGGATCGCAAACCCTTTAGAGCGCCCTCTTGCTATAATGTTGCATGCTGGGAGAATTTGTACTGCACAACAAATGTCGTCTGCTTCAGATTTTGTAGGGTTATTTTTATGATAAACTATCTAGTATTTCCAGAAAAGTAAATAAATCGTACATAGCTCTTTAATAACAAAAATACACTGTAAAAGAATTCTGACTAAATACTGTCAAAAAAGCTCATTAAATGCTTCAAATCTACGAAAAAATGCCGTCACTTTTTCTCTGTCCGTCTCGCACGTCGCCATCTTGGATCTTGCGAACCCAACTCACGAGCAGGATCCCTAAAAACGTGATCAGGAGCAGCTTTCGAAGCTCCGGATCACTGATCGAGATCCGGATCTGTGTAAAACAAACAGGCCCTGGATGGAACCTGTTAAATAAAACATGGCGGCGGCCATTATGTAAACATGGCTGCGCGCAGTAAACATGGTGGCGAGGACGGGCATTCAGTTTCGCCAAGTGTACTCGCCAATAACCAAAGGCATTTTTTTTTAAAGATGAACTGGTTCATGAAAAGGATGGAAGTTATTGAATTGATCAATCAAATCCAAAAGAATTCAATTCAGATTTTTTCAGAGTTTTGACTATTAGGGGGGCGTCCCTTTCTATTTCTGATTCTCATATTTCTTTCGCCTTGAAGGAGGGTCGGTCCAGGGTTGTTTGCAGGGTGTTTCTGAATTTCTTTTTTTTGCATTTCCCAAAAAGTTGATTCCAAAAATATTTCGCCTGCGAACAAATTTTTTCAAGCGGGAGGGGCACACACCTTCTCAACGTTGGTGGCGCCATTTGGCTTCTTTGTTTTGTTCTTACCCGTACACGAAAAATGAGACCTTTACAGGTTTTGCTTTTCTGCTTTGCAACTTTAGGCGTAGGCCCTTACAAGCAAAAAACAATTAAAAATTCTTCTCTGTTTCAATAGGTTTAAAAAGTGCTTTTAGGTAGTGACAGCTCGGTGGCCGAGTGGTTAAGCGAGTCGTTCATTGAGTTCTAAGTCGAGGGTTCGATTCCAAGTCTTTTCAGCATTTCCTTTTTTTGCCAGAAATGTGATTGTCATTATTTATAAGAGTATTCGTTTACCGTCTCCAAACACCAACTGTACAGTGGCTTGCTCGCCAAGCGCAGTGCAGCTGGGACCGCTCGTGAAGTCCAGGTAAGCATTTTCGTAAAGGTTCATGGCACGTTTGGCTGACTCAGCAGTCAAGGCTTAGGGTGCCGCCATGTTCCTCCCTTTTATGGTGCTAGACCTTCGGGTTATTATGGATGAGTAGGGGAAGGAGGTGTGATGGATCGGAATCTGAGCCCATAAGAGTCCTACATGGGAGCCGGTAAGCCGGAGTATGGGGCCTCGGTGAATCGCGGCACCTGAAAGCTTGGTCAACATCACATAACTTTTTTTTTTTTTTTTAACAGGCGTAACCCCAGAATGCATACCTTTTGATTAATAAATTGCAAAGGTATACGGGAAAAAATCAAGGAATGTCTGTCTCGACGTTCGGGCTTTTCTCTGTTTATTATTCTGTTTAAGGAAATTTGCAAGCTTCGACTTCTTAGAATATGCACCCATGTCTTTGCCCGCAATGGCACGTTTCTATATGTTTCTTTTATTTTTTGTATGGAGCATTCAGGATAATTATTTTCACACCCCCCCCCCCCCCCCCCTACTTGTAAACTTTTGTTCGCAGGCGAAATATTTTTTGGGTCAACTTTTGGGCAAATGTACGGAAATATTTTCAAACCCCCCCCCCACTCCAAACAATCCTTTGTCCGCCCCTATGGGGTTCAATATTTATTTTCCCCTCCAAAAAAATAATTATAATAATAATAAGAATAATAAGAATAATTTTCCAAATTTTGGAAATAAATTTCCCAAAAAATACACTAGCCCGCGAAAATCAACTTGAAAAAGAGGCGGCATACCAAATTGTTTAAAAGCAAGCAATCGCATTTCCTTTTTTGATGTGGTTAGTATATTTCAGGTACATTTTCTCTGTTTTAAGTCCAGTTTTTTCACGAAAGGCCCCAAGGAGTGTTATTAAAGGGGGCATGCCACCATTACTCTGAAAGTCACTGCGCGCCAGCTCATAAATATTTTGTGATCCTTCGGGTAAGAGGTCCTTGTGGGCTATAAATAGGACTGATTGTAGAAATATTTGTGGAAATCAAGCATTTGTGACTTGTGGCTTCCAACTCGGGGGATTCCGTTCACAAAAAAGACCAATGTGTGGGTATATTTGGCATAGAGGCGGGGGGCTACATTTAGGCCTCTGCCCAGAGATGGGCCACCATTTCAAGGATGGTTTGGGGAGGGATAAAAATAAATAATTCGGCCGCAATGGCACGTTTCTATATGTTTCTTTTATTTTTTTTATGGAGCATTCAGGATAATTATTTTCACACCCCCCCCCTACTTGTAAACTTTTGTTCGCAGGCGAAATATTTTTTGGGTCAACTTTTGGGCAAATGTACGGAAATATTTTCAAACCCCCCCCCCCCCACTCCAAACAATCCTTTGTCCGCCCCTATGGGGTTCAATATTTATTTTCCCCTCCAAAAAAATAATTATAATAATAATAAGAATAATAAGAATAATTTTCCAAATTTTGGAAATAAATTTCCCCAAAAATACACTAGCACGCGAAAATCAACTTGAAATAGAGGCGGCATACCAAATTGTTTAAAAGCAAGCAATCGCATTTCCTTTTTTGATGTGGTTAGTATATTTTAGGTACATTTTCTCTGTTTTAAGTCCAGTTTTTTTCACGAAAGGCCCCAAGGAGTGTTATTAAAGGGGGCATGCCACCATTACTCTGAAAGTCACTGCGCGCCAGCTCATAAATATTTTGTGATCCTTCGGGTAAGAGGTCCTTGTGGGCTATAAATAGGACTGATTGTAGAAATATTTGTGGAAATCAAGCATTTGTGACTTGTGGCTTCCAACTCGGGGGATTCCGTTCACAAAAAAGACAAATGTGTGGGTCTATTTGGCATAGAGGCGGGGGGCTACATTTAGGCCTCTGCCCAGAGTTGTGGCCACCATTTCAAGGATGGTTTGGGGAGGGATAAAAATAAATAATTCGGTCAACTCTACTAAAATTGACAAGAAAATGATCCTAGGGGTCTTAATCTTCAATTTGAAGTGAAAAACACATTGCCACGTTACTCCTGGGCGTCACCAGGCGGCGCTCTTTATGGGTGCACTACACTAAATAGGTCAAAAATGGCTGCGCCAAACTGATCAGCTATCCTATCCTTGGGGTTGTGTTCTTCAACTTTTGTGAAAACTTGATAAATGTTGGCTTTAAAATTGGTCCTATTTGGCTTTGGCAAGTGGAGGGATACGGTATAAAAAAAATGGCAGCTAGCCGGTTTGGGAAAAAAACCAAATTTTTAGGGGTGGTACTCTTTAGGGACAATTAGCAAAAATTCCAAACGTCTACCCTGCCAAAAATTGAAAAGAATTTGACAGATTAAGATTCAAACTATAATTTTCAGTAGTGTCACAAAAACTTGGGAACTCGTGGATAAGGATTTTTTCACTGTGAAGTTAGTGGATTTTACACTAAGGTCAATGGGAGTGTATTTAGTGTGGTGCATGCACCCCTGAGCGCCGTATATAGTGGGTGCATGTCACTAAAACTCTGAAAATCAATGCGCGCGAGCTCATTAATATTCTGTGATCCCTCGGGCAATTTTGAATATTGAGGTCCCTGTGTCCTATAAAATGGGACTGATTGTAGAAATATCTGTGGAAATCAAGCATTTGTGACCAGTGGCTTTCAACTCGGGGAATTCCGTAAACAAAAAAAGACCAATACGTGGGTCTATTTGGCATAGAGGCGGGGGCTACATTTAGACCTGGGCCCAGAGATGGGCCAGCATTTTAGGGGTGGTTTGGGGGGAGTGAGTATACAAAAATCATTCCGTCAATTCAACTCTCATAAATTTGAAAATATAATTATTCTACGAGTCTTAATCGGTATTTTCCCAGTGAAAAACACATTGCCACCTTACTCCTGAGCGTCACCAGGCGGCGCTCTTTCTGTCTGATTTTGTGTTGGTTACAATGAGCGCCGTATTTAGTGAAGTGGAACACAGGGCCTGTTTGTTTCACACAGATCGGGAGGTGATCCAGAGCTGGCTATAGGGTTCCACTCCACTAAATACGGCGCTCATTGTAACCAACACAAAAATAGAAAGAAAGAGCGCCGCCTGGTGACGCTCTGGAGTAAGGTGGCAATATTTTTTTCACTTGAAATTAAAGATTAAGACTTCTAGAATAATTTTCTTTTCAAATTTAAGAGAGTTGAAGGAATTTTTTTTTTTTATACTCCCCTCCCCACAAACCACCCCTAAAATGGTGGCCCATCTCTGGGCCCAGGTCTAAATGTAGCCCCCCGCCTCTATGCCAAATAGACTCACGTATTGGTCTTTTTTGTGAACGGAATCCCCCGAGTTGGAAGCCACGGGTCACTAATTCTTGATTTCCACAAATATTTCTACAATCAGTCTAATTTATAGGCCCCAGAGACCTCTTATTCAAAATTACCGGAGGGATCACAAAATATTAATGAGCTCGCGCGCAGTGATTTTCACAGATTTAGTGGCATGCACCCCTAGAGCCGAACGAAAACAAACAGGATCGCAAACCCTTTAGAGCGCCCTCTTGCTATAATGTTGCATGCTGGGAGAATTTGTACTGCACAACAAATGTCGTCTGCTTCAGATTTTGTAGGGTTATTTTTATGATAAACTATCTAGTATTTCCAGAAAAGTAAATAAATCGTACATAGCTCTTTAATAACAAAAATACACTGTAAAAGAATTCTGACTAAATACTGTCAAAAAAGCTCATTAAATGCTTCAAATCTACGAAAAAATGCCGTCACTTTTTCTCTGTCCGTCTCGCACGTCGCCATCTTGGATCTTGCGAACCCAACTCACGAGCAGGATCCCTAAAAACGTGATCAGGAGCAGCTTTCGAAGCTCCGGATCACTGATCGAGATCCGGATCTGTGTAAAACAAACAGGCCCTGGATGGAACCTGTTAAATAAAACATGGCGGCGGCCATTATGTAAACATGGCTGCGCGCAGTAAACATGGTGGCGAGGACGGGCATTCAGTTTCGCCAAGTGTACTCGCCAATAACCAAAGGCATTTTTTTTTAAAGATGAACTGGTTCATGAAAAGGATGGAAGTTATTGAATTGATCAATCAAATCCAAAAGAATTCAATTCAGATTTTTTCAGAGTTTTGACTATTAGGGGGGCGTCCCTTTCTATTTCTGATTCTCATATTTCTTTCGCCTTGAAGGAGGGTCGGTCCAGGGTTGTTTGCAGGGTGTTTCTGAATTTCTTTTTTTTGCATTTCCCAAAAAGTTGATTCCAAAAATATTTCGCCTGCGAACAAATTTTTTCAAGCGGGAGGGGCACACACCTTCTCAACGTTGGTGGCGCCATTTGGCTTCTTTGTTTTGTTCTTACCCGTACACGAAAAATGAGACCTTTACAGGTTTTGCTTTTCTGCTTTGCAACTTTAGGCGTAGGCCCTTACAAGCAAAAAACAATTAAAAATTCTTCTCTGTTTCAATAGGTTTAAAAAGTGCTTTTAGGTAGTGACAGCTCGGTGGCCGAGTGGTTAAGCGAGTCGTTCATTGAGTTCTAAGTCGAGGGTTCGATTCCAAGTCTTTTCAGCATTTCCTTTTTTTGCCAGAAATGTGATTGTCATTATTTATAAGAGTATTCGTTTACCGTCTCCAAACACCAACTGTACAGTGGCTTGCTCGCCAAGCGCAGTGCAGCTGGGACCGCTCGTGAAGTCCAGGTAAGCATTTTCGTAAAGGTTCATGGCACGTTTGGCTGACTCAGCAGTCAAGGCTTAGGGTGCCGCCATGTTCCTCCCTTTTATGGTGCTAGACCTTCGGGTTATTATGGATGAGTAGGGGAAGGAGGTGTGATGGATCGGAATCTGAGCCCATAAGAGTCCTACATGGGAGCCGGTAAGCCGGAGTATGGGGCCTCGGTGAATCGCGGCACCTGAAAGCTTGGTCAACATCACATAACTTTTTTTTTTTTTTTTAACAGGCGTAACCCCAGAATGCATACCTTTTGATTAATAAATTGCAAAGGTATACGGGAAAAAATCAAGGAATGTCTGTCTCGACGTTCGGGCTTTTCTCTGTTTATTATTCTGTTTAAGGAAATTTGCAAGCTTCGACTTCTTAGAATATGCACCCATGTCTTTGCCCGCAATGGCACGTTTCTATATGTTTCTTTTATTTTTTGTATGGAGCATTCAGGATAATTATTTTCACACCCCCCCCCCCCCCCCCTACTTGTAAACTTTTGTTCGCAGGCGAAATATTTTTTGGGTCAACTTTTGGGCAAATGTACGGAAATATTTTCAAACCCCCCCCCCCCCCCCCCCACTCCAAACAATCCTTTGTCCAACAATATTTATTTTCCCCTCCAAAAAAATAATTATAATAATAATAAGAATAATAAGAATAATTTTCCAAATTTTGGAAATAAATTTCCCAAAAAATACACTAGCCCGCGAAAATCAACTTGAAAAAGAGGCGGCATACCAAATTGTTTAAAAGCAAGCAATCGCATTTCCTTTTTTGATGTGGTTAGTATATTTCAGGTACATTTTCTCTGTTTTAAGTCCAGTTTTTTCACGAAAGGCCCCAAGGAGTGTTATTAAAGGGGGCATGCCACCATTACTCTGAAAGTCACTGCGCGCCAGCTCATAAATATTTTGTGATCCTTCGGGTAAGAGGTCCTTGTGGGCTATAAATAGGACTGATTGTAGAAATATTTGTGGAAATCAAGCATTTGTGACTTGTGGCTTCCAACTCGGGGGATTCCGTTCACAAAAAAGACCAATGTGTGGGTATATTTGGCATAGAGGCGGGGGGCTACATTTAGGCCTCTGCCCAGAGATGGGCCACCATTTCAAGGATGGTTTGGGGAGGGATAAAAATAAATAATTCGGCCGCAATGGCACGTTTCTATATGTTTCTTTTATTTTTTTTATGGAGCATTCAGGATAATTATTTTCACACCCCCCCCCCTACTTGTAAACTTTTGTTCGCAGGCGAAATATTTTTTGGGTCAACTTTTGGGCAAATGTACGGAAATATTTTCAAACCCCCCCCCCCACTCCAAACAATCCTTTGTCCGCCCCTATGGGGTTCAATATTTATTTTCCCCTCCAAAAAAATAATTATAATAATAATAAGAATAATAAGAATAATTTTCCAAATTTTGGAAATAAATTTCCCAAAAAATACACTAGCACGCGAAAATCAACTTGAAATAGAGGCGGCATACCAAATTGTTTAAAAGCAAGCAATCGCATTTCCTTTTTTGATGTGGTTAGTATATTTTAGGTACATTTTCTCTGTTTTAAGTCCAGTTTTTTTCACGAAAGGCCCCAAGGAGTGTTATTAAAGGGGGCATGCCACCATTACTCTGAAAGTCACTGCGCGCCAGCTCATAAATATTTTGTGATCCTTCGGGTAAGAGGTCCTTGTGGGCTATAAATAGGACTGATTGTAGAAATATTTGTGGAAATCAAGCATTTGTGACTTGTGGCTTCCAACTCGGGGGATTCCGTTCACAAAAAAGACAAATGTGTGGGTCTATTTGGCATAGAGGCGGGGGGCTACATTTAGGCCTCTGCCCAGAGTTGTGGCCACCATTTCAAGGATGGTTTGGGGAGGGATAAAAATAAATAATTCGGTCAACTCTACTAAAATTGACAAGAAAATGATCCTAGGGGTCTTAATCTTCAATTTGAAGTGAAAAACACATTGCCACGTTACTCCTGGGCGTCACCAGGCGGCGCTCTTTATGGGTGCACTACACTAAATAGGTCAAAAATGGCTGCGCCAAACTGATCAGCTATCCTATCCTTGGGGTTGTGTTCTTCAACTTTTGTGAAAACTTGATAAATGTTGGCTTTAAAATTGGTCCTATTTGGCTTTGGCAAGTGGAGGGATACGGTATAAAAAAAATGGCAGCTAGCCGGTTTGGGAAAAAAACCAAATTTTTAGGGGTGGTACTCTTTAGGGACAATTAGCAAAAATTCCAAACGTCTACCCTGCCAAAAATTGAAAAGAATTTGACAGATTAAGATTCAAACTATAATTTTCAGTAGTGTCACAAAAACTTGGGAACTCGTGGATAAGGATTTTTTCACTGTGAAGTTAGTGGATTTTACACTAAGGTCAATGGGAGTGTATTTAGTGTGGTGCATGCACCCCTGAGCGCCGTATATAGTGGGTGCATGTCACTAAAACTCTGAAAATCAATGCGCGCGAGCTCATTAATATTCTGTGATCCCTCGGGCAATTTTGAATATTGAGGTCCCTGTGTCCTATAAAATGGGACTGATTGTAGAAATATCTGTGGAAATCAAGCATTTGTGACCAGTGGCTTTCAACTCGGGGAATTCCGTAAACAAAAAAAGACCAATACGTGGGTCTATTTGGCATAGAGGCGGGGGCTACATTTAGACCTGGGCCCAGAGATGGGCCAGCATTTTAGGGGTGGTTTGGGGGGAGTGAGTATACAAAAATCATTCCGTCAATTCAACTCTCATAAATTTGAAAATATAATTATTCTACGAGTCTTAATCGGTATTTTCCCAGTGAAAAACACATTGCCACCTTACTCCTGAGCGTCACCAGGCGGCGCTCTTTCTGTCTGATTTTGTGTTGGTTACAATGAGCGCCGTATTTAGTGAAGTGGAACACAGGGCCTGTTTGTTTCACACAGATCGGGAGGTGATCCAGAGCTGGCTATAGGGTTCCACTCCACTAAATACGGCGCTCATTGTAACCAACACAAAAATAGAAAGAAAGAGCGCCGCCTGGTGACGCTCTGGAGTAAGGTGGCAATATTTTTTTCACTTGAAATTAAAGATTAAGATTTCTAGAATAATTTTCTTTTCAAATTTAAGAGAGTTGAAGGAATTTTTTTTTTTTATACTCCCCTCCCCACAAACCACCCCTAAAATGGTGGCCCATCTCTGGGCCCAGGTCTAAATGTAGCCCCCCGCCTCTATGCCAAATAGACTCACGTATTGGTCTTTTTTGTGAACGGAATCCCCCGAGTTGGAAGCCACGGGTCACTAATTCTTGATTTCCACAAATATTTCTACAATCAGTCTAATTTATAGGCCCCAGAGACCTCTTATTCAAAATTACCGGAGGGATCACAAAATATTAATGAGCTCGCGCGCAGTGATTTTCACAGATTTAGTGGCATGCACCCCTAGAGCCGAACGAAAACAAACAGGATCGCAAACCCTTTAGAGCGCCCTCTTGCTATAATGTTGCATGCTGGGAGAATTTGTACTGCACAACAAATGTCGTCTGCTTCAGATTTTGTAGGGTTATTTTTATGATAAACTATCTAGTATTTCCAGAAAAGTAAATAAATCGTACATAGCTCTTTAATAACAAAAATACACTGTAAAAGAATTCTGACTAAATACTGTCAAAAAAGCTCATTAAATGCTTCAAATCTACGAAAAAATGCCGTCACTTTTTCTCTGTCCGTCTCGCACGTCGCCATCTTGGATCTTGCGAACCCAACTCACGAGCAGGATCCCTAAAAACGTGATCAGGAGCAGCTTTCGAAGCTCCGGATCACTGATCGAGATCCGGATCTGTGTAAAACAAACAGGCCCTGGATGGAACCTGTTAAATAAAACATGGCGGCGGCCATTATGTAAACATGGCTGCGCGCAGTAAACATGGTGGCGAGGACGGGCATTCAGTTTCGCCAAGTGTACTCGCCAATAACCAAAGGCATTTTTTTTTAAAGATGAACTGGTTCATGAAAAGGATGGAAGTTATTGAATTGATCAATCAAATCCAAAAGAATTCAATTCAGATTTTTTCAGAGTTTTGACTATTAGGGGGGCGTCCCTTTCTATTTCTGATTCTCATATTTCTTTCGCCTTGAAGGAGGGTCGGTCCAGGGTTGTTTGCAGGGTGTTTCTGAATTTCTTTTTTTTGCATTTCCCAAAAAGTTGATTCCAAAAATATTTCGCCTGCGAACAAATTTTTTCAAGCGGGAGGGGCACACACCTTCTCAACGTTGGTGGCGCCATTTGGCTTCTTTGTTTTGTTCTTACCCGTACACGAAAAATGAGACCTTTACAGGTTTTGCTTTTCTGCTTTGCAACTTTAGGCGTAGGCCCTTACAAGCAAAAAACAATTAAAAATTCTTCTCTGTTTCAATAGGTTTAAAAAGTGCTTTTAGGTAGTGACAGCTCGGTGGCCGAGTGGTTAAGCGAGTCGTTCATTGAGTTCTAAGTCGAGGGTTCGATTCCAAGTCTTTTCAGCATTTCCTTTTTTTGCCAGAAATGTGATTGTCATTATTTATAAGAGTATTCGTTTACCGTCTCCAAACACCAACTGTACAGTGGCTTGCTCGCCAAGCGCAGTGCAGCTGGGACCGCTCGTGAAGTCCAGGTAAGCATTTTCGTAAAGGTTCATGGCACGTTTGGCTGACTCAGCAGTCAAGGCTTAGGGTGCCGCCATGTTCCTCCCTTTTATGGTGCTAGACCTTCGGGTTATTATGGATGAGTAGGGGAAGGAGGTGTGATGGATCGGAATCTGAGCCCATAAGAGTCCTACATGGGAGCCGGTAAGCCGGAGTATGGGGCCTCGGTGAATCGCGGCACCTGAAAGCTTGGTCAACATCACATAACTTTTTTTTTTTTTTTTAACAGGCGTAACCCCAGAATGCATACCTTTTGATTAATAAATTGCAAAGGTATACGGGAAAAAATCAAGGAATGTCTGTCTCGACGTTCGGGCTTTTCTCTGTTTATTATTCTGTTTAAGGAAATTTGCAAGCTTCGACTTCTTAGAATATGCACCCATGTCTTTGCCCGCAATGGCACGTTTCTATATGTTTCTTTTATTTTTTGTATGGAGCATTCAGGATAATTATTTTCACACCCCCCCCCCCCCCCCCCCCTACTTGTAAACTTTTGTTCGCAGGCGAAATATTTTTTGGGTCAACTTTTGGGCAAATGTACGGAAATATTTTCAAACCCCCCCCCCCCCCCCCCCCCCACTCCAAACAATCCTTTGTCCAACAATATTTATTTTCCCCTCCAAAAAAATAATTATAATAATAATAAGAATAATAAGAATAATTTTCCAAATTTTGGAAATAAATTTCCCAAAAAATACACTAGCCCGCGAAAATCAACTTGAAAAAGAGGCGGCATACCAAATTGTTTAAAAGCAAGCAATCGCATTTCCTTTTTTGATGTGGTTAGTATATTTCAGGTACATTTTCTCTGTTTTAAGTCCAGTTTTTTCACGAAAGGCCCCAAGGAGTGTTATTAAAGGGGGCATGCCACCATTACTCTGAAAGTCACTGCGCGCCAGCTCATAAATATTTTGTGATCCTTCGGGTAAGAGGTCCTTGTGGGCTATAAATAGGACTGATTGTAGAAATATTTGTGGAAATCAAGCATTTGTGACTTGTGGCTTCCAACTCGGGGGATTCCGTTCACAAAAAAGACCAATGTGTGGGTATATTTGGCATAGAGGCGGGGGGCTACATTTAGGCCTCTGCCCAGAGATGGGCCACCATTTCAAGGATGGTTTGGGGAGGGATAAAAATAAATAATTCGGCCGCAATGGCACGTTTCTATATGTTTCTTTTATTTTTTTTATGGAGCATTCAGGATAATTATTTTCACACCCCCCCCCCTACTTGTAAACTTTTGTTCGCAGGCGAAATATTTTTTGGGTCAACTTTTGGGCAAATGTACGGAAATATTTTCAAACCCCCCCCCCACTCCAAACAATCCTTTGTCCGCCCCTATGGGGTTCAATATTTATTTTCCCCTCCAAAAAAATAATTATAATAATAATAAGAATAATAAGAATAATTTTCCAAATTTTGGAAATAAATTTCCCAAAAAATACACTAGCACGCGAAAATCAACTTGAAATAGAGGCGGCATA